>JACEFZ010001434.1:317500-450000 GCA_014155875.1 Cepaea nemoralis
TTTCGATTCGGACTTTCCACGTAATGGATTTGCTATCCAAGCAATATTCCATTTTGTGCCACTAGGACGCTTTTTCCACCTTTTATGAAGCCCACACAGTGAGCTTTCGATTCGGACTTTCCACGTAATGGATTTGCTATCCAAGCAATATTCCATTTCATGCCTCTGGGAGGCTTGTGTAACCGACATGCCTGTGGTATGAAGTGTGGCAGTCTAAATACTTCTTCATGTACATTTAAATGTCAACCTGAATACAGTTAAAGTAAGCTGCAGTCGACTTGAGCTTGTTGATATCTCCATAGAGCTTGTCCTCGAATGAAGCAGGTGTGGGCCAAAATATCTTTCTCTGTTCTGCATATATTGGGCACTCTTGCAGCAAATGTTTAGCTGTCATTTTACCAGTTCCACAATTACATTCATCTGTATCTCCTATCTTTAGTTTGTTGAACAAGTGGTATTTCAGCCTGTTATGTCCTGTGCGGAGTCTGAAGATTGCTACTTGTTCTCTTCGGTCGAGTTTGTAATATGCATCATCCTTCTGGTGGCCTGGATGCTCTGATTCCCATTTGGTTCTATAAGTGCTTTTTATCAACCTCTTTGCCTCATTATAGGTTATGTCTATGTCAGGCTGTGGTAGTCGTCCGCCCTCTTTTGCCAGTCTGTCAGCCTCTTCATTTCCAGGTATACTGCAATGTGATGGGATCCACTGTATTACAACTTTTTTGGATTTCTGGCATAGACCATGGAGTGCTGCTCTTAGGTCAGCTAGTTCTGTGCTGTTTTTGCTCTTCAGTATTGAGACAGCTGACTTTGCATCTGTAAAGATAGCTATTTGCGTCTCTTTATTTTCCTCCATCAAGAGCATTTCTGCTGCAGTTTTCAGAGCCTCTACCTCCGCTTTGAAGTTACTTGAAAACTTTCCAGTTGCCACTGAATGTGTTTTTTTTCATTCCATTTTTTAAATTTAGGAGAATTCCCTCCTCCTCCATTCTCTACTGAATTTTTGGCTGATCCATCTGTATATGCATGGGTCCAATTGCTGCTTGGGTAATGTTCTTTTATGTAGTTTAGGGTTATTTCTCTTCTTTCGGTTTCATGCTGAGTGTTCTTTTTCTCAATACCAGGAATGTTTTCTATCATCTCAGGCAGTTGCTGCTGTCTCCAAGCTGGGAACTTGTCTGCATTGTAAATGGGTTTGACTGTTGATATGTTAAGTATGGGATCTGCCCTAATCTTTCGTTTTGCAGTTTCTACAAAGTTGCTACGCTTCAGTCTTCCCTTTCCAAAACCACTAAACCTTTTATACATAGGGTGGTCTGTCAATCTTCTAAATTTTTCAGCTTGTTGCTGGGCTCTGCTATCTCTTCTATCCTGCATTGGTTGTAAACAAGTTATCTTTTCTAATTCATTAATAGGCGTTGTCTTCAGGCTTCCAGTTATGATTCGCATTCCTTGATTTTGGACTCTACTTATTTTGTTAAAGTTTGACTTAGCTGCTGTTGCCCAAGCTGCAATGCCATATTCCAGTACTGGCCTCACCCGTCCAGTATATAACTTCTTGAGAACTTTCTCATCTGCTCCCCACGTTGTACCAGCAAGCTTTTTCATGATTGCCATTCTTTGCCTTGCTCTTGTTCGATTTTTCTCAACCTGTGTCTTCCATGTCAGGCGACGATCAAAGGTGACTCCTAGATAGTTTGGATTTTCTTCATGGCACAATATTTTTTCATTCAATACCAGCTTAGGTTGCTGAGATTTAGTTGAGAGGGAGAACACTGTGCATGTCGTTTTCTCCTCACTTATCTTCACTAGCCATGATTTTGACCAGTCCTCTAGCGCTAATAGGGCTTGCTGTATTCTGCTGTTAGCTGTACTAATATATTCTTCAGATGTCCATATGGCTAGGTCATCTGCAAAGGATGATGTGTGTACTCTGGCTGGAAAATTTTCCGTGATGTCGTTTATATATGCTAGGAATAATGTTGGTGAAAGAACTCCTCCTTGGGGGACACCTTGCTCCAACAGCATCATTTTGCTGGTTTGTCCTTGTACTTTTGTCCTGGCAGTTCTGTTCTCAAGGTAGTGGCTGATCCATTTGTACATTTTCCCACAAACATGCATTTTTTGCAGTTTTACTTTCAGTCCTTCCTTCCATACTTTATCAAATGCTTTTTCTAAATCTATCCAGACCGCTAGTGTGTGCTTTTTCTCTTGGAAGGCATCCTCTATTTCCTGAGCTATATAGGTTATTTGATCTTCAGTGGATCTGTACTTTCTGAATCCTGCTTGATGAGGTGTTAAGAGTTGGTTTTCTTCCAGATGCCATGTTAGCCTGCCATTGATAATGCGTTCCATTAATTTTCCTACACAGCTAAGAAGACTGATAGGTCGATAGCCATTTGGTTCTTCCAGGTCTTTTCCTTTCTTTGGGACTGGTATTAGTATAGCTTCCTTCCATGCCTGTGGGACTATTCCCCTCTTCCAGCTGTGATTTAGGACTGCTAGTAGTTTCTTTTTTGCCTTAGTGCCTAGTCCTATTAGCATTTCATTTGTGATTCCATCCTTTCCTGGTGATGTCTTCTTTTTTAGGGTATTCATTGCCTGTTCCATTTCTTCCATTGTTAGATTTGCCATCATATATTCTGCTGCTGTCTCTGTATATCTATGATGTATCTGTTTATCTTTGATTGCTTTCTTCTGTTCGGCTGTAATATCAATGTGGTTTGCACTGGCATAGTGTTCCATTAGTGCATTTGCAGCCTTTTTTCCTGTAAGCAAGGCATTTCCTTGTTTAATTGTTATTTGTTTGTTTCTAGGTCCTTCATTGTTCATGGCTTTCACTAGTTTCCATAGTTTGTTTCCATCCCTGTCAAAATTCAGGTTTTCTGTTTTTTTCCTCCAACAATCTCTTGTTGTTTGATTTACTGTTCTTTTATATTTTGCTGAGATGGCTTTGAGAGAGATGTTCGCTTCAGTTGTTTGTTCTCTCTCTGCGGTCTTCCTAGCATCTTCAACTTTGTTCCTCCAAAATTTGTAGTTCTTCAGTCCAGTATGGTTTGTAATTTTTCCTCGCTCCTCTTGGAATAGACTCAGTGGCCGCCTGTATTATTGCTCTGTTTAGACTTTCCACCATTTGCTTCATGTTGCCATATCGTGTATTTATGTTTTCACAATATTTGTCTGTTAGTATGGCAAATCTGTCCCAATCTGCTCGTTTGTAATTCCAACGGGGCAAAGGCTTTTGCTCCTGTGGAACATACTCCATATTTATTACAAGCTTGATTGGTCTGTGGTCACTACCTGCTAATTGGTCAAGCACATGGCGATCGATTTTGTGGAGGATGTCTCCTGTGCAGAAAGCTAAGTCTGGAGTAGAAGTGGTAATCCATCTTCTGGAGTAGAAGCTCGGTGTGTCATCCGCTTTGTTGAGTAGATGGAGATTTGAGTCTATTTCCCAGTCCTCCACTTCATCTCCTCTTTTGTCAGTATCTGGGTATCCCCATCTTTCTGAACGGCTATTAAAGTCTCCGACAACAATGCAATTTGTGTCAGTTATTTCCATGTTTGAGAGTGTAAGATCCTTATCTGCCGGGCTATACAGATTGTAAATTCTTATTTTCACGTCCTTTATCATTATATCAACACCTATAATTTCCGTTTGGTTGTCAGAGATCACAGATACTTCGTTGCAAGGTATTGTATTTCGTGTAAGTATTACAACTCCTCCTTTGTGTCCTTCGCGGTCGAAACGTGTGGCCTGATATCCCTCGACTGAAAATGTGCGATTGGCGTTGAGGTGTGTCTCTTGAATGCATGCCACATCTATTCTATCTTTATGAAGACGCTGTGTTAGGGAGGCTTTCTTGTTATAAACTCCTTCTGCATTCCATTGTAGTATGTTGAGTGTCCGGGGTGTTTGGTCAATAGCTCTTAACCTACTCCTCTGTGCCTTGACTCCACAGCACAGGGGAAGGTGACCACCAGTAGTCATGGGTGGACCCCCTCGAGGCAGGGGGCCCGGCACTATCACCGCCTGATGGGACTTCACGGGATTAGCACCATAACGATTAATTTTCATCTGTGGCATCATGAAATGATAAAGTTACGTTGCACTTCTTTGTCAAGCCTGTGGCTCAGTACATCCGATTTCGACAAGCATTTGTTCGGGATGCTTTCCCTAGCCTTTGACTGTCCCCAGTCTACCTACAAGGCAGCAGGTTTGTACGTCTCTTCGTCTGGTCCCTCTCCCTTGACCTGTCCGACATGGGTGACCCTACCAGTAGCTGTGCTACCGTCGGCATAGCTCTTGGGGTCATTGGAACGCTCAAGCCCCTCTACCTCGTCAAGGTGGACGCACGGCAGAGGGGGTATGGATGTGAAACGTAGACAAGCTGAAAAACATCTCATGACAGTGGACATGTTGTTTCTGAGGAAAATGCAATGAATACCTGGACAGACAGAAAAACCAATGACCACGTCCTACAAGTGGCAAATGAAAATCGTAAACCGATTAGAGAAATTAGACTCAGACAGTCAAACATATTATGAGCAGATTATGAGGAGAAATAAACTAGAGAACTTGGTGGCAACTGGCAAGACTGAAGAGAAAGGAGGCTATGGAGTAAATATCTGGAAGGCTTGACCACACGGCATGGTCGGGACAAGAACACAGAGCTGATCCACGACTCTGGTGATCTTATGAGATGGTGAAACATGATCGCCCACGCTTACCGGTATGGCACATGCTGATGAATATGATTTGTCAAGGCATGAAGCGGTGGGATGCCCAGTACACTTTCTTCTAAGATAATCTCAACAAAAAAAAAACAACAAAAAAAACCCCCCGAAGATCGCCTGGTACTCAATATACGAAGACGGGTCGATCTCAAAAGGCACAATGGCCGGAAGGAAAAAGCCTACCTCGGGTTAGAATAATAATAAATAATTGTGTTGCGTATCCCTTACGGGACGTTGCAGTCAACACCAGCATTTTTTCAGTTGCTGTTGATGTACTAGGCAAGTGTTACGTTCAGTAGTTTGCCATTGCTTTCTGAACGACCGGCCCCTATACCTTTTACGAAAAAACCAGCACTGCCGTGTTTCGAACCCGGTTCTAGAGTTATTGTTGTTTTGTTGGCGGAAGTATAGGGGACGTGAACGTAGGTTCACAATCCCTGCAAAGCGGGGTCGATGTCAGCCGCGGACGATTTGGGATCAGACCGCTTTGCGTTGACTTTGACAATGGTATGAGCGTCGGTCGTTCAGAAAACTATGGCAAACTACTGAACGTAAACTTGCTTAGATAATCACAATCAGCCAGTAAATGCTCTGGTTGGTTGCAACGTCCAGTAAAGAATATAAAACTAACTTCTTTACAAAACTAACATACACACACACACAAATGTACACACAGACATACACAGACATACTCATATACACACACAGCATACACACACAGACCCCCCCCCCCCCACACACACATGCACAGACACACTCATATACACACACATCACACACACACATAACCCCCCCCCCCCCCCACATACACACACAGACACACTCATATACACACATCACACACACACACACAGAAACCCCCCCCCCCCCATATACACACACACACACACACACACACACACACACATACAGACACACACACACACACACACACACACACTGTATCAATAGCTCTAACATCTAGAGACAACGTTGAGCCGCAACCACCCGTGTCTGCTTACATTATCTTTTCTTCGTGGACAAATTACATTAACGGCTCTTGTGTATTTCATTTCAGCCTGATTTACGAAAAGGCAGTAGCCCATTAATTACAGTAGTGCATAAACCTCCTCGCCTCTTCCAACGGACCAGCGTATTCTCAGACCCACTTTTTGAATCTAGGACTCGGCCTCGCCTCGGCAAGCGACGACCTGGGACGTTCACCCCTCTCTATCAATCCGCGTCTTGGAGTCCCTAATCTTCATCTTTATGTAAATCGGCTTAGACAATTTTATTACTGCCATCGGTCGGAGGGTTCCCGGTAAGTTAGCAGTCGGTGACTGTGACATTATAAGTTGAAATGCGTCGAGCTTCTGGCTCAGTGTATCTGATTTTGACAAGCTTTTTTTCAGGAATTTCTTTCCCTAGCCTTTGACTGTCCCCCATTCTAACTAGAAGGTAGCAAGTTTATCTACCTATCCGTCTTGTCCCTACCCGCCGCCTTGTCTGGTAAAGGAGACCATACCAGTGGCTGAGTTACCGTCGCATGGCTCTTCGCGTCATTGGAAGGATCAAACCCCTCTACCTCTGCCAGGTGGGTACGCAACAGGGCGGTGAATGATACCATGTACATATTTATGTTTTTAACTTGATGTGTGAATGTTTAAAGCCGGGTCTTAGATATGGCTGAGCTACTGTATGACAGTAGACGGTACTACCTGTTTTCTGCTAGCATCCAGTGTTGGGCGGCACTCACCAAACCCGACACCCCACATTGTGCCTATGTCTTCGGGTAGAGGAGCGCTGTTGGGAGGGTACGCGCCTTACTCTAATGCTAGAAAATCCAACCAGATTAAATGTCATGGCAGGGCAGACCAGGCTAATCTAGGATGCAAGTTTCGACAGCCGGACAGTTAGAGTATTGCTTTGCTGATCAGGCAGCTTCTGCAGATTGTCTTGTTCCGGATGTATAAGTGTTACCTTTCCTCTGGAGTAAACTAGGCAGGCCGAGAAAGGTATCATCATGCATGGGCAACACATGGTCACACAAGCCAGTCCAAGCTGTGTGCTATGGGGAGGTATAACTCCAGTTTACAAACTTTCGTCTATCAAGGTGCTAGTCGAATGTTCAAACAGCGTTGTCGCGACAGATTGTGACAGGCGGGGCTGGAGTGATGTTTTGAAGCTAAGCTTGGCAATTGTCACAAAGCACTACAAACGGGTTACCTAGTTGCTTAGCTTAACGGTAAAGGAACCAGGAAGGGAAAGCGATGTAATACCACGTATTGACGAGCTCTCTCTTAGTTAGCCGCGGTTCCAACTTCACGGCGACGGGTCGTCCCCATTATGCACCGTTCCTGTACCAGTGAATATCATACGAAATGCTCCTCACTGTCCTATATGAAAAGTGGAATAGACAGGGGTCTCGACAAGCCAACAATTCGAACAGGTGCACTGTGCATAATGCCGCTGCCAGAACGCCAACACAAAAGTCCTCCACGGAAAATACAGTTCATCGCCTATGAAAGCGGCAGTCACTATAAAACCAGCAGCCACATATTACTGCATTACAAGTCGAGGGGATCGACTTCATTGCCACGGGATTTATCGCTCGGTCCTCTTCGGCAGGGAGGCCCACTGAAAACATCCCAAAAAGCACGAACACCGTAGCTCCAGCGACGACCCCAAGGAGTCTCCGAGAAAGATGCACCCGTGAACCGAAAAGGCAATCCAGTCAATAGGATAGGCCGACCGCCATCGTTCCGAACATGCAGTTCACGCTACAACGACCGCGGACAGATGCTAAAACATTCCAAATGAAATTCACAGCTCACAGTGTCGCACCACGCACTAAGCTCAGTAGCAAGGCGACGTAACCATGCACTACCAGTCCAACATGAGGAAAATGCGACTGCAAACCGTAGCCAGAAGCATAAACACTCCAGAGGCTTAACGGTTAAAATCCTATCCGCCATGTTGGCCACCGGAAATCCCTGATCAATTCCTATCCTCTCCCAATGACGAGTTTGTATTCTCTGCCTGGGAATTCCATGGTGGTTTACATCTGATCAGTCAATGGAACTTATCTGTGTCCAAGGCTTCATTCAGAAGATCTCTCTTGTCCGCGGCCACTCGAAGATTTTTTTTTTTTTAACGTTTATTTCATACAAATCAATGTATATTTACAAGGTGTAATGTGTGTTTCTTTTGTTTGTGTATATTACAGAGCGTTGCCGTTTGTTAGTGTTAGGTGTCACATGTGTGAACAAAGCAAATACATACATATATACAGTTATATTATGACATTTATGGCATAGTGCATGTAAACGCGCACACACACACACAAACACACACTCGTACACATGCGCGTGCAAATACATGCAACACACACACACACCTGCATCCACACCCAGACGCATACATATGTTACTGCCAGCGACACAGACACACATCCACAATATATTTCATGTTGCACATTCAAATATAATAATGGGAAAATTAATAATAATGGTAGCAGTAGTAATAAACGTATTAATAATAATACTCGAAGATATAGAAACATAAATAAGGAATTTAAACGGACGTGGACAGAAAGGATGTACAAGGATGATTTTATTTACAGTTGCCGGACTTAAGAGTAAAAACCAGTCTTCTAGAGAATTCGCAACCAAACAAGTAAGCAGGCATCCAACCAACCACCAAGTTTGTGCGGTAGTCTGGGATATCTACAAGTAGGTGACAGAGATAAGTTTGCACACTTATACCCTGGAGTGTTTCCAATCTTACATGTGGCTTAAAACACTCGCATGAATACAACTGGATTCTCAAGCCTCGACAAACTCCGGGCCGAGTGCGGACAAACACAAACCCCAGCGTTTCGACAGCTACAGCCAGACTGGATGCTGGGCGGGAGCTATTTGTCGACAGAAGTAATATTTTCCTTCAGCTTACTTCTTTAAAACAGAACTGGGCAAAGAGGACAGGGGGGTTTCAGGTGCAGAAACAACTACCTCCAAAAGGCCGACATTGATGTACATGAAGGGGAGAGTACGCGGATCCGTCATTCATGACGAGCGTCACAGATGACTTGAGATAAGTTTTACAGCTCAACTTTTAGATATGCTTAGGTAGGGAGGGTAATGAAACTAGAACATTATTTTCAGCCATTATAATGAGACAAACAGCTTTCTTTGGCATGTGATGGGAAGAGAGGCATTGGGGGAAAGCGTGACGACAGGAAAGATCAAGGAGAAGAGAGGCAAGGGCAGACAGAGAGAAATGATGCTGGATGGATTGCGACGGTGGCATGGAAGAATATCATCAGCAGAGTTGATCCAGAACACCAACGACCGACCGACATCTGTGGAGAGCCATGAATGCCTACACCAGCTGGCAAGGCACTTGATGATGATGGTGATAGGTACAAGACACAATAGGAACATAACAACGAAGTATAGAAGATCTTCTTCTTCTTCTTCTTCTTCTTCTTCTTCTTCTTCTTCTTCTTTTTCTTCTTCTTCTTCTTCTTCTTCTTCTTCTTCTTCTTCTTCTTCTTCTTCTTCTTCTTCTTCTTCTTCTTCTTCTTCTTCTTCTTCTTCTTTTCTTTCTCGTCCTCCTCCTCCTCCTCCTACTCCTCCTCCTCCTCCTCCTCCTCCTTCTTCTTCTTCTTCTTCTTCTTCTTCTTCTTCTTCTTCTTCTTCTTCTTCTTCTTCTTCTTCTTCTTCTTCTTCTTCTTCTTCTTCTTCTTCTTCTTCTTCTTCTTCTTCTTCTGCGTTCATCCGGAGTGTTTTTTTCCCCAGACGTAATTGCTTTGTGCCTGTTTACTTGCGCCTTTAGGTCGATACATTCGATTTCTGCGGGTATTTATTGACCGTGTTAACATTCCCGGGTGCGTCGAAGGACATTCCACTCTTATTCGGACGTTTTTGCGTTGTGCCTGTTTATTTGCGTCGTTAGGCCGACACATCCGACTTCTGAGGGCATTTGTTGACCGGATTAAGCTTGCCGGGTGTTTCGATGGCATCTACATCCCAGCTTGTCAAGTTAGAACGACCGAAGACATCACGGTCAACCCTCAAGGGAACAAGGGAAGGCAGGGGCAGACCATGGGCATTCCCCGCCATCCAAGGAGGCCTCCATAATTGCAGAGCCGACACATAACGCACTGGTACTGGGCTCACCTAAGCAATCGTCACGTCCTGCACATTTCTGCTTAGCCTCACTTCCATATATTGGGCCTCCTGTTCACCACAGGATGCTCCTCCGAAGACCAGGAGGGACCTGTATGCAGAGGACATCCACACAGCAAGCTTTGGCTTCGGACTTCCACGTAATGGATTCGCTAGCCAAGCAATATTCCATTGCGTGCCAATGAGACGTTGTTCCACCTTTGATAACGCTCACGAGGAAGGCTGCAGATGCTGCCGGCTCAGTATCTCACCTCCGTGCAGCAGAGGGAGAATAACGGCCAGGCCCTCACATCCGGGGAATATTGACTTAGAGGCGTTCAGCCAAATCCCTCAGCTGAGAGCCGTAGAACAAGTGTCTGGACCAAGCATGTAGTGACACCTTGCAAATGATTCGGACTTTATATGCAATGGATTTGCTAGCCAAGGTATATTCCATTTCGCTTCACTTTGTCACTGGGGTTACTAGTCTGCATCTGATCGCCTTCGCGCCTCTGACTTTCGTTCTTGATTAATGAAAACATTCTTGACAAATGCGTTCGCAGTGGCTCGTCTTGCTGCGATTCAAGAATTTCACCTCTAACATTGTAATACACATGCGTCAGTTTGTCCCTGTTAGTGACACAAATTCAGCCACGGAGCAAACACGGCAGGGAAGTCTGATCGTCAGAGGTAGTGCCTCTTTCCCGAATGTTTTGGCCCTTTTACTTACTTGACATTCTCTAGGGGCGGGTGCATCCGGGTCATGACTTCGGGCGTCATTCCCCTGCGGTTCGAGACGTTCGGTCGATTTCGTTGTGATTGTTGTTTGTGCTTGTCCCTTAGCTTTGAACATATCCACTCTCAAGCCACCCCTCCCTCAGTGATGAGAGCCTGTGCAGCCGGTGCTTGTCCCTCACACTACCTTATCACCAGCGGTCGCAGGGGGCCAGCTTCTTCCCCCGCCACGGCCTCTATCGCTTCCATTCGTCTCCGTTGCCATATTCATTCTTGGTGACCCGCTCAGTTTCGGGATTTCTGGTGAAGATTGAGCACAACCAACTACTGGCACCGCTGTTCGTATTTCAGTAGGAATCTTAGGCTTTGTTCACTTCAGATTGGAAACACTAGACTCGAGTTTCGCTCTCATTTGAGCTCGTCAGTAGTGCATATACCTGACTGGACCCGGGATCGAACTCCGAATCACTGACTCAGAAGGGAGTCTCCGTGGCGAAATAGTCAAGCCGTCTGCTTCGCGTTCCGAAGGTTGTGGTTCAATTCCGGGCTACGTCTTTCGGCTCACGAGTGCATTTTTCTCGGAGATCCGTGGGGTTCGTCGCTGGAGCTACGGAGTTCGTACTTTGTGCGACGCTTTCGGCAGACCATCCTACCAAAAGAGACCCAGCCATGTGGGATAAAACCCTGGGCAATGAACTCGATCCTCTCGACTTTTAAGACTGTTTATATTTAGGGTACAGTTTGGTAGAATCCAGAACAATGGCTCGGGACAGAAATTGCTTGAGATCCACTATTGTCACCCTTCACTGTAGAGACGGCACTAGATGATGGTGACGAATAGTATGCAAATATACATTTATACAGCGTTACCACAGCAAACCCCATTTCATTTGTGTAAGATAGTGGTGTCAACTCATATAACGTAAGACATTAAAACCACAGCATTAAGTTGAGTTGAGTTGAGTTAAGAACCGACATCACTGCACTCAGGACATTCCCATACGTGCTCAGTCCCCTCGTTCAACAGCCAGTGAAGAGTCATACTACTAATCGTTCCCACCTCTATCTGATTAAAAGTTCTCCTGGTCTTCCCTCTCAGTTTTGAGATTCTTCCAGAACCCCTGCCGATCCCCCGCAATCTCACTCTTTCCACATATAGGTTCTCAATCTATTCCTCCGCCTTCTCCACCTGGTCCCACAAGCGCACGACACCTCCCCCTTGTCCATAGGCAAGATACCACCAAGAGGTGCATTCTCTGCTAGCCTATCAGCCTGTTCATTCCCCCGTACACCCGCATGGCCAGGGCAATATATACATTCAATTTTCACAATCTGTGACCTCTGAACCACAGCATTATAAGGTAGGAATGTCAAGACATTTCACATCACAAATACAACCTCGCAGCATTATATGATAGGAGTGTCAGATCATAGTACATCACAAATACAAGCTCACATCATTATGCAGTAGGGATGTCAGGTCAGACCACATCACAAATACAACCTCACATCATTATGCAGTAGGGGTGTCAGGTCAGACCACATCACAAATTCAAACTCACAGCATTATATAGTAGATGTGTCTAGGCATACGATACATGGTCACGGAATTACTAGTCGAGTGTCACCAGCCCGTCTTTATTCCTTATCAAACACATCTTAAGTACTCATAAATGAGGCTAATTTTCCTCAATGTCATGGGCGGTAGAAGGAATATGCTCCCTAATTCAGGAACCGAACCTTGACGCTGCACTGGTAAGCCACTCAACTAGCACGATTCCTTGGTGTCATTATTGCTTCTGAAAAGAGAAAGGAGGCAGCCGCTGTTGGGTAGTGTTAAGTTTTGTGGAACTTCTTCTTCTTCTTCGTTCATCCGGAGTTTTTTTTCGGATGTGATTGCGTTGTGCCTGTTTACAGCAGAGCTGCATTCTTGCGCCGTTAGGCCGACACATCCGACTTCTGCGGGCATTTGTTGACCGGGTTAACCTTCCCGGGGGTTTCTTAGGACGTTTGACTCTCACTGTTGTGGTGTTATCTCCCATCCCAGCTGGTCCATATAGAACAGCCACCCCTCTGCCGTGCGTCCACCTTGACGAGGTAGAGGGGCTTCCGCGTTCCAATGACCCCAAGAGCTCTGCCGACGGTAGCACAGCTACTGGTAGGGTCACCCATGTCGGACAGGTCAAGGGAGAGGGACCAGACGAAGTGACGCACAAACCTGCTGTCTTGTAGGTAGACTGGGGACAGTCAAAGGCTAGGGAAAGCACCCCAAAATATGCTTGTCAAAATCGGATGTACTGAGCCACAGGCTTGACAAAGAAGTGCAACGTAACTTTATCATTTCATGATGCCACAGATGAAAATTAATCGTTATGGTGCTAATCCCGTGAAGTCCCATCAGGCGGTGATAGTGCCGGGCCCCCTGCCTCGAGGGGGTCCACCCATGACTACTGGTGGTCACCTTCCCCTGTGCTGTGGAGTCAAGGCACAGAGGAGTAGGTTAAGAGCTATTGACCAAATACCAAGGACACTCAACATACTACAGTGGAATGCCGAAGGAGTTTATAACAAGAAAGAATCCCTGACACAGCGTCTTCATAAAGATAGAATAGATGTGGCATGCATTCAAGAGACACACCTCAACGCCAAGCACAAATTTTCAGTCAGGGGATATCAGGCCACACGTTTCGATCGCGAAGGACATAAAGGAGGAGTTCTAATACTTACACGAAATACAATACCTTGCAGCGAAGTATCTGTGATCTCTGACAACCAAACAGAAATTATAGGTGTTGATATAATGATAAAGGACGTGACAATAAGAATCTACAATCTGTATAGCCCAGCAGATAAGGACCTTACACTCTCAAACGTGAAAATAACTGACACAAACTGCATTATTGTCGGAGACTTTAATAGCCGTTCAGAAAGATGGGGATACCCAGATACTGACAAAAGAGGAGATGAAGTGGAGGACTGGGAAATAGACTCAAATCTCCATCTACTCAACAAAGCGGATGACACACCGAGCTTCTACTCCAGAAGATGGATTACCACTTCTACTCCAGACTTAGCTTTCTGCACAGGAGACATCCTCCACAAAATCGATCGCCATGTGCTGGACCAATTAGCAGGTAGTGACCACAGACCAATCAAGCTTGTAATGAATATGGAGTATGTTCCACAGGAGCAAAAGCCCTTGCCCCGCTGGAATTACAAACGAGCAGATTGGGACAGATTTGCCATACTAACAGACAAATATTGTGAAAACATAAATACACGATATAGCAACATGAAGCAAATGGTGGAAAGTCTAAACAGAGCAATAATACAGGCAGCCACTGAGTCCATTCCAAGAGGAGCGAGGAAAAATTACAAACCATACTGGACTGAAGAACTACAAAGTTTGGAGGACAAAGTTGAAGATGCCAGGAAGACAGCAGAGAGAGAACAAACAATTGAAGCGAATACCTCTCTCAAAGCCATCTCAGCAAAATATAAAAGAACAGTAAATCAAACAACAAGAGATCGTTGGAGGGAAAAAACAGAAAACCTGAATTTTGACAGGGATGGAAACAAACTATGGAAACTAGTGAAAGCCATGAACAATGAAGGACCTAGAAACAAACAAATAACAATTAAACAAGGAAATGCCTTGCTTACAGGAAAAAAGGCTGCAAATGCACTAATGGAACACTATGCCAATGCAAACCACATTGATATTACAACTGAACAGAAGAAAGCAATCAAAGACAAACAGATACATCATAGAAATACAGAGACAGCAGCAGAATATATGATGGCAAATCTAACAATGGAAGAAATGGAACAGGCAATGAATACCCTAAAAAAGAAGAAATCACCAGGAAAGGATGGAATCACAAATGAAATGCCAATAGGACTAGGCACCAAGGCAAAGAAGAAACTACTAGCAGTCCTAAATAACAGCTGGAAGAGAGGAATAGTCCCACAGGCATGGAAGGAAGCTATACTAATACCAGTCCCAAAGAAAGGAAAAGACCTGGAAGAACCAAATGGCTATCGACCTATCAGTCTACTTAGCTGTGTAGGAAAATTAATGGAACGCATTATCAATGGCAGGCTAACATGGCATCTGGAAGAAAACAAACTCTTAACACCACACCAAGCAGGATTCAGAAAGTACAGATCCACTGAAGATCAAATAACCTATATAGCTCAGGAAATAGAGGATGCCTTCCAAGAGAAAAAGCACACACTAGCAGTCTGGATAGATTTAGAAAAAGCATTTGATAAAGTATGGAAGGAAGGACTGAAAGTAAAACTGCAAAACATGCATGTTTGTGGAAAAATGTATAAATGGATCAGCCACTACCTTGAGAACAGAACTGCCAGGACAAAAGTACAAGGAAAAACAAGCAAAATGATGCTGCTGGAGCAAGGTGTCCCCCAAGGAGGAGTTCTTTCACCAACATTATTCCTAGCATATATAAATGACATCACAGAAAATTTTCCAGCCAGAGTACACACATCCTCCTTTGCAGATGACCTAGCCATATGGACATCTGAAGAATATATTAGTACAGCTAACAGCAGAATACAGCAAGCCTTATTAGCGCTAGAGGACTGGTCAAAATCATGGCTAGTGAAGATAAGTGAGGAGAAAACAACATGCACAGTGTTCTCCCTCTCAAATAAAACTCAGCAACCTAAGCTGGTATTGAATGGAAAAATATTGCGCCATGAAGAAAATCCAAACTATCTAGGAGTCACCTTTGATCGTCGCCTGACATGGAAGACACAGGTTGAGAAAAATCGAACAAGAGCAAGGCAGAGAATGGTAATCATGAAAAAGCTTGCTGGTACAACGTGGGGAGCAGATGAGAAAGTTCTCAAGAAGTTATATACTGGACGGGTGAGGCCAGTACTGGAATATGGCATTGCAGCTTGGGCAACAGCAGCTAAGTCAAACTTTAACAAAATAAGTAGAGTCCAAAACCAAGGAATGCGAATCATAACTGGAAGCCTGAAGACAACGCCTATTAATGAACTAGAAAAGATCACTTGTTTACAACCAATGCAGGATAGAAGAGATAGCAGAGCCCAGCAACAAGCAGAAAAATTTAGAAGATTGACAGACCACCCTATGTACAACAGATTTAATGGTTTTGGAAAGATAAGACTGAAGCGTAGCAACTTTGTAGAAACTGCAAAACGAAGGATTAGGGCAGATCCTATACTTAACATATCAACAGTCAAGCCCATACACAATGCACACAACTTCCCAGCTTGGAGACAGCATTAACTGCCTGAGATGATAGAAAACATTCCTGGTATTGAGAAAAAGAACACTCAGCATGAAACCGAAAGAAGAGAAATAACCCTAAACTACATAAAAGAACATTACCCAAGCAGGAATTGGACCCATGCATATACAGATGGATCAGCCAAAAATTCAATAGAGAATGGAGGAGGAGGAATTCTCCTAAATTTAAAAAATGGAGTGAAAAAAACACATTCAATGGCAACTGGAAAATTTTCAAGTAACTTCAAAGCGGAGGTAGAGGCTTTGAAAATTGCAGCAGAAATGCTCCTGATGGAGGAAAATAAAGAGAAGCAAATAGCTATCTTCACAGATGCAAAGTCAGCTGTCTCAATACTCAAGAGCAATAACAGCACAGAACTAACTGACCTAAGAGCAGCACTCCATGGTCTATGCCAGAAATCCAAAAAAGTTGTAATACAGTGGATCCCATCACATTGCAGTATACCTGGAAACGAAGAAGCTGACAGACTGGCAAAAGAGGGCGGACGACTACCACAGCCTGACATAGACATAACCTATAATGAGGCAAAGAGGTTGATAAAAAGCACTTATAGAACCAAATGGGAATCAGAGCATCCAGGCCATCAGAAGGATGATGCATATTACAAACTCGACCGAAGAGAACAAGTAGCAATCTTCAGACTCCGCACAGGACATAACAGGCTGAAATACCACTTGTTCAATAAACTAAAGATAGGAGATACCGATGAATGTAATTGTAGAACTGGAAAAATGACAGCAAAACATTTGCTGCAGGATTGCCCAACGTATGCAGAACAGAGAAAGATATTTTGGCCCACACCTGCTTCATTTGAGGACAAGCTCTATGGAGATATCAACAAGCTCAAGTTGACCGCAGCTTACTTTAACTACATACAGGTTGACATTTAAAGGTGCATGAAGACCCAGAGGCATGAAATGGAATATTGCTTGGATAGCAAATCCATTATGTGGAAAGTCCGAATCAAAAGCTCGCTGTGTGGGCTTCATAAAAGGTGGAAAAGTGTCCTAGTGGCACGAAATGGAATATTGCTTGGATAGCAAATCCATTACGTGGAAAGTCCGAATCAAAAGCCCATTGTGTGGGCTTCATAAAAGGTGGAAAAGTGTCCTAGTGGCATGAAATGGAATATTGCTTGGATAGCAAATCCATTACGTGGAAAGTCCGAATCGAAAGCTCACTGTGTGGATGTCATCTGCAGACTGCATACTTCTGGTTTCCGGAAGAACAGCCTATGGTGAACGGAAGGCCCAATATACGGAAGTGAGGCTAAGCAGCCATGTGCAGGACGTGACGATTCCTTGGGTGAGCCCAGTACCAGAGCGCTATGTATCGGCTCTGCAAGTATGGAAGCCTCCTTGGATGGCGGGGAATGCCCATGGTCTGCCCCTTCCTTCCCTTGAGGGCTGACCAGGATCTTTGGCTGTTCTATATGGACCAGCTGGGATGGGGGATAACACCACAACAGTGAGAGTCAAACGTCCTAAGAAACCCCCGGGAAGGTTAACCCGGTCAACAAATGCCCGCAGAAGTCGGATGTGTCGGCCTAACGGCGCAAAAACACAGCTCTGCTGTAAACAGGCACAACGCAATCACATTCGAAAAAAACTCCGGATGAACGAAGAAGAAGAAGAAATCTCCATCTACTCAACAAAGCGGATGACACACCGAGCTTCTACTCCAGAAGATGGATTACCACTTCTACTCCAGACTTAGCTTTCTGCACAGGAGACATCCTCCACAAAATCGATCGCCATGTGCTGGACCAATTAGCAGGTAGTGACCACAGACCAATCAAGCTTGTAATGAATATGGAGTATGTTCCACAGGAGCAAAAGCCCTTGCCCCGCTGGAATTACAAACGAGCAGATTGGGACAGATTTGCCACACTAACAGACAAATATTGTGAAAACATAAATACACGATATAGCAACATGAAGCAAATGGTGGAAAGTCTAAACAGAGCAATAATACAGGCAGCCACTGAGCCCATTCCAAGAGGAGCGAGGAAAAATTACAAACCATACTGGACTGAAGAACTACAAAGTTTGGAGGACAAAGTTGAAGATGCCAGGAAGACAGCAGAGAGAGAACAAACAATTGAAGCGAATACCTCTCTCAAAGCCATCTCAGCAAAATATAAAAGAACAGTAAATCAAACAACAAGAGATCGTTGGAGGGAAAAAACAGAAAACCTGAATTTTGACAGGGATGGAAACAAACTATGGAAACTAGTGAAAGCCATGAACAATGAAGGACCTAGAAACAAACAAATAACAATTAAACAAGGAAATGCCTTGCTTACAGGAAAAAAGGCTGCACATGCACTAATGGAACACTATGCCAATGCAAACCACATTGATATTACAACTGAACAGAAGAAAGCAATCAAAGACAACCAGATACATCATAGAAATACAGAGACAGCAGCAGAATATATGATGGCAAATCTAACAATGGAAGAAATGGAACAGGCAATGAATACCCTAAAAAAGAAGAAATCACCAGGAAAGGATGGAATCACAAATGAAATGCCAATAGGACTAGGCACCAAGGCAAAGAAGAAACTACTAGCAGTCCTAAATAACAGCTGGAAGAGAGGAATAGTCCCACAGGCATGGAAGGAAGCTATACTAATACCAGTCCCAAAGAAAGGAAAAGACCTGGAAGAACCAAATGGCTATCGACCTATCAGTCTACTTAGCTGTGTAGGAAAATTAATGGAACGCATTATCAATGGCAGGCTAACATGGCATCTGGAAGAAAACAAATTCTTAACACCACACCAAGCAGGATTCAGAAAGTACAGATCCACTGAAGATCAAATAACCCATATAGCTCAGGAAATAGAGGATGCCTTCCAAGAGAAAAAACACACACTAGCAGTCTGGATAGATTTAGAAAAAGCATTTGATAAAGTATGGAAGGAAGGATTGAAAGTAAAACTGCAAAACATGCATGTTTGTGGAAAAATGTATAAATGGATCAGCCACTACCTTGAGAACAGAACTGCCAGGACAAAAGTACAAGGACAAACAAGCAAAATGATGCTGCTGGAGCAAGGTGTCCCCCAAGGAGGAGTTCTCTTCACCAACATTATTCCTAGCATATATAAATGACATCACAGAAAATTTTCCAGCCAGAGTACACACATCCTCCTTTGCAGATGACCTAGCCATATGGACATCTGAAGAATATATTAGCACAGCTAACAGCAGAATACAGCAAGCCTTATTAGCGCTAGAGGACTGGTCAAAATCATGGCTAGTGAAGATAAGTGAGGAGAAAACAACATGCACAGTGTTCTCCCTCTCAAATAAACCTCAGCAACCTAAGCTGGTATTGAATGGAAAAATATTGCGCCATGAAGAAAATCCAAACTATCTAGGAGTCACCTTTGATCGTCGCCTGACATGGAAGACACAGGTTGAGAAAAATCGAACAAGAGCAAGGCAGAGAATGGCAATCATGAAAAAGCTTGCTGGTACAACGTGGGGAGCAGATGAGAAAGTTCTCAAGAAGTTATATACTGGACTGGGTGAGGCCAGTACTGGAATATGGCATTGCAGCTTGGGACAACAGCAGCTAAGTCAAACTTTAACAAAATAAGTAGAGTCCAAAACCAAGGAATGCGAATCATAACTGGAAGCCTGAAGACAACGCCTATTAATGAACTAGAAAAGATCACTTGTTTACAACCAATGCAGGATAGAAGAGATAGCAGAGCCCAACAACAAGCAGAAAAATTTAGAAGATTGACAGACCACCCTATGTACAACAGATTTAATAGTTTTGGAAAGGGAAGACTGAAACGTAGCAACTTTGTAGAAACTGCAAAACGAAGGATTAGGGCAGATCCTATTCTTAACATATCAACAGTCAAGCCCATACACAATGCACACAAGTTCCCAGCTTGGCGACAGCAGCAACTGCCTGAGATGATAGAAAACATTCCTGGTATTGAGAAAAAGAACACTCAGCATGAAACCGAAAGAAGAGAAATAACCCTAAACTACATAAAAGAACATTACCCAAGCAGGAATTGGACCCATGCATATACAGATGGATCAGCCAAAAATTCAATAGAGAATGGAGGAGGAGGAATTCTCCTAAATTTAAAAAATGGAGTGAAAAAAACACATTCAATGGCAACTGGAAAATTTTCAAGTAACTTCAAAGCGGAGGTAGAGGCTTTGAAAACTGCAGCAGAAATGCTCCTGATGGAGGAAAATAAAGAGAAGCAAATAGCTATCTTCACAGATGCAAAGTCAGCTGTCTCAATACTCAAGAGCAATAACAGCACAGAACTAACTGACCTAAGAGCAGCACTCCATGGTCTATGCCAGAAATCCAAAAAAGTTGTAATACAGTGGATCCCATCACATTGCAGTATACCTGGAAACGAAGAGGCTGACAGACTGGCAAAAGAGGGCGGACGACTACCACAGCCTGACATAGACATAACCTATAATGAGGCAAAGAGGTTGATAAAAAGCACTTATAGAACCAAATGGGAATCAGAGCATCCAGGCCATCAGAAGGATGATGCATATTACAAACTCGACCGAAGAGAACAAGTAGCAATCTTCAGACTCCGCACAGGACATAACAGGCTGAAATACCACTTGTTCAATAAACTAAAGATAGGAGATACCGATGAATGTAATTGTAGAACTGGAAAAATGACAGCAAAACATTTGCTGCAGGATTGCCCAACGTATGCAGAACAGAGAAAGATATTTTGGCCCACACCTGCTTCATTTGAGGACAAGCTCTATGGAGATATCAACAAGCTCAAGTTGACCGCAGCTTACTTTAACTATATACAGGTTGACATTTAAAGGTGCATGAAGACCCAGAGGCATGAAATGGAATATTGCTTGGATAGCAAATCCATTATGTGGAAAGTCCAAATCGAAAGCTCGCTGTGTGGGCTTCATAAAAGGTGGAAAAGTGTCCTAGTGGCACGAAATGGAATATTGCTTGGATAGCAAATCCATTACGTGGAAAGTCCGAATCAAAAGCCCATTGTGTGGACTTCATAAAAGGTGGAAAAGTGTCCTATTGGCATGAAATGGAATATTGCTTGGATAGCAAATCCATTACGTGGAAAGTCTGAATCGAAAGCTCACTGTGTGGATGTCATCTGCAGACTGCATACTTCTGGTTTCCGGAAGAACAGCCTATGGTGAACGGAAGGCCCAATATACGGAAGTGAGGCTAAACAGCCATGTGCAGGACGTGACGATTCCTTGGGTGAGCCCAGTACCAGAGCGCTATGTATCGGCTCTGCAAGTATGGAAGCCTCCTTGGATGGCGGGGAATGCCCATGGTCTGCACCTGCCTTCCCTTGAGGGCTGACCAGGATCTTTGGCTGTTCTATATGGACCAGCTGGGATGGGGGATAACACCACAACAGTGAGAGTCAAACGTCCTAAGAAACCCCCGGGAAGGTTAACCCGGTCAACAAATGCCCGCAGAAGTCGGATGTGTCGGCCTAACGGCGCAAGAACGCAGCTCTGCTGTAAACAGGCACAACGCAATCACATCCGAAAAAAACAAAAAACTCCGGATGAACGAAGAAGAAGAAGAAGAAGAAGACCAGCCAAAGATCCTGGTCAGCCCTCAAGTGAAGGCAGGGGCAGACCATGGGCATTCCCTGCCATCCAAGGAGGCTTCCATACTTGCAGAGCTGATACATAGCGCTCTGGTACTGGGCTCACCCAAGGAATCGTCACGTCCTGCACATGGCTGCTTAGCCTCACTTCCGTATATTGGGCCTTCCGTTCACCATAGGCTGTTCTTCAGGAAACCAGAAGTATGCAGTCTGCAGATGACATCCACACAGTGAGCTTTCGATTCGGACTTTCCATGTAATGGATTTGCTATCCAAGCAATATTCCATTTCGTGCCACTAGGACACTTTTCCACCTTTTATGAAGTCCACACAGTGGGCTTTTGATTAGGACTTTCCACGTAATGGATTTGCTATCCAAGCAATATTCCATTTCATGCCACTAGGACACTTTTCCACCTTTTATGAAGCCCACACAATGGGCTTTTGATTCGGACTTTCCACGTAATGGATTTGCTATCCAAGCAATATTCCATTTCGTGCCACTAGAACACTTTTCCACCTTTTATGAAGCCCACACAGCAAGCTTTCGATTTGGACTTTCCACATAATGGATTTGCTATCCAAGCAATATTCCATTTCATGCCTCTGGGTCTTCATGCACCTTTAAATGTCAACCTGTATGCAGTTAAAGTAAGCTGCGGTCAACTTGAGCTTGTTGATATCTCCATAGAGCTTGTCCTCAAATGAAGCAGGTGTGGGCCAAAATATCTTTCTCTGTTCTGCATACGTTGGGCAATCCTGCAGCAAATGTTTTGCTGTCATTTTTCCAGTTCTACAATTACATTCATCGGTATCTCCTATCTTTAGTTTATTGAACAAGTGGTATTTCAGCCTGTTATGTCCTGTGCGGAGTCTGAAGATTGCTACTTGTTCTCTTCTGTCGAGTTTGTAATATGCATCATCCTTCTGATGGCCTAGATGCTCTGATTCCCATTTGGTTCTTCTTCTTCTTCTTCGTTCATCCGGAGTTTTTTTTTCTCGGATGTGATTGCGTTGTGCCTGTTTACAGCAGAGCTGCGTTCTTGCGCCGTTAGGCCGACACATCCGACTTCTGCGGGCATTTGTTGACCGGGTTAACCTTCCCGGGGGTTTCTTAGGACGTTTGACTCTCACTGTTGTGGTGTTATCTCCCATCCTAGCTGGCCCATATAGAACAGCCAAAGACATCTTGGTCAGCCCTCAAGGGAAGGCAGGGGCAGACCATGGGCATTCCCCGCCATCCAAGGAGGCTTCCATACTTGCAGAGCTAACACACAGCGCTCTGGTACTGGGCTCACCCAAGGAATCGTCACGTCCTGCACATGGCTGCTTAGCCTCACTTCCGTATATTGGGCCTTCCGTTCACCATAGGCTGTTCTTCCGGAAACCAGAAGAATGCAGTGTGCAGATGACATCCACACAGTGAGCTTTCGATTCGGACTTTCCGCACAATGGATTTGCTATCCGAGCAATATTCCATTTCGTGCCACTAGGACACTTTTTCCACCTTATTTGAAGCCCACACAGTGAGCTTTTGATTCGGACTTTCCACGTAATGGATTTGCTATCCAAGCAATATTCCATTTCGTGCCACTAGGACACTTTTTCCACCTTTTTTGAAAGCCCACACAGTGAGCTTTTGATTCGGACTTTCCACGTAATGGATCTCCTATCCAGCAATATTCCATTTCATGCCTCTGGGAGGCTTTTGTAACCGACATACCTGTGGTATGAAGTGTGGCAGTCTGAATACTTCTTCATACACCTTTAAATGTCAACCTGTATGTAGTTAAAGTAAGCTACGGTCAACTTGAGCTTGTTGATATCTCCATAGAGCTTGTCCTCAAATGAAGCAGGTGTGGGCCAAACTATCTTTCTCTGTTCTGCATATATTGGGCAATCCTGAAGCAAATGTTTTGCTGTCATTTTTCCAGTTCGACAATTACATTCATCGGTATCTCCTATCTTTAGTTTATTGAACAAGTGGTATTTCAGCCTGTTATGTCCTGTGCGGAGTCTGAAGATTGCTACTTGTTCTCTTCTGTCGAGTTTGTAATATGCATCATCCTTCTGGTGGCCTGGATGCTCTGATTCCCATTTGGTTCTATAAGTGCTTTTTATCAACCTCTTTGCCTCATTATAGGTTATGTCTATGTCAGGCTGTGGTAGTCGTCCGCCCTCTTTTGCCAGTCTGTCAGCCTCTTCAGTTTCCAGGTATACTGCAATGTGATGGGATCCACTGTATTACAACTTTTTTGGATTTCTGGCATAGACCATGGAGTGCTGCTCTTAGGTCAGTTAGTTCTGTGCTGTTATTGCTCTTCAGTATTGAGACAACTGACTTTGCATCTGTGAAGATAGCTATTTGCTTCTCTTTATTTTCCTCCATCAGGAGCATTTCTGCTGCAGTTTTCAAAGCCTCTACCTCCGCTTTGAAGTTACTTGAAAATTTTCCAGTTGCCATTGAATGTGTTTTTTTCACTCCATTTTTTAAATTTAGGAGAATTCCTCCTCCTCCATTCTCTATTGAATTTTTGGCTGATCCATCTGTATATGCATGGGTCCAATTCCTGCTTGGGTAATGTTCTTTTATGTAGTTTAGGGTTATTTCTCTTCTTTCGGTTTCATGCTGAGTGTTCTTTTTCTCAATACCAGGAATGTTTTCTATCATCTCAGGCAGTTGCTGCTGTCTCCAAGCTGGGAACTTGTGTGCATTGTGTATGGGCTTGACTGTTGATATGTTAAGTATAGGATCTGCCCTAATCCTTCGTTTTGCAGTTTCTACAAAGTTGCTACGCTTCAGTCTTCCCTTTCCAAAACCATTAAATCTGTTGTACATAGGGTGGTCTGTCAATCTTCTAAATTTTTCTGCTTGTTGCTGGGCTCTGCTATCTCTTCTATCCTGCATTGGTTGTAAACAAGTGATCTTTTCTAGTTCATTAATAGGCGTTGTCTTCAGGCTTCCAGTTATGATTCGCATTCCTTGGTTTTGGACTCTACTTATTTTGTTAAAGTTTGACTTAGCTGCTGTTGCCCAAGCTGCAATGCCATATTCCAGTACTGGCCTCACCCGTCCAGTATATAACTTCTTGAGAACTTTCTCATCTGCTCCCCACGTTGTACCAGCAAGCTTTTTCATGATTGCCATTCTCTGCCTTGCTCTTGTTCGATTTTTCTCAACCTGTGTCTTCCATGTCAGGCGACGATCAAAGGTGACTCCTAGATAGTTTGGATTTTCTTCATGGCGCAATATTTTTCCATTCAATACCAGCTTAGGTTGCTGAGTTTTATTTGAGAGGGAGAACACTGTGCATGTTGTTTTCTCCTCACTTATCTTCACTAGCCATGATTTTGACCAGTCCTCTAGCGCTAATAAGGCTTGCTGTATTCTGCTGTTAGCTGTACTAATATATTCTTCAGATGTCCATATGGCTAGGTCATCTGCAAAGGAGGATGTGTGTACTCTGGCTGGAAAATTTTCTGTGATGTCATTTATATATGCTAGGAATAATGTTGGTGAAAGAACTCCTCCTTGGGGGACACCTTGCTCCAGCAGCATCATTTTGCTTGTTTGTCCTTGTACTTTTGTCCTGGCAGTTCTGTTCTCAAGTTAGTGGCTGATCCATTTATACATTTTTCCACAAACATGCATGTTTTGCAGTTTTACTTTCAGTCCTTCCTTCCATACTTTATCAAATGCTTTTTTCTAAATCTATCCAGACTGCTAGTGTGTGCTTTTTCTCTTGGAAGGCATCCTCTATTTCCTGAGCTATATAGGTTATTTGATCTTCAGTGGATCTGTACTTTCTTAATCCTGCTTGGTGTGGTGTTAAGAGTTTGTTTTCTTCCAGATGCCATGTTAGCCTGCCATTGATAATGCGTTCCATTAATTTTCCTACACAGCTAAGTAGACTGATAGGTCGATAGCCATTTGGTTCTTCCAGGTCTTTTCCTTTCTTTGGGACTGGTATTAGTATAGCTTCCTTCCATGCCTGTGGGACTATTCCTCTCTTCCAGCTGTTATTTAGGACTGCTAGTAGTTTCTTTTTTGCCTTGTTGCCTAGTCCTATTAGCATTTCATTTGTGATTCCATCCTTTCCTGGTGATTTCTTCTTTTTTAGGGTATTCATTGCCTGTTCCATTTCTTCCATTGTTAGATTTGCCATCATATATTCTGCTGCTGTCTCTGTATTTCTATGATGTATCTGTTTGTCTTTGATTGCTTTCTTCTGTTCGGTTGTAATATCAATGTGGTTTGCATTTGCATAGTGTTCCATTAGTGCATTTGCAGCCTTTTTTCCTGTAAGCAAGGCATTTCCTTGTTTAATTGTTATTTGTTTGTTTCTAGGTCCTTCATTGTTCATGGCTTTCACTAGTTTCCATAGTTTGTTTCCATCCCTGTCAAAATTCAGGTTTTCTGATTTTTTCCTCCAACAATCTCTTGTTGTTTGATTTACTGTTCTTTTATATTTTGCTGAGATGGCTTTGAGAGAGATATTCGCTTCAATTGTTTGTTCTCTCTCTGCTGTCTTCCTGGCATCTTCAACTTTGTCCTCCAAACTTTGTAGTTCTTCAGTCCAGTATGGTTTGTAATTTTTCCTCGCTCCTCTAGGAATGGACTCAGTGGCTGCCTGTATTATCGCTCTGTTTAGACTTTCCACCATTTGCTTTATGTTGCCATATCGTGTATTTATGTTTTCACAATATTTGTCTGTTAGTATGGCAAATCTGTCCCAATCTGCTCGTTTGTAATTCCAGCGGGGCAAGGGCTTTTGCTCCTGTGGAACATAATCCATATTCATTACAAGCTTGATTGGTCTGTGGTCACTACCTGCTAATTGGTCCAGCACATGGCGATCGATTTTGTGGAGGATGTCTCCTGTGCAGAAAGCTAAGTCTGGAGTAGAAGTGGTAAGCCATCTTCTGGAGTAGAAGCTCGGTGTGTCATCCGCTTTGTTGAGTAGATGGAGATTTGAGTCTATTTCCCAGTCCTCCAATTCATCTCCTCTTTTGTCAGTATCTGGGTATCCCCATCTTTCTGAACGGCTATTAAAGTCTCCGACAATAATGCAGTTTGTGTCAGTTATTTTCATGTTTGAGAGTGTAAGGTCCTTATCTGCTGGGCTATACAGATTGTAGATTCTTATTTTCACGTCCTTTATCATTATATCAACACCTATAATTTCTGTTTGGTTGTCAGAGATCACAGATACTTCGCTGCAAGGTATTGTATTTCGTGTAAGTATTAGAACTCCTCCTTTATGTCCTTCGCGGTCGAAACGTGTGGCCTGATATCCTCTGACTGAAAATTTGCGATTGGCATTGAGGTGTGTCTCTTGAATGCATGCCACATCTATTCTATCTTTATGAAGACGCTGTGTCAGGGATTCTTTCTTGTTATAAACTCCTTCGGCATTCCACTGTAGTATGTTGAGTGTCCTTGGTATTTGGTCAATAGCTCTTAACCTACTCCTCTGTGCCTTGACTCCACAGCACAGGGGAAGGTGACCACCAGTAGTCATGGGTGGACCCCCTCGAGGCAGGGGGCCCGGCACTATCACCGCCTGATGGGACTTCACGGGATTAGCACCATAACGATTAATTTTCATCTGTGGCATCATGAAATGATAAAGTTACGTTGCACTTCTTTGTCAAGCTTGTGGCTCAGTACATCCGATTTCGACAAGCACTTTTCGGGATGCTTTCCCTAGCCTTTGACTGTCCCCAGTCTACCTACAAGGCAGCAGGTTTGTGCATCACTTCGTCTGGTCCCTCTCCCTTGACCTGTCCGACATGGGTGACCCTACCAGTAGCAGTGCTACCGTCGGCATAGCTCTTGGGGTCATTGGAACGCGCAAGCCCCTCTACCTCGTCAAGGTGGACGCACGGCAGAGGGGGTTTTGTGGAACTATTTCCCAGGTAATGCAGGAGTTGACGAAAGCGAGAGAACTGATCCCTAGTTTCAGAAGTAACTATCATTGAAAGATTGAAGATGGACAGAGAGGATGTGCTTAATAAATGACAGCTTGATGCATGATGACGGAAAATGACACACCACGGCCGTCAAACTTTTCTTCTGTCACTTACCAATCGGAAGATCAGATCAAGTCGCCCTAGAAGTGTTCTTAGATGGTCGCATGGTAATTCATCAAAATATCAATAATTTCAGAGACCTTGTCGGCAGTTCCATTATGTGGTTGCCCCACTTCTGGGTACATCTAAAATACGTCACCCTTGCACGTTCGCGCGTTTTTCTCAAGGGTATCTTACACTTAGAGGATTGTTCCCTGCTCATCTCATAATCTCGTTGACACAAGTATCTGCAAGAGACGTGGCTAGAAGTAAACTGGGCAAACCTGTAGATTTCTAGCGGACAGTTTCGGGGAACATTTGAGGGGCACCACACAACACTGCGACACATCTCTTTTCAATCATTTGCGTCCACGTGATCACTAGAGAGTCTATGATGCTAGTTACCTAGTTAGTTAGTCGACAGATCATCCTCATTGCACATCGAACCATTCAGTCCATAAGTTATCGGATCCCCTCCTCAGTAAATCCCGCAGAGTGTAGCGGCTTACTACACCAGTTCTGTGTTGGTTAATTACTCTTCTTTGGCTTCCTGCGTAGTGTTCTTGTTTGGCCACGCCGCTTTTAACTTGTTGTACTCGCAGCCTGACCATGGTTGTAGATTCCCAGTCATCGCCTGGTTCTCGTAAACGCCTTACTTCTCGTAGAGCATTCAGAATGTCAGCCTGGTCCATGGATCGTCTGTCCTCTACAGTAGCGTTACCTGCAAGCTTGTCAGCCTGCTCGTCCCCTTGTACACCCGCATGCCCTGGCATGAAGATTAAACTAATCTTTGCCAGCCGAGACCGCTCCAGAGACAGCAGCCACACTACTCGGACCCACCCCATCTCTATCCTTAGGAGCATACTCATTGAGTCACTGAGGACACATGCCCTGACTTTTTTTTTTTAATGGACACATGCCCGATTGAATTTCTGTGTCTCGAGCCATGTTATTACTTTACTTACTGCCATGACTTCCATAGTCAGGCTGCTTGTGGTCAAAGCAAAAGCGCCAGACTCTTCCTTCACAGTTTTCCCTCCGGCCTGAACCGTAAAGACCCATGAATTTCTCACTCCTCGGACGACCGACCCATCCGTGTAAATGATCGCATCGTCCCCTAACGAATTCTCGAAGATCAGAGCCTGCACTTCCGCCTTCCCAGCAGCTGGATTTTCTTGTCTGCATTTCCTGTCTAGTTGGATGCACACTGAAAAGGATGTACATAACTCTGTTGACACTTGTACCCGCTCCTCGCCAGGTTCTAAGTCTTCAAGTGAACACACCTGCTGTAGAATGTCTCCAGCTTGACCCATCCACGACTTCCCTCTTTTTAACCTGTTGCCCTTTACCTTCTTAATCTAGCTATGCTTTCCTATGTGTTTCCCATGTTATCAATATGTCTCCACGTGTTATATTTTCTTCTGTGTGTTTACCATGTTATCACTATATGTCTATATGCAATGTAGTTCCTTATATGTGGTTCCCTTGTTAAAATTATATGTCTCTGTCTTTTAGTTCTGTCTGTGTGTTTCCCATGTTATCAGTATCTGCCAACATGTGTTTTATTTCCCCTTATGTTTTCCCACGTTACCAATATCTGTCACCGTGTACTAGTTCCTTCTATTTCCCACTTTACCAATATCTATCAACGTAATTTAGTTCCTTCTTTGTGTTTCCCATTTTACCAACACCTGTCTCCGTGTGTTCTAGTTACTTCTGTGTGTTTCCCATGTTATCAATATACGAGGGCTAGTCATTACGTAAGTCATACAGTTCTGTGGGATGGCAGGTAAATGTAGTTGATGTTTTCTACAGGTGTCATTAAGTGACAGCAACATCGAACTTTATATTCCCGTTCGTCAGGAGGCGCTAGGTGTCTCATGCGCATGCGCAGCGCATAAACGAAATGGCGACTGTACTTACGGAGTGTACAACCAAAGAGCAACGTGCTGTTGTGCGTTTTTTGTGGGCAAAAGAACTGTCTGCAAAGGACATTCATAAGGACATGCTTCCTGTTTATGCTGACAAATGTTTGTCAGGTAAAGAGGTGCATAGCTGGGTAGACAAATTTTCTCAAGGACGCGAATGACGCCGAAGTTGAATGTGAAGTGGCAACGTGGTTTAAAAACAGAGCACGCAGTTCTATGCAGCCGGTTTGGGAGGACTGATAAACCTATGGGATAAGTGCATCAATGTTGGTGGAAATTATGCTGAGAAATAAAGGGACAATGTATGTATAAAAATAAACTTGTTTCAAGCTGTTATCATATTAAGTTATTTTTCTACAACCGTTTGTGACTTACTTATTGACTTCCCCGCGTATGTCTCAGTGTGTTCTAGTTACTTCTGTGTGTTTCCCATGTTATCAACAGCTGCCCTTGTGTTCTAGTTCCCTCTGTGTGTTTCCCATGTTATCAAAACCTGTCTCCGTGTGCTCTAGTTCCGTCTGTGTGTTTCCCATGTTATCAAAACCTGTCTCCGTGTGCTCTAGTTCCGTCTGTGTATTTCTCATGTTATCAAAACCTGTCTCCGTGTGCTCTAGTTCCGTCTGTGTGTTTCCCATGTTATCAAAACCTGTCTCCGTGTGCTCTAGTTCCGTCTGTGTGTTTCCCATGTTATCAACCTGTCTCCGTGTGCTCTAGTTCCGTCTGTGTGTTTCCCATGTTATCAACCTGTCTCCGTGTGCTCTAGTTCCGTCTGTGTGTTTCCCATGTTATCAAAACCTGTCTCCGTGTGCTCTAGTTCCGTCTGTGTGTTTCCCATGTTATCAACCTGTCTCCGTGTGCTCTAGTTCCGTCTGTGTGTTTCCCATGTTATCAACCTGTCTCCGTGTGCTCTAGTTCCGTCTGTGTGTTTCCCATGTTATCAACCTGTCTCCGTGTGCTCTAGTTCCGTCTGTGTGTTTCTCATGTTATCAACCTGTCTCCGTGTGCTCTAGTTCCGTCTGTGTATTTCTCATGTTATCAACCTGTCTCCGTGTGCTCTAGTTCCGTCTGTGTGTTTCTCATGTTATCAACCTGTCTCCGTGTGCTCTAGTTCCGTCTGTGTGTTTCCCATGTTATCAACCTGTCTCCGTGTGCTCTAGTTCCGTCTGTGTGTTTCCCATGTTATCAACCTGTCTCCGTGTGCTCTAGTTCCGTCTGTGTATTTCTCATGTTATCAACACCTGTCTCCGTGTGCTCTAGTTCCGTCTGTGTGTTTCTCATGTTATCAACCTGTCTCCGTGTGCTCTAGTTCCGTCTGTGTATTTCTCATGTTATCAACCTGTCTCCGTGTGCTCTAGTTCCGTCTGTGTGTTTCTCATGTTATCAACCTGTCTCCGTGTGCTCTAGTTCCGTCTGTGTGTTTCCCATGTTATCAACCTGTCTCCGTGTGCTCTAGTTCCGTCTGTGTATTTCTCATGTTATCAACACCTGTCTCCGTGTGCTCTAGTTCCGTCTGTGTGTTTCTCATGTTATCAACCTGTCTCCGTGTGCTCTAGTTCCGTCTGTGTATTTCTCATGTTATCAACCTGTCTCCGTGTGCTCTAGTTCCGTCTGTGTGTTTCCCATGTTATCAACACCTGTCTCCGTGTGCTCTAGTTCCGTCTGTGTGTTTCCCATGTTATCAACACCTGTCTCCGTGTGCTCTAGTTCCGTCTGTGTGTTTCTCATGTTATCAACCTGTCTCCGTGTGCTCTAGTTCCGTCTGTGTGTTTCTCATGTTATCAACCTGTCTCCGGGTGCTCTAGTTCCGTCTGTGTGTTTCCCATGTTATCAACCTGTCTCCGTGTGCTCTAGTTCCGTCTGTGTGTTTCCCATGTTATCAACACCTGTCTCCGTGTGCTCTAGTTCCGTCTGTGTGTTTCCCATGTTATCAACACCTGTCTCCGTGTGCTCTAGTTCCGTCTGTGTGTTTCCCATGTTATCAACCTGTCTCCGTGTGCTCTAGTTACTTCTGCTTTCCAGGGTAACCGTGGCAACGCCGTGGCCAGCAAGCTAGTTTATAAGCCTATCGGCCCGGTCTTCACGTGTTCGATTCTCCATCGAGGCGGGGATATTGTATTTTTTTTTAAAACATTGACCTGGGACCTGGGCTCGTGAGTAGACCCAGCCTAACATTGGTACCAGGATTTATAATGGGAAGTAAAGGCGGCCTGCATATTATTGACAACATCACTCATGGCGTCCGGAATAGTCTTTAAACATGAAACAAGCACCATATACTGATTACGCCTCAACTTTCCCATGCTATTAATCTATGTCCCCGTATGTTGTAGGGCCGATCTCCGTGGCGAAGTGGATATGGACGCGATTTAAAAGCCATCTTATCCGCTTTCGAAAAGCAGCTGAAACTGATTTGGCAGCAGACCGCGTTGCACTGGGTTTTAACGAGTTCGTATGGGAGCTGGTAGTTCAGAAATCAATGGCAAACTATTGAATGTAAACTTCCCAAGATATTTACAACAGCAGTAGAATGCTGGTGTTGGCAGCGATGTCCTGTAAAAAAGGATATGGAAAAAAAAAATGTGTAGGCCTCGTTATGTTTCTTTTGCCATGTGTGCTCCTGAGTCTCCGTGGCGAAGTGTTCAAGCCCTTTGACTCGGGCTCCGAAGGTTGTGGGTTCGATCTAGGGCCGCGTCCTTCGGTTCACGAGTTACATTTTTCGGAGACTCCTGTGGGTCGTCGCTAGAGCTACGGAGTTCGTGCTTTGTGCGACGCTTTCCGCGCTGCGAAAAGAGACCGAGCCAATTGGGATAAAGCCTCTGTCGACTTCTAAGCGACTTTTTAAGCTCCTGAGGAAGGGCCTTCCATCTATGCTATAACTAGGTTTCCCAGTGTGTGTCCTATCCAATGCTAGTGTCTTTTTCTCAGGTCCTTTGATTCACTGGGATCTACTTAACCCTCTCCTCGAGACCCACATTAACGATAGCATTACTATGTGTATACCCATAACGATTGTGAAACATCTTCTCGTTGCGCCTCAAGCAGCCCTGCCAGGAGAGATATTCATTTAGTCCTTCTAGATAGCTTCAAAGCCGCCGAAGATCTCAATGGTACTTCAAAGGTCGCCCATTTGACAGAACAACCTCTTCAGTCAGGGAAATCCGGTTTCCGAGTTGAAACCTTTATTCAGCTGTAGAAAACTCGTCTGTTTATAACAAGTCAGCAAGTTTATTGAGGTGGGGAAGTCTGATCTTGTCACAAAAACCCACATGTTGGTTCAGAGAAGCGTTATTTTATTTGGGTTTCCCTATGTCTGTCGTTGTATGGTGGTCATACGATTGACACACTGTTTACTATTTAATTATTTTGAAGTTTTTCATTTAAAAATATTTTGGGTACTTTTTTGTGTTGTTCTTATTCTTCTTGTGCTTCTTGTTCTTCGTAGTTTGCACTGTGTTACTTTTAGATTGATAAATCACCTTATGTTGTTTGTAGATTGCCATGTGTTGCTTGTAGATTGCCTTATGTTGTTTGTAGATTGTCCTATGTTGTTTGTAGATTGCCCTATGTTGTTTGAAGATTGCCCTATGTTGTTTGTAGATTGCCTTATGTTGTTTGCAGATTGCCCTATGTTGTTTGTAGATTGCCTATGTTGCCTGTAGATTGCCCTATGTTGTTTGTAGATTGCCTATGTTGCTTGTAGATTGCCCTATGTTGTTTGTAGATTGCCTTATGTTGTTTGCAGATTGCCCTATGTTGTTTGTAGATTGCCTATGTTGCCTGTAGATTGCCCTATGTTGTTTGTAGATTGCCTATGTTGCTTGTAGATTGTCCTATGTTGCTTGTAGATTACCATATGTTGCGTGTATATTTTCACGTGTTTCCTATAGATTACCAATGTTGCTTGTAGAATATCAATTATTCCCCGAAGCTTGTCTTGCGCAGAATGCATCTTGCCTTCACTTGTGTTGAGTTGTGTTGAGTTGAGTTGAGTTAAGAACCGACATCACTGCACTCAGGACATTCCCATACGTGCTCAGTCCCCTCGTTCAACAGCCAGCGAAGAGTCATACTACTAATCGTTCCCACCGGTATCTGATTAAAAGTTCTCCTGGTCTTTCCTCTCAGTTTTGAGATCCTTCCAGAACCCCTGCCGATCCCCCGCAATCTCATTCTTTCCACATATGGGTTCTCAATCTTGTGTAGAAATGACAATATTTGCTTGTGCAATGCCGACTCAAATAGTGTGGCTGTGGGGTCTGCTGTACTTATCTGAAGACAATAGGTCGAGGCAATCGCTTCCAGGCACACAGTCGGCACTACGTCCCTTGTCTTTGTCCAGAGTGAAATAAAATAAACAAAATAAACAAACCCCGGGAGATCTCAGCATGGCCGAATGGATAAGACCGTTATTTCTTAAACTTCCGGTGTGCAGATAGTGAGGTAGCGGGTTCAACTCCTTTACCAGTCATTTGGACTAAAATATTGTCTTCTCGTCCTTGATGTGGGAACGTAAATTACAAATACCCTAGAAGTCGGAGTGGGTTCACCTGATGGCATGGGACATTGGTAACAGGCGAAAGTAGCCAACACGCACACATCAATCCAGCGTGAACTACGTTCGAGTTTAAAAGCGGGCGGGAAAACAAAATTACTGTAACAGGAATCTGCTGTCGGCAAGTGAAGTATAGAACCATCACTTCTTGTTAGGTTGGAGTGCGCTGGAGAATCAATTTTTTTTCCCCTAAGGTTGGAGTGCCATGGAGAATCACATGTTTAAAGGCTGGAGTGCTCTGAAGAATCACATTTTTAGACTGGCGTCCACTGGAGATCCACATTTTTAAAAGGCCGGAATGCTCCGGAGAACCACATATTTTAAAGGCTGGAATGCTCTCTAGAACCACATATTTTAAAGGCTGGAATGCTCTAGAGAACCACATATTTTAAAGGCTGGAATGCTCTGGAGAATAGACGGCCAGCAGTTCCTTCCTCTAGCGAACGACCAGCGCTGGTATTAAACCCTTGACAGACCACACTCATCCATCGTCAGCGGAACACAGCTGCCAAAGGAACAATTATGAGGCGGCGAATTCCCCACATTGTGAGCAGCGACAGTGTAGCAGCTAAACGCTCGCCTGTCGTACCTGAGGCCGAGAGTTCGAGCCGCATCTGGGCGGTTTCTTATTTTCACAATTGGTCTGGGTTCCCAGGTCGACCCAGTTGTAGATAGCTACCAAGAAATGTCATCGAAAGTTATGGCGACCATCGAGTTACGGACCAGATCATTCAATGAGTGCCGTGAAGTCTATACAAATATGGCTCTAGCTTCATGCGCTTCGGGTGTGTGAAAGGGGACCTTAACTTAATTACTTGCTTATTCAGATGCACTCTTTATTTGCATGAAATAAATACATTATGATTTCACACACAACCCTTTACATTAGCTTTCATGATAATTAGATTAGATTTAATATTAGAGTAATTTTAACATTAAAACAATGAAAAGACAATGTCCTTAGTTAGTCATCACTACTACAATGCATTGTCATTGTGGTCATCATCATCATCGTTATCATCACCACCATCGTCATCGTCATCGTCATCATCCTCATCATCCTCATCATCATCATCATCATCATCATCATCATCATCATCATCATCATCATCATCATCATCATCATCATCATCATCATCATCATCATCATCATCATCATCATCATCACCATCATTACCATCATCATCATCACTATCGTCATCATCATCATCATCATCATGTTATCAGTTCTCATTCTATCATTAAAGTCACTTGACCTTGTTCCATTTTTGTCCCGTATCTTCACCAATCACCTTCAGTTCTGGAACCGGCGTTGTGACGAAGGGGTTACAAACGCAATTCGCAATCCCGTATACAGCGTTCCAAACACACCTGCAGGCTACGGCCTTGTGCTGGTTTTCATACAATGGTATGAGTGCCAGTCATTCACAATTCATTAGCAAACTACTAAAAGTAAAATTGCCAAGAAATCACAAATAGCCAAAGCATTTTGGGTTTGACTGCGACGCCCGGTAAAGGATATCAACTAACTGCAAGTATAAATCTAATGTTATTGTTTGCCAAAGTCATCTAAGTGTTCCTTTGAATACCTTTTTGAGCCAGAAAAACCATCTGGAGAGCAAGGTTGAGGGCAAGAGAGCAACATGTAGACAACGATAAAAGTGGGAAGGTAGCATCAAGAGATGGACGAACATCAATTTGGCATAATGCACAGTCAGGGCGAGAGACAGTCAGTGTTGGAGATCTACTGCAGCCAACCTTCATTGTGGAGACGGCACTTGATTGATTGAAGTATTTCCAATTTTGGCCCCAATTTATTCTGTTGTATTCTCCCTTGTCTATATCTGAGTTAGGAATACATATTTCATTTAACTCTGACCTCTTAATTTGCCCCCTACTGGGTTTCTCAATATTTGGTTTCTTCTTCTTTTATTAGAGAGGGCAGCGCTAACGCAGTCACCCTTACGATAAAAAAAAATAAAAAAATTACGCACTCTAGTTACCCACATTTGGGGTGATCGCTGGCACCCACCTAAAGTGCAATGGGCTGGATTAATCCAGGAGCACCCACATATTGATGATGGGTAGCTCCCGTGGGTATTAGTAAGCCTATGTGTAGTAAGTTTGGAGCGGGTACTTTGGTGTAATGCAGTGGTTCTCAACCGGTAGGGAATTCCACCCCAGGGCGGAATTTTAGGGTTTCCAGGAGGCAAGGGGGGGGGGGGGGGGGGGGGGGGGGGGGGGATATTAAGATTATTTCAAGAGCGCATTAATACAAGAACCAATTACTTGATAGTGTTTTTCCCTCTATATTTTACAGTTCTGTATTTCTCGCCCTGATGAAGTTTGTTTTATAACGTAAGTAGACCCGCAAATCACGTTTTATGTAGATGTCTAGACTTGTTCTAGTATGTGTTATTAAATTTAGCTTCCATTTTAATGTATACTATGTAAGAGTGGGGGGGGGGGGGGGATTTATAGGGAGGAAATTCGAAAGGGGGGATGGCGTTCTGATCATATGGTAAAGGGGGGGGGGGTTGGCATGGACCAAAAAAGGTTGAGAACCACTGGTGTAACGGTTGGGAAGTCACGCTGTCAATGGCATAAGCGCGAATGGACGAGAATTCGACATCTGGATTCGTCATTCACTAAAGGAGGGAGAGACTATTTCTCTCCCCCCCCCCCCCACCACCCCACCCTAGTATTGTTAATTTAATATTATTTTCTCATTTGTTTTTGTGTTATTGTTGTGGTTTGCTTCGTGTTGTTGTTGTTGTTGTTGTTGTCTACTGGTGAAGACATTTAAATTTGTAAGGCCAGAATACACATCATGTTTATGGATTGGTTACTAATTCTCTCTTCACATTTGTCGCTCAGAAGTAGAAAGTACATTCTACTAGATATTTGTGTGGGAATGTCTCCAGTGCAGTGACGTTGAACCTTCAATTAAGTGCGAGGTGTTATTTAGTACTTTCAGTGCAAGAATCGCGTTACAAACTCCAGACATTCCACAACGGGTTTTTATAGTATAATGCGTCCAGTTGATCCCACCCAACTTCAAACATTCCCGTACACACACTAACACATCAAAGAAAAGATTAAAACAGCTACCTGTTAACAGCCGTTAGTTTACACCTCCGCTCCCTCCGCCTTCCTTTATTACCTGTCCAAGCTCAACATTGACCCTAGGTGACAAGATGACACTGCTACGGCTTGAAAATACACACTCTCTTTTTTCAGATTTCTGAACGTCAGAGATTGTCCCAGAACCTGGGAATCAAATCCATGGAAACAAATGAAAGATTCAAGGAAGAATGAATTGAACGCTAAAAGTTAACAACGCCTTTTGTGCACTCCTACTCGTTTTACCCATGCCTAAAAACCTTGTCTTTACTTTTCCCAGTCACTTCCTGCACACAGCCCTGGCCATAAATCAAAATTTGACGGCTTCAATTCTTCCAGCTAGCGAATCCGAGCTCTCTCTTGTGGCCGTTCTTTCTTTTATCTTCTTCATCCCCGGAGGTTTTACCTTTTGCCTCCCAGATTTCAAGCAGCAGATACTCGGGGCCAAAGAATGCTTCTCGCGTCGGGCAGGCGGGCTACTGCCTTGGGCGTTCTTTCAATTTCATCTTACGGTTGATATAGTTTCCAGGTCTCACAGGAAGCCTCGAGATTATCGATTGTAGGATACCACAGAGAGGTTTACGTCACGAAACAATATGGCCGACTTCCGCTCAGCGAAGACAACCTCGTGGTATTTTAGCACGTGTTCGGAAGCTGATGCAGTAGACGGGGAATTGGTCGGGTTGTTCGTTCAGTAGACAGGACATTTGTCGGGTTGTTCGTTCAGTAGACAAATTGGTTGGGTTGTTCGTTCAGTTGGCTGGGTATTGTTTGGGTTTTTCGTTCAGTAGACAGGGCATTTGTCGAGTTGTTCGTTCAGTAGACAGGGCATTTGTTGAGTTGTTCGTTCAGTAGACAGGGCATTTGTCGAGTTGTTCGTTCAGTAGACAGGACATTTGTCGGGTTGTTCGTTCAGTAGACAAATTGGTTGGGTTGTTCGTTCAGTATACAGGGCATTGGTTGGGTTGTTCGTTTAGTTGACAGGTATTTGTCAGGTTGTTCGTTCAGTAGACAGTGCATTTGTCGGGTTGTTACTTCAGTATACAAGGCATTTGTCGGGTTGTTCCTTCAGTAGACAGGGCATATGTCGGGTTGTTCGTTCAGTAGGCGGGTTTCTTCGTCTCGCGTAGGGCAAACAAAATGCTTCCTGTGCGGTATTTAACTCATTCAGACTGTGTCATAATATTAACTCTTAGTACATTGCGTGCCCTTTGAAATGACTCAATAAGTGCCGCACATTTATGCGTTCGTTCGTTCGTTCGTTCGTTCATTCGTTTATCATGTGCCATGCCGATAAGTGTTCGCGATCATGTTTCGCCATATCACACGATCACTAGAGTCGTGGATCAGCTCAGTGTTCGTGTCTCGATTATGCCATCTGGCCAAGCTATCTAGATATTTATCTCTAAGCCTTTCCGTTGTACTTTTCTCATCAGTCTTGCTAGTTGTCACTAAAATTTATAGTTTGTTTGTACCCATAACGCCCCCCCCCCCACCCCCCAAATCTAGACTGTTTACATCTAATTTGTATTTTTTTTTAAAACTGGGAAGGTTAACCCGGTCAACAAATGCCAGCAGAAGTCGGATATGTCTGCTGAAAAGCGCATGTATCGCAGCTCTGCTGTAGACAGGCCCAACGCAATTACGTCTAAAAACACACACACACACACACACACACACACACACACACACACACACACACACACACACACTCACACTGGATGAACTCAGAAGAGGAAGAAGATTTCTCTAAACAGTTTACCGTTTTCATTTATTTCGTGCGGGTCTAGCACATTGGGATTTCTGTCATTTCATAATACTTTTTGCATTATCTTGATCTTCTTGCACTCACTCACACGCTGGCAGTCTGGAGTCATCTGTTGCTGATGACCACCCTTACCGGGCTAGGGTGCTCTTTAGGTGAGACTATAAAAGTCGCTTAAAAGTCGACAGGGTCGACTTCATTGCACCGGGTTTTTATCCCATATGGCTCGGTTTCTTTCCGCAGCACGGAAAGCGTCGCACAAAGCACGAACTCCGTAGCTTTTAGCGACGGCCCATGGGAGTCCCCGAAACATTTAACTCGTAAACCGAAGGACGCGGCCTGGAATCGAACCCACAACCTTCGGCTCACGAGTCAAACGGCTTGACCACTTCGCCACAGAGACTTCCGACTATAGTCATCATCATCATCATTGGCACCTTGCCGTCTTGACAGACGATAGTTTGTGCTCTAAAAAGGCATAATAACTTTTAACTATGGCGGTAGCGAGTGTGACTGATAAGGCCAATTTGCGCTGTAAATGTCCGTTCACAGTGGGTGCATGTGAACACGTGGTCATTTCCACCATCATGCACCATCTTACGTCTCAAACGCTTGGTGTGTGACTTTTCTGCAATAATTTTCTCCTTTGACTTTATTCCATTTCTGATATTTGCCCTCCACGCAACACGTTCAGCGGCGACTTGCTCCCAATGTGCATTATCAATGCCTGTATCAATCATGTCCCGCTTACACACATCTTTGTATCGTAGTAGAGGCCGACCCTGAGATCTCTTACCCATCTGTAATTCACCAAAAAAGATATCCTTTGGTATTCTACCATCATCCATCCTCCTAAGATGTCCTATCCATCTAAGTCTACGAAGACTGAGCATGGAATAAACTGTCACACAACCTGATCTTTCCAATACTTCAGTATTTGTGATTTTGTCTTGCCACTTAATACCAAGAATTCTTCGCAGACACCGCATATGAAAGCTGTTTAAATTGTTCTCTTGGTGTGAGTAAGTTGTCCAGGTTTCACTGCCATAGAGAAGAGTACTAAGGACACAGGCTTGATAGACAAGGACTTTTGTTTTGGCAGTAAGCTTCCTGTTCTCCCAGACTCTTTTTCTTAACCTGTTCATTGTTGTTGCTGCATTACCAATCCGGATGTTGATTTCCTGATCTAGGGATAATTTGCTATTTACCACTGATCCTAGATATGTAAAATGGTCTACTATCTCTAGTTCGGCGTCGTCAATAAAGATTGATGGTACCCCATGTGCACCTTGTGACATAATCTGTGTCTTCTTTTTGCTAATTGTTAAACCAAATTCAGAACAAGCATTGGAGAATGCAGATAGTAGACATTGCAATTCTTCCTCAGAGTGGGTCGTAACTGCAGCATCATCTGCAAAAAGCAACTCTCTGATCAGTACCCTCCTAATTTTGGTCTTAGCCTTCAATCTCTGAGCATTGTAGAGGCCGCCATCTGAGCGTGAGTGAATGTATATACCACCATCCTGATCACGAAATGCATATTTCAGTAGAAGTGAAAAGTATATTCCAAAGAGGGTGGGAGCTAGTACACAACCTTGCTTAACTCCACTCTTGATTTCAAATTCTTCAGAAGTTGCACCATCAAACTTGATTATACCCTTCATGCCTGTGTGGAACGATTCCACAATGGACAGAAGAGTTGGTGGGCAGCCAATCTTCTTTAGTGCCTTGAACAGACCCTCACGACTGACCAAATCAAATGCCTTTGTGAGGTCGATGAAGGCAATAAACAGTGGTTGATTCTGTTCACGGCATTTTTCTTGCATTTGTCGCAATGAGAATATCATATCAGTGGTAGACCGGTTCTGTCGAAAGCCACACTGTGATTCGGGGTAGACTTGATCTCCTAGGACTTGAAGTCTGCGCAGAACAATTCTGGCAAATACTTTTCCAACAATACACAGAAGTGAGATACCCCTATAGTTGTTACAGTCGCTCCGATCACCCTTGTTCTTGTACAGCGTTATGATGTTTGAATCTTTGAAATCCTGTGGGACTTGTCCTTCACGCCAGCATAGCTCTATTAGCTGGTGGATCTGTAGAGTGAGTGTTTCTTGCCCACTCCTGATAACCTCTATTGGAATCCCATCCTTACCTGGAGCCTTGCCAGATGCAAGTTCATTTATAGCACACTTAACTTCTGTTATGGTGGGAAGTGTGTCCAGGTGGTCAAGAGTTGGTAGAGCCTCTATGGCATTTAGGGCATCATCCGCTAGTTTGGTCTCACTTGAGTAAAGCTCCAAATAGTGCTCTACCCATCTGTCCATCTGCTGTTTCTTATCAGTGATGACTTCTCCAGTCAAGGTTTTCAGCGGTGCACTTCTTTTGATCACTGGACCACAGGCTTTCTTTATTCCTTCATACATGCTTCTTATGTCTCCCTTATCACTTGCGATTTGAATGGACTCACATAACTTGATCCAATAATCATTTGCACACTGCCTGGCAGCCTTTTGCACATCCTTCCTAGCTTGCCTTAGCTCACTCAGAGTGTTACGCGTTGGTCTTTCCTTGTTTCTTAAGAGAGCTTTCTTCTTCTTATCAATCAAGGGCTGCAGAGTCTCGCTGTTGGCCGCAAACCAGTCCTGCCTCTTATGATCCACAGTGCCGTAAACCCCTACGGCAGTTTTATAAAGAGTTTCCTTAATTTGACCCCACTTTTCATTTACTGTACAATTTTCTGGTGTATCAGTGAAAGCGTCTTCAAGTTGCTGTTGAAACTGAAAGCACTTTTCAGGATCATGAGTGTTAATAATATTAATCCTGGGGCTAGATTTGTGTTTAGCTGTGTAGATTCTCTTTGGTCTCAGTCTAACTCTTGCAACAACCAAAGAATGATCTGTATCACAGTCAGCACTGTGGTAACTACGAGTCAATGATATATGGTTCAGATGTTGTCTCCGTGTGATGATGAAGTCCAGCTGGTGCCAATGGCCGGATCTTGGATGTTTCCATGTGACCTTATGCATCTCTTTTGTTTTAAAAAAAGAGTTTGTAATACATAGGTCATTACTGGTGCAATGCTCCAGCAGCCTTTGCCCATTTTCATTCATGCGACCGATGTTGTATTTTCCAAGGGACACTGGCCATGAACTCGAGTCCTTGCCCACACGAGCATTGAAATCACCGAGCATATAAATGTAGTCAGATTTTGGAACTGCCTTGATCACGGAGTCTAACTCCTCATAGAACAAATCCTTCACATCATCAGAGGAATCGAGTGTCGGTGCATATGCAGTAATAATGGTGGCAAACCCACAAGAGGTTGCCAAGCGCAGGGATAATAGTCTTTCATTTCCTCCTGCTGGAATTTCAATCATTCCCAGTAGCGAATTCTTCACTGCAAAGCCCACACCGTGTTGCCTTTTTTCTGCCTGCTCTCTACCCTTCCAGAAAAAGGTGTAGTTGTTTTCCCTGAGTGACCCTTCCTCAGCGAGGCGAGTCTCCTGCAGGCCAGCAATATCAATGTTAAGACGATTGAGTTCGGCATCAATCACAGCCGTTTTTCTCACATCGTCAATATTGGTCAAGTCAGTGGAAAATCCTGGACACATGGTTCTCACGTTCCAGGTTGCAAGCCGTAGCTTGAGGTTTCTATTTTTATTTTTGTTTGTACCTGGTGCATTGGTTTTACAGCCTGCGATTCAGATTTTGTCCTAGCCCCAAGCACCCATTGAAGCAGGCAGGCTGTGGCGGATCAGCACCCAATTGGCTGGGGGCTGCCCAGCTTGAGGCGGGCGGTAGCTGATCAGTGACACCTATAGGTGTCTCCCACCGTCAGAGGCAACGCGTGGCGCCCCATGTCTACGCCAACTGACAAGGACTTATAACCCGTAACAGTTGCCTCTCGCTTTGATTCCGAGACCAGTTAAGACCAGGGATGGAGTTATTGCCTCTCCATAGCACAAAGCCTGGGCTAAAATATAGAGATCATGTGTTGCCCATGCAGCATGATCCCTCTCTCGGCCTGCCTAGTTCACTCCAGAGGAAAGGTAACACCCCTACATCTGGAACAAGACAAGCTGCAGAAGCTGCCGGATCAGCAAAGCATTGCTCTAACTGTCCGCCTGTCGGAGCTTCGATCCTAGACCAGTCGCCAACCAAGGCTTAGGGCCTGGTCAGCCCTGCCATGACAATTTTGTCTTTAGCTTGCATTTCCTCGCACCAGGGTAAGGCTTGTACCCTCCCAATTGTGCTCTTCCGCCCGAAGCCGTTGGCACAATGTGGGGTGTCGGGTTTGGTAAGCGCCGCCCAACGTTCGGCGCTAACAGAAACCAGGTAGTACCGTCTACTGTTATACGGTAGCTCAGTCATATCTGACTAAGACCTGACTGTGCGACTATAGTACACATTAAGTAAAATATATTTCTGGTTGTCCATTCCAGTACTTCTGCAAGTCCCTTCTGTTATAAATAAATGTTGTTGCGTATCCCTTACGGGACGTTGCAGTCAACACCAGCATTTTTCAGCTGCTGTTGATGTACTAGGCAAATGTTACGTTCAGTAGTTTGCCATTGCTTTCTGAACGACCGGTTCCCATACCAGTACGTTATAACACAACGCGACACGGTCTGCTGCACAAATCGGTCGCAGCTGAGCTTCGAACGCCTGGTACCCGGCTCACCAACCACGTTCACAAGCCTTTAGCTAGTCAGTGTGTTAATATGAATCTTCTTTTCCTTCTCAGAAGTTACTCCTTCAAGGGCAGTGCCTCACACCCAGTTGTTCTCAGAACCTCAGAAGTCAGTCCGTCGGACATCGACATGCATTTGTATGAGGTTTATTTCCTCTAGACCAGTGGTTCTCAACCGGTGGGGAATTCCCCCCCCCCCCCCAGGGGGAATTTTAGGGTTTCCAGGGGGGGGGGGGAATGACGACCATTTCAAGATCGCGTTAATACAAGAACCAATTACTTGATATTGTTTTTCCCGTCATATTTTACAGTTATGTATGTCTCATCCTTCTAATATTCATTTTATAAATTAAGTAGACCCAAAAATCATGTTTTATGTGGATGTCTAGACTTGTTTTAGTATATGCTATTAAATTTACCTTCCATTTTTATGTATACTGTTTAGGGGTGGGGGGATTTTTAGATAGGAAATATGAAAGGGGGGAATGATGTTCTGAAAATACGGTGAAGGGGGGCACGGCCAAAAAAGGTTTAGAACTATTGCTCTAGACGGGACACAGAGGTGTTTCCAAAGCACCAGGGCCGGGTTATATACTGGCCAAGACCTATTGACGCGTCCTCGTCGAGTGTCCTGGGCAACAGGTCCCTTCGGGGTCCTGGCTAAAGTCAGTAGGATCGCCGATTCTTCCAAAGTCGAAGAGTGTCTGCCTGTACGGCGAGGAACCACCAGTCTGCACACCAATAAGCCAGACATGGGACAACGGATACTCACGCAAACCTCAGGTCCTGTATGACATCACACTAATGTTGGACAACAGGATGCCTTCATCCGACATACAGGACTTCGCGTTGGAGCTCAAGCCAACGAACACAAGCAAGCAAGCAAGCATTGCTCTAGACAGATTCCACCCCAGGGAACGGACTCCATCCACCCGGGGGTAGGTTTACTTGTCCGAACATTGCTACCTTACAAACTACTCTTTACAATTCCCAACTACTATGATAGTTTTAACATGCACAATTTGCCCGCGGGACCTCCTGTTTTTCGCCCTTATCTGAAAAGGTTAGATGGCCGATATCACTACCTATGAGATGAAGGGCCGTGCGATATCATTAGACACCAATTGTTCTCGGGAAAATTCCAAGCCCTATGCAGAGATCGAACCCGGTATCTTCAGAGCGTGAATCGAACAACATTACTCAACATTTTATAGTATCACATAACTCAACATTTTATAGTGCCACATTACTCAACATTTTATAGTATCACATTACTTAACATTTAAAGTGTCACATTACTCAACAATTTATAGTGTCACATTACTCAACATTCTATAGTATCACATTACTCAACATGTTACAGCGTCACAGTACTCAAAATTTTATAGTGTCACATTACGCAACATCTTATACCGTTAAATTATGTCCCAACTTATACTATAACATTACTCACAATTTTATAGTGTCACATTACTCAACATTTCATAGTGTCACATTACTCACAATTTTATAGTGTCACATTACTCAACATTTTATAGTGTCACATTACTCAAAATTTATAGACACACTAATTACCCAACACTCTATAGTGTCACATTATTAAACATTTTATAGCGTCACATTACTCAACATTTTATAGTGTCACATTACACAACATCTTATGCTGTCACATTATGCAACATCTTATAATATCACGTTACTCAACAGTTTATAGCGTCACATTATTCAACATTTTATAGTGTCACATTACTCAACATTTTATAGTGTCCCATTACTCAACATTTCATAGCGTCACATTACTCAACATTTCATAGTGTCACATTATGCAACATCTTATACTGTCACGTTACGCAACATCTTATAATATCACATTACTCAACATTTTATAGCGTCACATTACCCATCACAGTCCTAGAAAGGTGTCACATTAACCAACACTTTGTAGTGTCTCATTACTCAACATTTTATAGTTTCACATTAGTAAACATTTTATAGTGTCACATTAGTCAACATTTTATAGTGTCACATTACTCAACATTTTATACTGTCACATTAATGAACATTTTATAGTGTCACATTAGTCAACATTTTATAGTGTCACATAACGCAGCATCTTATACTGTCACATTATGCAACATTTTATGCTATCACGCTACTCAACATTTTATAGCGTCACATTATTCAACATTTTATAGTGTCACACTACTCAACATTTTATAGTGTCACATTGCTCAACATTTTATAGTGTCACATTACTCAACATTTTATAGTGTCACTGTGGTATACTGACTCACAAGCCGTTACTAGCTGTGAAGATCTCCTCAAATTAAAACTAAAATTGTACTAGAACGTAGACCACTGGTACAATTAAACTTGGGGGATAATGGTAAATCGACACCGCCCCGGATTGGAAAACACACACTTCAGGAATCAAGAGCGGATATGGGGTAAAACTTCAACACGGTTGAGAAAGCTGAGATATAAACAGCTACAATCGTTTTCCGGCCTCATTGTACCAACAAACAGCGACTGGTCACAAACCCAGATGTGCCGGCAGAATGGTAGCTTTTTAACTCGCCACGACTAAGTGAGAAAGAGAAGAAGGACCATACATCCAGCAGCCAGTATTTGGAAACAACCAAATCTAGGACCTTACTTCTGGGTGATGTCAAATGTTGACACACATTGTGAAGCCGTCGTGTTTGGATGAGGTAGTGGTCTTATTCATGTCAATCCAGACCTGACTTTGTGAAGATTGAATGCAGCACCTGTTGAGTGAGCACATGGTTGAGTGATGCCCTTGATAGAGTAGCGCAGAAACTTATCTACCTGCAACCATTCCATTGTCTCATAGGAGAGGTAATCTTTATTTAAACAATTACCGGCTGTGAGAAAAGAAAACCAAGAGCCAACGTATGTTCTACTACACCCAGGAACACTTAATACTACAATTGATGATAGCCAGAGTGATTCCCAAAGCTGGAAGTGGAGAATCCTGATTGCAGACAGTTCTTTTTTTCAGATCCTCCAGGCCAGTAAAAGATTAGCATTACATGCCGCTGCGAAAAATCTAAACTGTTAATATCTACCTTATCATGGGCACATCAAGTCTGTAATATTTACTATATATGTATATGTCCTTATTTTATGACAGGAAATTGTAATTTTGAATGCAATTTACAAAATCCATATTTGTGTTTATTAAATCATAAAAACTGAGGTCATGTCATGTATGGATTGTATTTTACTTGTCATAGTCAAATTGTTTTAAATTACCCTAGATAGAATTAATTAGTTGGTAGAGGAGAGGCAAGGAACCACTTAAGGAATAAATTGGGTATAAAAGGGAGTACAACTTTTTCAGTATTTCCTAAAGGTATTCCTTGGTTCTCTAAAACTCTATTTTTGGTCTCAACAATTGAGTCAGTACAGCTAAATTAATTTAATGAGCAGGATCACATTGGGAAAAATGATTTTCCATCATTTATCTCTGTGGGGTTGAGCCATCAATCACATACGTATCCGACAAGTTGGGGGCTAAGTCCGGGGATTTCTTTAATTAGAAAGTAGAATATAGCAGGTTAGGATAGTAACATTCACCTAGTCAGATGTTATCATATCATTAGATAGGGATAAAGTTAGGTAGATAACTCTAATCAGACATACGTGCTTTGCTTAAAGTCTATTCTCCAGGTATACAGGCGTATTCACCTTCAGAGAAGACAAGAAAAAGGTAAGAATGGCAGACACCGCCAGGCTGAGAAATCTTTTCATGGAGACTGGTAAGCAGTGCTACCTAACAGGTAAGGAGTTAGCTCAGTATGTTAGCGAAGAGTTCGAGAAACACGAACGGCTACAAGCTGAGAATGAAACGGAGGAAAGACGGCTACAAGCTGAGAAGGAAAAGGAGGAAAGACGGCTACAAGCTGAGATGGAAAAGGAGGAAAGACGGCTACAAGTTGAACTGGAAAATAAGGAGAAGGATAGACAGGCAAACAGAGAACAAGAAGAAAGAAGACAAAAACATGAACTGGAAATGAGGAAGTTGGACAATGAAACCGAGTTACGACGACTGGAAATCATGAGCCAACAGAATCCCTCAACAGATCAAAGTAGATCTTCAGCTGAACCGCCAGGGGAAGCAGCTTCAGTTCAAGTGAACGCCATGTCTTTTCCGTTGGATCCTTTCAACGAACAAACAGACATCATCGAAAATTATTTATCAAGATTCGAGAGGATGTGTGTGATGTGCGGATTAGAGGAGACCAAATGGGCAGTTAAATTGTCACAAGGACTTTGCGGAATTTCTTACGAAGTATTTTCTAGGATACGACCGGAGGAGTTGGACAATTATAACATCCTAAAACAAGCCTTATTAGCCAGATTCGAGATAGACAGGGAGAACTACAAGAAACAGTTCAGGACTGCTCGGAAGGAAGCCGGAGAGAATTTTTCTCAATATGTAGAAAGACTAAGATCCTACCTAAACAAATGGCGTACCATGTCTAGATTTGAGGAAACCTACCAAGATCTACAAGAAATGTTTCTGATAGATCAACTCAAACAGAAAATGTCTCAGGACATGAGAGCATTTTTAACACAGAATGGAGCTGAGAGATTGGAGTCGATCATTACTTTGGCAGAGAGATATGAAAAGTCGCAGAAAGAGGCGGGAGGTAATCAACGAAATACCAATAATCTTCCTCGCGAATTCCCCCAGAAGACCAAAGATAAAGGAGAACCGAAATCCAGCAAACCAAATGGATCGAATGGATCACATAAGACCACTACAAAACAGAACCAGCAGGTCAAGTGGGAGAAGCCTTACTGCAGCCATTGTAAAAATCATACTCATAACACAAGGGATTGCAAAAAGAAGCCTCAACCTCTTACCACAGCCTGTGCAGTAAAACCTAAAGCAGCGAGAAGGAACCGTAATGCTCATTCCAATACGGACATGCAACGGAACACCAACTCCAAACTGCCAGTCATAGAATCTGTCAACCTGAATGGATGGACAGTGGAATGTCTCTATGATACAGGTTTATTTTTCGACGCAATTGTACAAGCCTCATTGGTAAACCCAGAGCAAGTTACAGATGAAACCGTCGAAATACAGGGCTTTCTGAATAGTGCCGTACCTATGACACTTCCTGTTGCCAAGGTCAGCATAACTTCACGCTATGTTACCGGAGAAATCAGAGCAGCGGTCATGGAAGACCCAATCTACCCTGTCATGCTTGGATGTCGCTACGTCTTTTTAGGAGAACCAGTACAGCCAATGATAGTATCAGCGGTGACTACGCGCCAACAGGCCAAGGAAACTCCAACGACTACGACACCAGCAAATCTTCAGCCCGAAGATTTAAAACAAGCCCAAGCAACAGATAGCTCACTTGGGACGTGCTTCCGTAAGTTGCCAAAATCACATAACCTCCTGGGAAGGGTGATTTCTACATGAAGAATGGAATTCTTCACAGAAAGGCAGGAAAGTTAGGACAAGAGTAATCTCAACTGGTTGTTCCAACTACTTACAGAACACAAATACTTGAGATGGGACATAGTATGCCGTTTAGCGGACATATGAGAATCAACGCAACCATGCAACGAATCTCAACTTACTACTACTGGCCTGGAATTAACATGGACATCCAACGATATGTCAAATCATGCCCAGCATGTCAGAAAGTAGCCCCAAAGAACTGGACACCACCAGCGACATTAGGGGAAAGGCCCATCACGAGAGATTTCAACAAGAAATCAAACAACATAGAGTTAGAGGTGGGAGAAAAAGTGCAAGTACTTCTTCCCACAAATCAAAATCAGTTGCAGATCGGTTGGAGAGGACCTTATGTAGTGAAGGAGAGAATTTCCAGAACAAACTACAAGATCTCTATAAAGGGGAAAGAGAAAATCTTTCATCTCAACCTGTTACAAAAGTACCACGAGAGACACTATAAAATGTTGACTAATGTGACACCATAAAATGTTGAGTAATGTGATGCTATAAAATTTTGACTAATGTTACACTATAAAATGTTGAGTAATGTGACTGTCGGATACGTATGTGATTGATGGCTCAACCCCACAGAGATAAATGATGGAAAATCATTTTTCCCAATGTGATCCTGCTCATTAAATTAATTTAGCTGTACTGACTCAATTGTTGATACCAGAAATAGAGTGTTAGAGAACCAAGGAATACCTTTAGGAAATACTGAAAAAGTTGTACTCCCTTTTATACCCAATTTATTCCTTAAGTGGTTCCTTGCCTCTCCTCTACCAACTAATTAATTCTATCTAGGGTAATTTAAAACAATTTGACTATGACAAGTAAAATACAATCCATACATGACATGACCTCGTTTTTTATGATTTATTAAACACAAATATGGATTTTGTAAATTGCATTCAAAATTACAATTTCCTGTCATAAAATAAGGACATATACATATATAGTAAATATTACAGACTTGATGTGCCCATGATAAGGTAGATATTAAAAGTTTAGATTTTTCGCAGTGGCATGTAATGCTAATCTTTTACTGGCCTGGAGGATCTGAAAAAAAGAACTATCTGCAATCAGGATTCTCCACTTCCAGCTTTGGGAATCACTCTGGCTATCATCAATTGTGGTATTAAGTGTTCCTGGGTGTAGTAGAACATAAGTTGGCTCTTGGTTTTCTTTTCTCACAGCCGGTAATTGTTTAAATAAAGATTACCTCTCCTATGAGACAATGGAATGGTTGCAGGTAGATAAGTTTCTGCGCTACTCTATCAAGGGCATCACTCAACCATATGCTCACTCAACAGGTGCTGCATTCAATCTTCACAAAGTCAGGTCTGGATTGACATGAATAAGACCACTACCTCATCCAAACACGACGGCTTCACAATGTGTGTCAACATTTGACATCACCCAGAAGTAAGGTCCTAGATTTGGTTGTTTCCAAATACTGGCTGCTGGATGTATGGTCCTTCTTCTCTTTCTCACTTAGTCGTGGCGAGTTAAAAAGCTACCATTCTGCCGGCACATCTGGGTTTGTGACCAGTCGCTGTTTGTTGGTACAATGAGGCCGGAAAACGATAGTAGCTGTTTATATCTCAGCTTTCTCCGTGTTGAAGTTTTACCCCATATCCGCTCTTGATTCCTGAAGTGTGTGTTTTCCAATCCGGGGCGGTGTCGATTTTCCATTATCCCCCAAGTTTAATTGTACCAGTGGTTTACGTTCTAGTACAATTTTAGTTTTAATTTGAGGAGATCTTCACAGCTAGTAACGGCTTGTGAGTCAGTATACCACATGGCTCCCCTCTCAGACTGTTGTTCGCTTGAACACTGTAGCTTCGAGCAAGCGTAAGGAGCTGATATTTCCTCTAATCCTTTCTTGTCCCATTCTTTCTTTTCTCCTCTGATTCTTGTACAGAATCTCCAATAGGATGTCTGCTGAGAAAGTCTGCTCCTACATTCATCTTTCCTGGAACATATTCAACTTGAAATGAATACGGTTGTAGAAGTAACGACCATCTCATTAGTCGAGCTTTTAAGTTTCTGGATGCTGCCAGGAACGTGAGAGGTTGATGATCGCACTGTATTGTGAAGTGTTTCCCATATAGGTACGCCTGAAACTCCCTACTGCCCAAACTAAAGCTAAACATTCCTTTTCAATGGTAGAATAATTTCTATAGAAAATAGTTATATTCTATAGAATAGTTCGGCTGAATTCAATTTTCTACTGGCATAGGCAACTGGAAAGAGCATTGATTTATCCTCATCCATTCCTTGTAATAAGGTGGCACCAATTCCTATGTTGCTTGCATCCGTCCTAAGTATCCATGGACGCGTTAGATCTGGTAGATGAAGAACTGGTTTTGCTGTTAAAGCTTTCTTTAACTCCGCGTACGCTTTCTCGCAGTCAGCAGACCACACAACCTTCTCTGGTTCCTCTTTCCTAGTGAGATTTGTCAACGGAGATGCGAGGGAATTGAAGTTCGGGATGTATCTTTGGTAAAATCCACAGAGAGATACAAAAGATCGAACATCCTTTTTGGTTCTGGGTCGCGGTGCATTTCTTAGTTTCTCCACATTACCATCATGAGGTTGCATTTTTCCTTGAGATATTGTGTGTCCCAAAAAGTCTAACTGCCTGAACCCAATCTGGCACTTCTTTAGTCTTGCGGTCAACCCCACTTCTTTCAGGCGGTTGAACAGTATCTTCAATGTCTCAAGATGTTCCTCGAATGTTTCTGTAGCAATCAGGATGTCATCCATGAAGTTGCTAAGACGTGGATTTTCCAATGGTCCTAAAAGTTTCCTCATCATGCGAGTGAAGACACTAGGCGCAATGCTTAATCCGATGTCAACATTTTACAGTGTCACATTACTCAACATTTTATACTGTTACATTAATTAACATTTTATAGTGTCACATTAGTCAACATTTTATAGTGTCACATTAGTCAACATTTTATAGTGTCACATTAGTCAACATTTTATACTGTCACATTAATGAACAATTTATAGTATCACATTAGTCAGCATTTTATAGTATCACATTACGCAACATCTTATACTGTCACATTATGCAACATGTTATGCTATCACGTTACTCAACATTTTATGGTGTCACATTCCTCAACATTTTATATTGTCACATTACTCAACATTTTCTAATGTCACATTACTCAACAATTTATAGTGTCACATTACTCAACATTTATAGTGTCACATTACTCAACATGTTATAGTGTCACATTACTCAACATGTTATAGTGTCATATTACTCAACATGTTATAGTGTCACATTACTCAACACAGTCCTAGACAGCTGTCGCATTACCCAACACGTTATAGTGTCACATGACCCAGCGCATTCCTAGATAGTTATCACATCACCCAACATTTTATAGTGTCACTTTACCCAGCATTTTATAGTGTTATCACCATCATCATGTGCCATGCTGATGAGCGTGGGCGGTCATGTTTCGCCATCTCACACGATCACCAGAGTCGTGGATCAGCTAGATGTTCCTGTTTCGACTATACCACACGGCCAAGCCATCCAGGTCTTTACTTTTCTACCTTCCCATTGTTTTTTTCCCCTAAATCTTGCCAGTTGTCACCAAGTTCTCCAATTTATTTCTTCTCATAACATGCCCAAACAACTGTGACTGTCTACGTCTAATTTCTCTAATCAGTTTACGGTTTTCTTTTGTTTCTTGTAGGACTTGGTCATTTTATTTATTTAGTTATTTTGTTGGGTCTGTCCGTGATACCCTTTGCATTTTCCCCGAAACCATATTTTCACAGCCATTAGATGGTTTTCAGCTTGTCCGCTCATTGTCCACGCTTCACATCCATACAAAAGACCAGGTTCTATGTAGTACCTCAACACTTTTTCTCGTTGCAAATGACGTTTTTATTGGTTGGTGTGTTTTTCATCTTGCAAAAGCCTACCTTTGCCATGGCGATTCTTATTCTAATTTCTACAAGGCATCTCACATCAGATGTTATCACTGTTCCCAGATAATTGTACCGTTTCACCTGTTTAAGAATATTCCCATTTACGCGCGCGCGCGCGCGCGTGTATGTATGTGTGTGTGTGTGTGTGGTATGTGATTTACCACGCAGTGTGTAAGCTCAGTAAGTAATTTGCCATTTCTTTCTCATCGACCAACACCCCAAAGTCAACGCAAGGCGGCCTGCTCTCCCATCGTCCGCTACTGATGTCGAACCAACAATTTGGTGTGTCGGGCAATTGTGAAACGCATTCACTGCTGCTAAGCCACAGCGCCGTCCGTTTATAGTAATCAACCACCAAGGAACAACAACAACAGTAACTTATATCTTATAGCGCTTATTTCTTAACTTGTTCTGTATTTTCTTCTTTCGTTCTTCGCTTCGTTCTTCTTTCGTTTTCAATTGAAATTTATTGTCTATATCTGCAATGTTGTCTCTTGTATGAAATTTACTCTGTGTTGTTTCTCTAGACCAGAAGGCTTGCCTTGATATGTCATATTTTCGGCAGTCTTGGAGTATGTTATCTTCTGTCTGCGGCGCCAATCTACATGTGCACGTGGCTGATTCGCCAATCTTGAATTTTATATACATGTGGTTTTATAATCGATTATGTCTTAATTTAAGGCGCAGAATTATTGTTTGCTTTGATTTGTCCATAATGTGTAATCGTCTTGTGCTGTTGTTGATAGTTTTCGGAATGATTTGACGATTCTTTTCGTTTGGTGGCATGTCACAGGTACATAAGGTTGTTCTTCTTTGGCCCCTTCCTTAGCTAGTCGATTAGCTTTCTCGTTTCCGGCCACTCCACAGTGAGATGGTATCCAGTGTGTGGTGACCGTAAGCTGACTGCCATGTTCAGAAAGTAGTGTCCGCAATAATGGCAATTTCCCATACTAAGTTCCCCAAGCACTGCTTTCTGCATCTGTCAGTAGCTCTACACGCTGTGTACCGTGGTTGGTATTTAGTCATTTCTCTCTTGTTATCTTGATCGCCATGGCAAAAGTAGCCTTTAGCAAGATGAAAAACATACTGACCAATAAAAAGATGTCAATTGAAACGAGAAAAAGAGTGTTGAGATGCTACATAGAACCTGTACTTTTATATGGATGTGAAGCTTGGACAATGAGCAGCCAGGCTGAAAAACATCTGATGGCTGTAGAAATGTGGTTTCTGAGGAAAATGCAAAGAATACCATGGACAGCCAGAAAGACCAATGAACAAGTCCTTCAAGAAACAAATGAAGATCGTAAACTGATCAGGGACGTTAGACGTAGACAGTCACAATTTTTTGGGCATGTTATGAGAAGAAATGATTTGGAGAACTTGGTGACAACTGGTAAGATCGAGGGGAACAGACCAAGGGGAAGACCTAGAAACAAGTATCTGGATGGCTTGGCCTTGTGGCATGGTCGAGACAAAAACACGGAGCTGATCCACGACTCTGTTGATCGAGTGAGATGGCAGAACATGACCGCCCACGCTTACCGGCATGGCACATGATGGATGGATGGATCTTGATTGCGTGGATCTCTCCATCATAGTTATGGTAGTACTTTTATTATGATACTCTTGCCTAGTTGCTAGCATTATTTGTGTCTTCTATGTACACTCCAGCTCTCCATTCCTAACAGCATTCTGAGCTGACACATCTGTGTAGACTCGGATACTGAGGCCCTCTGGGTATTCTTCATCAAGAAAACTGGAAGTGGCTGTTCTGCGTTATGCACTGTTCTGTTCTTCTTTGTCGAATATCCCTTTCACAGCACGTACGCATAGCAAATTGCTGCTAAGGGACTTGTTTTTGTTTGTAGACTATAATCCCATAGTTTAGAACGTGGTTCGTATGCTTATCACTCTAGAAGCAATCAGAGTCCTCCATTTCCGTTCCTGCTCAAGTTGATCTCGGAGTGAGTTTCCTTGGCGAAGTCAATTAAGTCGCCTGCCTCGCGATCTTGAACATTGTGGATTTAATTCCCTAATTTGTCATTCGGTTCACGAGTGCAAGTCCTGGAGACTCCTGGGGGTTGGCTATTGGCCGAGCTTTGTGCGACTCTCTCTGCAGGCCGCATTGAGGAAAGAGACCCAGTCATATGGAATGAAACCGGGTGCAATGAAAGCGATCCACTCACACCTTTAACCCTCCCACCCCTCCTACCCCCTTCACAACTTTAAACAAAATTCTGTAGTTTCTAGTTTTTGTGTTGGTCGGATTACTTTTCCGATCCCGAATTTAGTATTCTTGTTTTGTCTTTATGTCGCTGATAAGAACTTCAGTCGAAACATTCGCCTCTATCAGTGTATGTTTTTCCAGTCGTCCAGCTTCCTGTCATATTTTGTATTGTAATCGGACAGACACACTTTCGGTGTTTCGCTCGAGACACATTTGATTCTTAATGAATTTCACTTGTCTCCTACACAAGCATACTCCTACTAGTAGAGAATGAGTCACAAACCACGCCAAACTTGCCCTGTAGCTCTCACAAGGCACAGCTATGTTGTCAAATGTACACTAGATTGTCTTACTTTCAATTTCCCTTATTGTTTTTCTTTCCTTCCTTATCAATTCTTCTCTCCACGAAAACTTCTCCATTTTATTGTACTCACCCCCACCATTTCCTCCCGAGAACGCAGTATTTTTGAGCAGTGTTTATGCACGGCTCACACACCAAGACAACCCTGCTGTGAATGCGTGAACGCGCCGTTCGTATGGCAGAAGTAAACACGCCAGCCTGAGATCTGATTGGCAACACTGGCCGTTGTCATGGAAACTAGATTCTCCGAAGATTTCAATGGAGGGTGCCAAGCTTTAAAGAAGCTTTGAAGCTTGCGCGGATTAAGGGCAACTTCTGAGGGATGTGGACATTTCAAGGCATTCTTTCATTCAGACGGGAAAAATACAGCTTTACGTTCGTTATCTACAATTCTTTGTGACCCCTGAACTTAAATCACCATTGTTACGTGTTGGAAAGGGAAACTAGATTTTGTAGAGTTGGGATTTGACATAGTTTTACACCACGCTATATGGGATTAATCTGTCTGTTTAGGGAAACAGATGAAGGAAAGTGGCGAGAGGACAGTACGTTCAGGATTGCTGTATGGAGTGCAAACATGGACACTGGAAAAAGGACTCTGCATTCCGCACTGCTGCTATATGGAGTGCTAACAGTGACATTAGTTAAAATAAAGACTCTACCATCATTGGCTAAAATGAGGACCCTGCATTCAACGCTGCTGTAAAAGTGCAAAGACGGACATCGACTGAAAAATGTACTCTTTGAGCACTGCTCTTGTATTGAATGCAGGCATGGACATTGACTAAATCAATGACTCTGCGTTGGGCACTGCTGTTGTAATCGGTTGTTCATTGGATACTGAACAAAAATGACTGTTCAGCACTGTTGATGTGTTGGGTTCAAATAAAGACACTGAGTAACAAGATGCAATACAACAATGCGGATTTTGATATGTAAGTGTTCAGAATATTGAGACGAGTTTGGATGGAAAACAGACAATAAATAAGTTCGCCAACTGCTTAAAATCAGAAGCAGAATTACACATAAATAGCATAAATATATAAGTCCACATAAATATCCTAAACAAAGTGTGCAAGAAACATAACATGAAAATTAGCATTAGTAAGACAGAGGTAATGATTATAACCAAAGAAGAAATAAATAATGTCATCTAAAAGAACATCCCCTGAAACAAGCAAAGAGCTTCAAGTATAGGAAGTACAGTATCATCAAATTGTAAATCAGAAGACGAGATTGAAAGTAGATGCAATAAGGTAAACAGACTCATTGGACAACTGGCACACATACTAAAGAACAAACACGGATCAATAGTTACTAAGAAGCACTCTACACCACAATCTTCATACCAACTCTATGCTACCAAAGCCAAACCTGGACAATGACAGAAACAGAGAAAAGAAATATTGTAACAGCGGAAATGAGATTCATGAGAAGAATACTCAATGTATCAAGAAGGGAAAAAAATCAGAAATGAAGAAATCAGGACTAAAGTGGGGGTTATAGGAATTCTGAAAACATTAGAAAACAGCAAGTTAAATGGTTCGGCTATATAACTAGGCTACCAACTAACAATATTTTACAAGAAGCAATGATGTACATACCAAGTGGAACCAGAAGAAGAGATTTACCATGTAAACGATGGACAGAAGGATTAACAGATTTCATGGAAACCTCGATTTATGAAGTCCATAAACGGGCACTCCCCCTCCGTCTATGCTTCATCGCGACAACGCAAGGTACAAGAGGAACAAGATGAGATGAAATGAGATAACAGCTCAATATTAAAGGTTACTTGTTACGACATAACCATCAACTGAAAACCACAATGTAGGCAACATTGCTGGACGGTGTAAAGACAAACGACAGCAAGACATGGTCATGAGACAGCATAGGGGGATGTAGAACCACAACACAGGAAGTAAACGTCTAAACATGCATTACTACCCATCCTAAGAAGAAGAAGAAGAAGAAGAAGTAAAGGAAAAGGGAGAAGAAGAGGGAAAGGCAGAGAAAGAAAAGGAAGGAAGAAACGCAACAATTGTGTTCCTGCTCAGTTAAAAAAAGTTCCCATATACACGCTTTCAACAGCACTGGGCATATAGCACACCTTAAGACATATTGGGTAACTGGTGCCAGACCCATAGTTTACCGAACAATCGGGACTCGGTGGGTGATCTGGTGAGTAACCCACCGGCCGCCTTGACTTCCCAAGACATTTCCTGGTACCCATTTAAAACTGGGTCGACCTGGATCCCCAGGTCACTTTTCACATCTGCCTTCATGCGGATTCGAACTCTTGACCGCCGTGCTGGCAGACCAGCCTCTAACCACTTCCCCACCGTGACTCCCGTTCCTACTCAGACGTGTGTTTAAACTGTTAATTGCCGTTTCATTAGACTTCAGTTATCGGGGTCCATCTAAGCCAAGGGCCCCGACATCGCGTTATCAAACAGCGGATGTTGATGGGCAATGCACCGCCCCTGACGCCTAGAATGCAGTGATAGCCGCACTATATAGTAATTACTGTTATCGATCGACCTGGGCCGTTTCCAGTGCCTCTCTTCTCATGGGCCAGAGAGTTGATGGAACCAGACAGCGGCTAACGGACGTCCACAGATCGTGGTTCTGAAGCGATTATAGGTGTCTTCTAGTCAATAGCGGCCAATGTCAGGATATAATATGATAATTATTAATCATTCTAGCGTTTCTGTGTGAAGGCTTCCTATCATCGTATTCAGCATGGGCCATGTCAACTGGCGTAGGCGTTCGTGTCCCTCCACATATATCGGTCATTGGTATTATGGATCAACGCTACTGATGATATTCCTCCATGCCACCGTCTCAGTCTATTCTGCATCAGCTCTCTTCGCTTCCTATTCTTTTCTAACTCATCTTTTCAAGCGCTACGATGTTTTTTTAAATGCCTCACTTTTTATTATGTGACCAAATTTTGCTGTTTATGTTTTTAATAAAATCTTTTATAATATTCTACTGTCAACGTTCTCTTCGAAACGATCGTTGTAAGTTATCCAAGGTATACACAAAATGTGACTTCGGAACAACAACTCCGTTGCTTCGTAACTCTTCCTATTTGTTCATTAACGTTCAGCGATTCACTCCATAGAGCAAAGCAGGTTCTGTATAGCATGTCAGTACTCTCTTTCTGATATTCATTGATAGTCACTTATTCCATTAGATACTGTTCATTTTCTGAAATGCAGTTTTTGCTTGACCTATTTTGCTCTTTATCTCTGTCACGCATATACCATCGTTCCTAGGTATGTAAATTTATCAGCTTGGTTAAGCAATTCCCTACTCTATTGTTATATCACATTAAAAGGGGAAAGTTTTGATAGTTGGTTTTAAAATCACAATCTTTGTCCATCATTATGGTTGTTCATGTGTTTGCCAAGTTAAAAAAGAAAAAAACAACTATCACCACCGTGGGATAGCTTGTCTTGTGCAGTATTATGCCCTATTTACATTCTTCTAGGCGTCTGTAGAGAAGGTAGTCTGCTATTTCCTTCCTTCTTGACAGTGACCATCCTTTTCGGCGACCATAGCCATTGTCTCATTAAAGAGATCCTGTGCATTGGTTGCGAAGTTCAGACCTTGGCCAAGCAACAACTCTCACATATTCACACATCAACGATACACAATGAAGGTCAGTATGGCCTTATGGGTAAGAGCACTTGTTCTTAAACATCCCGTGTGCTGATGCTGAGGTAAGGGATTCAACCCCTACACCTGCGAGTGGAATAAAATGTTGACTTCTCGTCCTAGACTTAGGGACGTACATTACAAGTACTTTAGAAGTCGGAGTGGGTTCGCCTAATGGCGAGGAACACTGATAATAGGGAAAGCTATTCCACATGCAAAAACCAGTCCGGTACACTAGAAGCAGCAGTGCATATATGGACTACGCTTAGGTTCAAAGCCAGCTAACGTAATTATATAGGATTGTTGCGTACTATGCACCGAGTCTGCTTTGCTTTCGTTGATAAAGCTCTGTATGCTGTCTGTGCCCCAGTGACTTTGTCATAGACCAAGAATTAGAAGGTGCTGACTGGTATTAGGGAAAGCGAATCCACACACAAAATTAAGTCCAGAGCTACTATAAATATGGGAGCGGCTGGCCGAATGGCGAAGAACTCCGTGTTCTTTTGCGGGAGGCCCGGGTTCCAATCTTCGTTAAGGTGTTAATTTTTTTCTGTCGGGTGCAAAAAGAAAACTCTAACCTGCATAGTTTGCGGCGACTGCACTAGCCAGGCGGCCTTAATTCCTTAGGCTCAACACCCCCCCCCCCCCCCTGCCCTACACCTACAAGGCAGTAGATGATCGTTTTTTGTGTTTTTATGTTTGGTCTTTTCACCTATTAGAAGTAGTAAATAGCACGTGTAGGACTTCGCCTGGATTCAAAGCAAGCGAGCGTGGAAAAAAAAAAGAAGGAAGACTATACACAATTAACTCAATATATACTATGCGGCGGACTGTGGCAAGGGAGTTAGTGAAACGCAGTTTCACAATTCCCTGATGTACCCACTCGAGGGTTCAAAATCATATGCGTGCGATTTGGAAGCATATGTCTTTACATTTATTTAGATGGAATGAGGAGTTGGCAGTTCAGAAAGCAACGACAATCTTGTTGCATCTTCTTTTTATAACACATGGCGTGCGATTAAAACTGATTAAAATGTTGGAAGATATTAACATTGATGGAAAAGATCTCAGAATAATAAAAAAATATTTACTGGAACCAAACAGCAGCAATTAAAATGGGAAATAACGAAGGAAATTATAAACACATAAAGTTGGGAGTAAGACAGGGATGTGTTTTGTCACCTGATCTCTTCTCCTTCTATAGCGAAGTAATAATGAGAGAGATCAAAGGAAAGCCAGGAATAATATTTGGAGGTTATAATATAAATAATATACGCTATGCAGATGTCACAGTATTGATAGCGGATAATGCAACAGATCTACAACAATTGTTGGATATTGTAGTAACAGAGAGTGCAAAGAAAGGACTCTCCTTGAATATCAAGAAAACAGTAACAATGGTGGTATCAAAGAAACAGGTGACACCAAAATGTGAAATAGAGATAGAAGGGAAAATTCTTCACCAAGTGGATAGTTTTAAATATCTAGAGACATTTATAACATCAGATGGAAGATACACAACAGAGATCAAGAGCAGAATAGGGCAAGCAAAGGCTGCATTTCAAAAAATGAAGAATATCGTATGCAATAAGTCGCTATCATTGAATGTAAGAAAGAGAGTGCTGAGGTGCTATATAGAACCTGTTTTGCTGTATGGCTGTGAATCTTGGAATATAAATGAACAAATTAGGAAGAGATTGGAAGCAACAGAGATGTGGTTCCTTAGACGAATGTTGCGAATTCTCTGGACTGCCAAAGTAACTAACGACGAATGCCTTAAAGAGGCTGGCGAAACTAGAACATTATACACAACAATAAGAAAGAGACAAATAGCTTTTTTTGGGTCATGTGATGAGAAGAGAGGCGCTGGAGAACATCGTGACAACTGGAAAGATCGAGGGGAAGAGGGGCAGAGGCAGACCGCGAGAAATGATGCTGGGTGGATTGCGACGGTGGCATGGAGGAATATCAACGGCAGAGTTGATCCAGAAAACCAAGGACAGATATCTGTGGAGAGTCATGAACGCCTACGCCAGTCGGTACGGCACTTGATGATGATGATGACGTGTTACGTTTGTGATGTCGTGTGACGTCGGAACATGTCTGTACAAAGCTCTCTATCTCGTGTACTGCCAGTAATTTCTGATACTGATGTTCCCCCATGCCATGATGTGAAATTGTCCAGCATAGAATATTGCTTGGATAGCAAATCCATTACATGGAAAGTCCGAATCGAAAGCTCACTGTGTGGATGTCATCTGCAAACTGCATTCTTCTGGTTTCCGGAGGAACAGCTTGTGGTGAACGGAAGGCCCAATATACGGAAGTGAGGCTAAGCAGCCATGTGCAGGACGTGACGATTCCTTGGGTGAGACCAGTACCAGAGCGCTGTGTGTCGGCTCTGCAATTATGGAAGCCTCCTTGGATGGCGGGGAATGCCCATGGTCTGCCCCTGCCTTCTCTTGAGGACTGACCGGGATGTCTTCGGCTGTTCTAAATGGGCCAGCTGGGGTGGGGGATAACATCACAACAGTGAGAGACAAACGTCCTACAAAACCCCAGAGAAGGTTAACCCGGTCAACAAATGCCCACAGAAGTCGGATGTGTCGGCATAACGGCGCAAGAACGCAGCTTTGCTCTAAACAGGCACAACGCAATCACGTCCGGAAAAAAACTCTCCGGTTGAACGCAGCAGCAGCAGAAGCAGAAACTTTCCAGCAAACTACTGGACGTGAAATTGTCCCAGTAAATCACAAATAGCCAATAAATGCTGGGGTAGATTGCAGCGGCATGTAAACGCCATGCAACTGACTGTTTTCTTTTAAAAGCGAACGCATGTGGTCATACTGAGACTGTTGTACATATTATTTTACATACACTGTAGTTTGTTTAGCAAGAAAACCATTCTTTCCGATGTGGACACAATTGAGTTGAGTTGAACTAAGAACCGACATCACTGCACTCAGGACATTCCCATACGCGCTCCTTCCCCTCGTTCAACAGCCAGCGAAGAGTTAAACTACCAAGAGTCGTTATCACAGCGATCTGATTGAAAGTTCTCCTGGTCTTCCCTCTCAGTTTTGAGATTCTCCCAGAACACCTGCAGATTCCCCGCATTCTTTCTAAAAAAAAACAAAACAGGTTCTCGATCTGCCCCCCCCCCCCTCCCCCCATATCTTCTTCACCTTGTCCCACAGGCGCTCGACCACCTCTCCCTTATCTATTGGTAATCTACCACCAAGAGGTGCATTCCCTGCCAGCCTCTCATCCTGTTCATTTCCCCGCACTCCCGCATGGCCAGGGGAAAAACAAAAACATACAATTCTCACAATCTGCGACCTCACACAACGGCCAGGCAGTCCAAATTCTTATGTTGAAGTCGTCTGATCATGTAAACTACAAGCTGGACAGTAAAGTGGTCTCTCTTCTACTCTCAGCAACCCGCGTTAGCACAGCACAAGTATGTGTCCCAACCAAGGTGTATGACTTTATGATGCAGTTTTCTCTAGCATGCTTATGTGATGTAGTATTTCCTTGCATGCTTGTATGATGTAATATTTCCTTGCATTCTTGTATGCTGTAGTATTTCCTTGCATACTTGTACAGTGGAATATTTCTTTGCATACTTGTGTGACGTAATATTTCCTTGCATGATTGTATGATGTAATATTCACTTGCCTGTTTGTATAATGTAATTGTTTTTTGTTTTTTTTTGCATTCTTGTATGACGGAATATTCCCTTGCATGATTGTCAAAAACTGTCAAAACTGTCATTTACTGCCGATATAGTTCCTTGCGATGCATGGAACTGGGGGGGGGGGGGGGTTTGAGCATGAGGAGTTTAGGCCGCCTGGCTAGTACAGTCTCCGCGAACTGTGCAGGTTAGAGTTATCTTTTTGAACCCGACAGAAAATAACCCACACCTTACGGAGGATTCGAACCCGGGTCAAATCAAAAATCAAATCAAATAAAATCAAATCAACTTTATCCCCGGGAAGGTTAACCCGGTCAACAAATGCCCGCAGAAGTCGGATGTGTCGGCCTAACTGTCACAAAATAAAACCGTGTGTTTAACCGGTTGATTATTATAGAGGATTTTTTGATTGAAAGGACTATCTGCCAGCGACAACTATTTTTACTAACAGAGAAAACAAATGGGTTGTCAAAATCCCAGGACAATATTTGTAGCTGCACGTGTACATCTCTAACGGATTTGGAACATTCGGTGTTGATGGTGACAGGTCCCGGAATCGCCTTGACAAGTTTGTCAACATTTGAATGCAGATGGAAGCCGTGAGATCACAGGGGCAGATGTAAAGAGGAAGTGAGTGCGCTGAATCATACATCGTTTTGACAAGTCGGATGGAAAACGGAAGTACTCAGCACGGAAGTAAACAGTCCATATGTCATATAGTTTCCGGACATCACTCAGAGGGGCAGATTGCTACTGACAGCTTGTTGAGAAAAACTCTTTGTTGGAACTCGACAGTAACTCGCTGGCTTGTTTTGGGAATCACAACCAGTGATGACAGATCTAACATGGAGGGAGCCAGAGGGGGGATGGATCCCTGACAGGGGATGATCTGCCAATGTGCCACCTGTGTGGGGGCATAAAGGATAACGTCACGTGGCCAACTTTGGTAGTTTGCCATATAAACCCGAGTTGGGACCAACTAGGGGGACTTGAAAATGCTCTAGTCGGAGTGCCAGGGCACTGCAGTGCTTAGTGGAAATAATATCTACCGTGTGTTAATTAGTGACTTAATTTTACACGTGCCTATAATGGCAGATGTAGATATGATTGATAGGACTGCAGTAGTGCCATTTAAGGTATAACCTATTATAATATTAGTTCTAATTAATATAGACTGTGGCCTTGTTAAACTATAGTGTGATGATTAGCACTGTTAGTGGAAACTAGTTAGAGTAGAATAGTGATATTAACTCTGCTAGTTAAGAATAGATTAGTGAAGTGTTGATAAGCTTTACTAGTTGAGAATTGAGTAATGAGGGATAATTGGGGTCTTCCCGTAGGTGTCCCTGGTTGGCGGGGTTCCGCATTCTGTTTGCTGATTTTTTCTTTGTCATAGCCTGATTCGGCTCTAGGTGGGTAGCTAATCTGCTCTATGACTAAGTCTAGTTAGCTAAAGATCATTAAGCAAGGTGATAGGCTTACACTCAGCCGAAAGGATCAGTGACTAGTACTATCACCAGATGTGTTGTTTCTATCCTAGGTTCCCTACCAGATCCAAGGAAATTCAACAAGTTTTTGGGAAAGAATCCAATCCCATTCGGAAGAACACCAGTTCAACAATCAATAAAGTTGCATACAGAACGTAACTCAAGCTAGAAGGAAGTTGATTCACCAAAGAGAGTGATGCGTACTGATGCACCACACAGCATCAGACAGTAGTAACGAACTGAAAACATTAAGTCTAATAATTACATAGTGTGATATAATCTCGTGTAATAGAACACAAGACTTGATACTTGAGGCTAGATAGACACGAGGGAGGATCCAGTACAGTAACAATTAACATTAATGACTGTGTACACACTACAAAGGACTTGTGCAGTTTTTTTAAGGAACGATAGGAACGGACATTGTGTAGGGTGCAACCGGTCCATGATTAACTGTTAATACCACCGGTGTCTATTTCGGATGATCATGAAATTGGATTACCAGAGGTCTACAGAGGCAAAGCAGTATCCGGCAAGATGGTTTCGGCACTGGGTGAGATGTACATGTTCTGACGTAACGTGCTGTGGTCTATCCTTGCTGGGATCAGCTGACTGGGTTGTGGTCTGAGAGTCCGATTCTACACACTTTATAGAACACGTCACACATTTTCTTCACATACACGTCTCATATACGTTACACTTTTCTTTTAATAAATTAATCTTTATTAATTTCTAGAAGCAAGAGTTGTTGAGTATGTTGCGTTGGGAAGTATGAGAGGGGCATAGTACGACAGTGAGAGAGTGATAGGAAAAGGTGTCCATAGGCTGATGGAGTGTGTTGGACGGAAGCTGGTGGATTCTCCAGAATATTGAGAGGGAAAAAAATATTATAATGTGGGTGTCGACTCTCCTCACTCCAGGGACGACACTGTAAAGGAGGACACGACATTATTGGGGGCTCGAAACGTGATCTTTGGACAGCGGGATCTCTCGTAAACATGATCTTTGGACAGCGGGATCTCTCATAAACGGGATCTTTGGACAGCGGGATCTCCCGTAAACGGAATCCTTGGACAGCGAGATCTCCTGCAAGCAGGAACCTTTGACAGTGGGATCTTCTGACAACGGGGTCCTTTGACACGGGATCCTTAGTTATAAGAGGGAGATATCATTTTGGAGAATCCAGCTAGAGTGAATGTGGATAGGGGTTAGGACAAATATCTTACCTGTTCACACTTCACACGTCTGCATAGGTCTGTGGTCCTGATTCTACTCTTGTCACTGCGTGAATGTGCTGTGTGTGGTATATCTAGATTTATAGTACTTGTTCATATATCTGTATAGTAATTTGCAGTTATATTGTACTAGACCTGCTAGCTTACCTCTCTGTATAATGGCCACCCCTAAACTTAGCACAGCAGAATTAAAGGCAAGGGGGGAAGAAATGGGATTGGCGGGGTCTGCTCTAACGGATTACATACAGGAAGTGGAGAGAGAGTATCGTCAAGCAGAAAGGGAAGATCGAAAGGCCGAGCTGGAATTGAGAAGGATGGAATTGGAAGCTGAGCAAGCAGCTAAGAAATTGGAAGCTGAGCAAGCAGCTAAGAAATTGGAAGCTGAGCAAGCAGCTAGGAAATTTGAAGCTGAGCAAGCAGCTAGGAAATTAGAAGCTGAACAGGAAGCACAGAAAAGGGAGCACGAGTACCGGATGAGGGAACTCGAGTTGAAGAGTCAATCTAATGGAGAAACTGAGGGAGCAGTTGGAGGTTCCTCCATCCCAGGATCAACACCAGTAGGTGGACATGGGTACCATGCTATGAAGTTTCCTTTAGCGGTCTACGAGGAGGACAAAGAGAAGATTGACCAGTACCTTCAACGCTTCGAGGCTATGTCAGTTGCTATGGGTCTGGAGCGTAACAAATGGAATCTTAAGCTATCCCAGGGATTACGCGGGACCGGATACGAGGTTTATACTCGCCTGCCACCAGGACATGAGAACAATTATGACGAGTTAAAGACGGCTCTGCTGAAACGATTCGAGGTTACGTCACATACCTACCGGAAAAAATTTCGAGCAGCGAAACGAGAACCGGGAGAGTTGTTTGCCGCCTACAGTTTGCGTCTTAAATCTTATCTCCATAAGTGGATGGATTTGGCTGGGTTCGCACATGACTATGAGAGTCTGGAAGAGCTCATGGTGGTCGACCAGCTGAAGAAGCAAATGTCTAAACCTCTCAGGACGTTCCTGGGAGAACAAGGAGCGGAACGTATTGACCTTGTGACTAAATTAGCAGAACGATTCGTCGAGGTACATGGGGAGGCAGGGGAAAACCTTTCCACCAACTCCAAAAGTCAAGAGAAACATGACAAGAAGAAAGCCAAAAACTCAGGAACAAAAAAGTGGGAACCTTATGTGCAAAAATCAGAGGATAGTTCAGAGAAGAAGAAGGAGGGAAGCAAGAGCACTTCAAGCTCTACACCTAAACGACCGTGGTCGGAGAAGTGGTGTTCAATTTGTAAGTCACCCTCTCACAATACGAGGGACTGCAAATCGAAGGCTAAGAACCCTCACTTTGCAGCATGTCAAGTGACTTCCAAGGAGGTTGTCACGGAAAATGCCAAGGTCAACAAGGAAGCTCGCCACCAGGAGAGCTCACTCAAGTCCGACAATAGAAAATCTAGGACAGGGAAATGGTGCAACCAATGCAAGTCAAACACGCACAATGCTATTGACTGCAGGGGAAAGTCAGGAGACACTCAATTCGTCGTGTGCTCAGGGAAACCTAAGGTGGAGCCCACCGAACAGGTCGAGGCCGAGGACGAGACTCCAGACCAGGAAAAACCACCTGTAGTGGAATTGGTAGAGGTTAACGGTCGTCAAGTGGAGTGTTTATACGACACAGGACTGGACGGGGAGGCCGTGATTTCTGCGGATCTGGTACATCCAGAACAATTCACAGGTGAAACCTTGGATATACAGCCTGCACAGAAGAGTGCTGTAACCATGAAGTTGCCCATTGCTAATGTGGAGATTCGGTCAAGGTACGTCACCGGCACCATCAAGGCCGCTGTATTGACCGATCCCATTTTTCCAGTCATCCTAGGTTGCCGGTATGTCTTTCTGGGAATGCCCAGGGAGCCAATCCATATGGGAGCAATGCAGACTCGCTCTCAGACGAAAACGGAAGAGGCAGACGCAATTGTGACTAACCCAATGCCGGGGGAGCTACGAACTGCCCAGAGTGAGGATGATACTTTACGTCCTTGCTACAAAAAGCTGCAGAAAAGTGCTGATCCACCAGGACGGGGGCAGTACTACATGAAGAATAGGATACTCTACAGGAGAGCAGGAAGGGGAGACAACCTATACGGTCAGTTAGTCGTCCCGAAAGCTCACCGGTCCCAGATTCTTCATATGGGGCATACCATCTCCTTTAGTGGACACATGGGTATTGCCGCCACCATGCAGCGGATTTCCTGCCACTACTATTGGCCGGGAATGACAGATGATGTGCGTCGGTATGTGAAGTCATGCCCTGAGTGCCAGAGGGTGGCACCGAAACACTGGACAGCACCGGTGGTGTTGGGTGAGATGCCCATCATGAACTCTCCTTTCGAGAGGGTAGCCATCGATATCGTGGGTCCACTTCCCAGGACTAGGAAGAGGAACATGTATATACTCACAATGGTGGATTGCTGTACAATGTGGGGTGAAGCTATACCGTTGACCACGATTGACTCGAAAAGAGTGGCGGACGCACTGATGGAGGCCTTTACCAGATTAGGCTTTCCGGATCAAATTCTGACGGACAATGGATCTCAGTTTTGTGGAAAACTCATGGAGGAGGTATTTAGGGTGTTTCACTCTAACCACATACATACCAGCCCTTACCACCCTCAAGCCAATGGACAAGTAGAGCGTTTCAACGGCACGTTGATGACAATGCTCAGGAAACTAGCGCAGGAAAAACCTGATAGGTGGGATGAATATATCCCAGCAGCACTCTTTGCCTATCGGGAAGTTCCTCATGGCTCAACAGGACTACCACCCGCTACGTTGCTGTTTGGTCGTCCAATCAAAGGACCGTTGGAAGCCATGTTGAGGAGTTGGACTGAAGAGGGGACGTCAGAAGAAGTGATCTCATCCTATCAATACGTGGAGGAACTGAAAGAAAAACTCCACAAGGGATGGACTCTGGCAAATCAAAACTTGAAAAAGGCCAGGAAAAGACATGCGGCTTACTACAACCGTAGGTCTAAAGAAAGATCTCTAGAGGTGGGAGATAAAGTCTTGTTGCTACTCCCAACGGGAAACAACAAACTGGAGATAGGTTGGCAAGGACCATTTCCCGTGGAAAGGGTGATATCCAGAACCAACTATCAGATCCGGATCCGGGGAAAGTCGAAGATTTTCCATATCAATCTCTTGCGGAAATACGAAGAGAGACCCGGAGACAAGGCAGCTCACCTCATGGCAATGGCAGTTGCAGTGGAGACAGAAGTGGGAACCAGCGAGGGCAGGGAATATCCCTTGGTACACCAGGAAACCTATAGGGATGTGCAAGTGAACCCTGATCTGACCTCCCAGGAGAGGGAAAGGATAACCCAGGTTCTCAAGTCTCATAAGGAGATACTGACTGATAAACCAGGACGAACGAGGTTGGTTGAGTTCGAGATGACTTTGACCACACAGGAGCCTGTTCGCCAAAAGGTTTACCCAGTGCCATTCTCTAAAGAAAAGGCCCTGGAGGAGGAAATACAAAAACTGCTGGAGGATGACGTGATTGCACCATCCACATCCCCATACAATGCGGGGGTAGTTTTGTTACGCAAACCAAGTGGAGAACACAGGTTGTGTATAGACTACCGACTTCTGAACAGTCACACACAATTTCAGGTGGAACCTTTGCCGAATCCAACTCAGTTATTCGCTAGGCTCCATAAGGCTCGGTACTTTTCAAAGGTGGATCTGAGTCGGGGGTACTATCAGATACCAGTCAAACCGGAGATTCGACCACTGTTAGCTTTCAGTACACCCAGTGGACACTACGAATTCAAGGTCATGCCCTTTGGACTCAGCAATGCACCTAGTGTGTTTACACGCATGATGAGGACTTTACTAGATCCGTTACAGGATCCGTCCATCATCTCATTCATGGATGATATTCTGATTTCCAGTGACAGCCTGGATGACCACTTACAATCCTTGGAGAGAGTGTTTAATAGGCTCAAGGAAGCAGGGCTTACTGCTCGTCCAACCAAGTGCATGATTGGTTACCAGACTCTGGAATTTCTAGGTCACACCATCACTCCAGGACACATTGTCCCAGAAGAGAAGAACCTGGAGAAAATCAGAAATGCACCAAGGCCAAAAACGAAGAAGGATGTGCGATCTTTTCTCTCGTTGTGTGGGTTCTACCACAAATTTATCCCACATTTCACTGAACTGGGAGCTCCGTTGACCGGAAACCTTGAAAAAGGGATTACCGGATCAAATCATTTGGACACCAGAATGTGAGAATGCCTATAGTCAGTTAAAGGAGGCCTTAGTCAGCAAACCTGTATTACAGCTCCCTGACCTTTCCAAACAATTTGTGTTGAGAACAGATGCGAGTGCGATTGGAATTGGAGCCGCTTTGTTACAGGAAGGAAAAGACGATGCTTCGGTTTTGCAACCTGTGGCATACGCAAGTAAGAAACTTCTACAGGCGGAGAGGAATTATTCAACCGTCGAGAGAGAGTGCTTGTCCCTCGTATGGGCAGTGCAAAAATTCCAGCCTTATTTGTATGGAGTTAAGTTTCGGGTCCAGTCGGATCATCAGCCCCTGATGTTCCTGGCTACTTCTCAGAAGCTCAACGCACGTTTGATGCGGTGGTCGTTGTTACTTCAACCTTATAATTTCACCGTAGGAGTACATTCCTGGGAAGGAAAATGTTGGAGCGGATTTCTTGTCAAGACACCCAGCTCCTGAAGAAGAAGAATGAATCATATGGATTAAACTCACGGTGGAGAAGAGTGAGATGGACTACTCTCTTAGGAGGGGGCCTATGTCACAAAATAAAACCGTGTGTTTAACCGGTTGATTATTATAGAGGATTTTTTGATTGAAAGGACTATCTGCCAGCGACAACTATTTTTACTAACAGAGAAAACAAATGGGTTGTCAAAATCCCAGGACAATATTTGTAGCTGCACGTGTACATCTCTAACGGATTTGGAACATTCGGTGTTGATGGTGACAGGTCCCGGCATCGCCTTGACAAGTTTGTCAACATTTGAATGCAGATGGAAGCCGTGAGATCACAGGGGCAGATGTAAAGAGGAAGTGAGTGCGCCGAATCATACATCGTTTTGACAAGTCGGATGGAAAAACGGAAGTACTCAGCACGGAAGTAAACAGCCCATATGTCATATAGTTTCCGGACATCACTCAGAGGGGCAGATTGCTACTGACAGCTTGTTGAGAAAAACTCTTTGTTGGAACTCGACAGTAACTCGCTGGCTTGTTTTGGGAATCACAACCAGTGATGACAGATCTAACATGGAGGGAGCCAGAGGGGGGATGGATCCCTGACAGGGGATGATCTGCCAATGTGCCACCTGTGTGGGGGCATAAAGGATAACGTCACGTGGCCAACTTTGGTAGTTTGCCATATAAACCCGAGTTGGGACCAACTAGGGGGACTTGAAAATGCTCTAGTCGGAGTGCCAGGGCACTGCAGTGCTTAGTGGAAATAATATCTACCGTGTGTTAATTAGTGACTTAATTTTACACGTGCCTATAATGGCAGATGTAGATATGATTGATAGGACTGCAGTAGTGCCATTTAAGGTATAACCTATTATAATATTAGTTCTAATTAATATAGACTGTGGCCTTGTTAAACTATAGTGTGATGATTAGCACTGTTAGTGGAAACTAGTTAGAGTAGAATAGTGATATTAACTCTGCTAGTTAAGAATAGATTAGTGAAGTGTTGATAAGCTTTACTAGTTGAGAATTGAGTAATGAGGGATAATTGGGATCTTCCCGTAGGTGTCCCTGGTGGGCGGGGTTCCGCATTCTGTTTGCTGATTTTTTCTTTGTCATAGCCTGATTCGGCTCTAGGTGGGTAGCTAATCTGCTCTATGACTAAGTCTAGTTAGCTAAAGATCATTAAGCAAGGTGATAGGCTTACACTCAGCCGAAAGGATCAGTGACTAGTACTATCACCAGATGTGTTGTTTCTATCCTAGGTTCCCTACCAGATCCAAGGAAACTCAACAAGTTTTTGGGAAAGAATCCAATCCCATTCGGAAGAACACCAGTTCAACAATCAATAAAGTTGCATACAGAACGTAACTAAAGCTAGAAGGAAGTTGATTCACCAAAGAGAGTGATGCGTACTGATGCACCACACAGCATCAGACAGTAGTAACGAACTGAAAACATTAAGTCTAATAATTACATAGTGTGATATAATCTCGTGTAATAGAACACAAGACTTGATACTTGAGGCTAGATAGACACGAGGGAGGATCCAGTACAGTAACAATTAACATTAATGACTGTGTACACACTACAAAGGACTTGTGCAGTTTTTTTTAAGGAACGATAGGAACGGACATTGTGTAGGGTGCAACCGGTCCATGATTAACTGTTAATACCACCGGTGTCTATTTCGGATGATCATGAAATTGGATTACCAGAGGTCTACAGAGGCAAAGCAGTATCCGGCAAGATGGTTTCGGCACTGGGTGAGATGTACATGTTCTGACGTAACGTGCTGTGGTCTATCCTTGCTGGGATCAGCTGACTGGGTTGTTGTCTGAGAGTCCGATTCTACACACTTTATAGAACACGTCACACATTTTCTTCACATACACGTCTCATATACGTTACACTTTTCTTTTAATAAATTAATCTTTATTAATTTCTAGAAGCAAGAGTTGTTGAGTATGTTGCGTTGGGAAGTATGAGAGGGGCATAGTACGACAGTGAGAGAGTGATAGGAAAAGGTGTCCATAGGCTGATGGAGTGTGTTGGACGGAAGCTGGTGGATTCTCCAGAATATTGAGAGGGAAAAAAAAATATTATAATGTGGGTGTCGACTCTCCTCACTCCAGGGACGACACTTTAAAGGAGGACACGACACTAACGGCGCAAGAACGCAGCTCTGCTGTAAACAGGCACAACGCAGTCACATCCGGAAAAAAAAATCCGGATGAACGCAGAAGAAGAAGAAGAAATCAACTTTATTTTAAAAGGGTCACAAATTGGGCACGCAGGCCCGTCTTACATTCGGACCTTCCAATCACTCATCTTTCGTTCATCAAGAGCATTATACATTAACATAGGAAGAAAAATACACATTATTAAATGAATGTTGTAAACATAAACAAGGCAAATTACCATGTTATGAGGCCCATCTCCCACCTATCCACATTCGGGAGAATCCGGCGTTCTAGCCACTCGGCCAGCCGCTTGCAGTTAGTTGCATACCCTTTACAGGACGTTGTAATCATCACCAGCATCTTTTGCTGTTTTGATCTCTTGGCAAGTTTACATTCAATAGTTTGCCATTGCTTTCTGAACGACCGGCACCAGTACCATTTCGTAACAAGTCAACGCAACGCGGTCTACTGCCAAATCGCGCGCAGATGTATTTCGATCGCGGGTATGCGGGATTACGAACTGCGTCTGTAAATCCTTCGCCACGGACTTGTATAATGTAATATTTACGTGCCTGCTTGTATAATGTAATATTTCCTTGCATGCTTGTATAATGTAATATTTCCTTGCATGCTTGTATAATGTAATATTTACTTGCATGCTTGTATAATGTAATATTTACTTGCATGCTTGTATAATGTAATATTTACTTGCATGCTTGTATAATGTAATATTTACTTGCATGCTTGTATAATGTAATATTTCCTTGCATGCTTGTATAATGTAATATTTCCTTGCATGCTTGTATGACGTAATATTTCCTAGCATGTTTTTTTTTAAATGTTGCATATCCCTTACAGGACGTTGCAGTCAACACCAGCATTTTTCAGCTGCTGTTGAGGTAAGTTTTACGTTCAGTAGTTTGCCATTGCTTTCTGAACGACCGGCTCACATACCCCCGTAAATTACCAACGCGGCGCGAAGCGCTGCCGATTCTCGCAGCTGCTGTTTTCCCCACGTGGATATACGGAATTACGAACAATGTTGTAACCCCCTTCATATTTGTACGATAAAATATTTCCTTGCATGCTTGTATAATGTAATATTTCCATACATGATTGTATAATGTAATAGTTTCTTGCATGCTTGTATGGTGGATATTTCCGTGCATGCTTGCATAATGTAAAATTTCCTTGCATGCTTGCATAATGTAATATTTACTTGCATGCTTGTGGATTTTCCCTGCATACTTTTGTGATGTAACTTATCCTTTCGTGTGTGATGTCGTTGTTTCTGCACGCTTGTTTCATGTATTTGCTCCTTGCATTCTTGTGCGATATAGATGTTTCTTGCATGCTTGCGCGGTATAGTACGGAATTGAAAGGAGGACAGCATGGATAAGAGCGCTCGCTCTTAAACTTCCAGTGTGCAGATGCCGATATAGCAGGTTCAACTCCTACACCGGTCATTTGGAATAAAATGTTGACTTCTCGTCCTTGACTTGGGGACGTTAATTTCAAGTACCTCAGAAAACGGAGTGTATTCTCAGATGGCGAGGGACACTGGTAATAGGAAAATCTAATCCATGCGCAAGAATCAGTCCAGGGCTCTGGAAATAGTAGCACTTGTATGGACTAAGCTTGAGTTCAAAGCAGCGAGTGAGCTCACAAATATGCAAAATAAAATGAAAACTATTTATGATTGTACTTTCATCTCTTCTTATTGATCAACATAGTTTACACGAACATAAATGCACTTTCTGATCCTTTTATCATTCCTCGCTACCTACATCATAGAAATCTTTGGTCTGCTGCATTAGCCACGTTTCCACCTCATGCTCAACCTCTTCGTCATCAGCAAATTCGATATGCACCCAATTGTGGATCGCTTTCCGCAACAAACACTATGAGGCCAAAGACAGGCAACATTTCCTTATGAATGAATATCTTTGGCAGTAAGTCGTCTGACTCAACAAGAGAGGGAACACAAACCTCACAACAGCACGATGCTCTTCTGTGGTGCAATATTCAAGAATGGCTGACATTGTCAACACCACGTGCGCGTAAAACTCTCTCTCTCTCTCTCTCTGTGTGTGTGTGTGTGTGTGTGTGTGTGTGTGTGTGTGTGTGTGTGTGTGTGTGGTGTGTGTGTGTGTGTGTGTGTGAACGATGAATACACATTCGGCAATTATCATCTACCACACATAGACATCAAGCTAGATGGATATGCCACATAATGACACCCTTATTAATCGATCAATCATGTGACATGCCGGAAAGCGTGGGCGGTCATGACTCGCCATCTCACTCGATCACCAGAGACACCCTTATAAACTACCAATAACAATTTCTTAACTGCCTTATCTCATGTTTTGACTAACTGACTTTCTTGAAATATGGTGCCACACTAATATTTTAAAGACCAATCGACACTCGGTGGTTGATGAGGTCATTACCACACATGTTGCCTTTACTCTCCACGGCATTTTTTGTACCAATTTTAGGCTGGATTGAACAGAGAACCTAGGTCAGTTTTAAACACCAGTCCAGATGTAGATTCTAACTCATAACCACCAGATCGGTAGGCAAGCATCTTAGCACTATGTTACCGCCGTTCACCACACGTATTGAGTGGCACGTATAGTAAGGAATGGAAAGACAAGAAGAAAAGGGTGTCTAGTTAGCCGAAGCTGGAAGTACACTTGTTAATTTAATGAGTTGCTATGGTCACATACAGGCGGTAGGTTGGAAAAATGTATCTTTCTATGATTGTATTGCCTACTTTCTCCTCTGAAATCTACGTAATTTCTTTCCGTCCAGTGAGTGCCAATCAATAAATGCCAACTTATTTCTTTCATCAAGTCTAACACTGGCTCAGATTCACAGCTCATTGCGCGGGAACTTCTAGAAGGCGACGCAGATGTAACAATGTAATAGGGGAATGGTCTGGCAGAAGTCGCTCGTATTGAAATATCAAGAGTCCAGGATAGAACGAAGGCACGGCCCAATGTCTGGGGTGATTATGCCGTCTTCACCGGGTGAGGGGATGGGAGGAATTTGTGTGCGGAGGGAACTTTAGTTTCTGGAGGAGGAAGAGGTGAGGACTGGGGGATTCTTCAGAGTAGTCGACAAAAATTAGGAGAGGCGGTGTTTGAGAACATACAGTTTATTGTAGTGTTCACAATAGAGTAGGTGGGGATGGGTGTGTGTGTCGCGTGCATACACATACCTCTCTCTCTCTCTCTCTCTCTCTCTCTCTCTCTCTCTCTCTCTCTCTCTCTCTCTCTTTATATATATATATATATATATATATATATATATATATATATATAGAGAGAGAGAGAGAGAGAGAGAGAGAGGAATAAATAAAAGAAATATGCAGTCTATTACAAGTAAAGATAAAGAGGAGAGATAAAGAAACGCTTTCGAAGAAATAAAGTAAAGTGATAAAGGAGGAAGGAATACATGATAGGTAAGTAATTAGTGGCGCATATATATATAAATATATATATATATATATATATATATATATATATATATATATATATATATATATATATATATATATATATATATATATATATATATATATATATAGAGAGAGAGAGAGAGAGAGAGAGAGAGAGAGACGAATTGCCATGATCGTGATCATCATCATAAGCATTATCGCCACCACCATCATCACCACCACCACCACCACCACCACCACCACCACCACCACCACCACCATCACCACAACCACCACCATCACCATCATCACTGCCACTACTATCACCACCACCACTACCATCACCACCACCACCACCACCACCACCACCACCACCACCACCACCACCACCACCACCACCACCACCACCACCACCACCACCACCACCATCATCATCAGCAGTAGCAGCGCCATCATGATTATCCTCTTCTGTTGTGTCAAGAGACATCAGCATGGCTAACAGGATAAAGGCACTCTCTTTAAAACTTCCTTGCGCTGATGGCGGGGTAGCGGGTATTTTCCCGATACAGGTAAGTTGAACTTACAAGTTGACGTCTCGTTCAGAAACCAATGGCAAACTACTGAAAGTAAAATAGCCTAGCTAGAAAATCAATCTGGAGTTGAGGATGACGTCCTACACAGGAAATGCAACATTTTTTGAAAACGTGTCAATAAACAACAACTGGCATCAGTCACTCCATCATTCCCTGTTCTGTTTCTTCCGTGTGTACTTCACTCCTATGTCTCTTCGACTTCCTTTCTATTCCACGGTGCATCTTCAATTACATTGGACCTAATACATAAACACACACAAATAATAAATAATGCAAAGCCGACGAACGAAAACTAAAGCCAAGAATATAATTCAGAGACCTGGCGACACAGATTCAACATTTTATATTCCATTTTTTTGCCTCTGCGAAGGGGCGACTATACCAAAGGGACGTTACTGTGGAAGAATTCCAGACCCTGTTATCGATTAGTCTGATCAATAAGATAATTTAGCAGAGCAGAGTCTAGCTTTTCCTGGAGAATACATTGTCATCCGTTTTTGTTTGTGGTTCTCTCAGTCTCTCTTTCTCTCGCATTCTCTTTCTCACTTTCTCTTACCCTCTTTTGTATTATCTTTCTCTCTCTCTCCCGCTCTCTCTCTCTTCTCTCTCTCTCTCTCTCTCTCTCTCTCTCTCTCTCTCTCTCTCTCTCTCTCTCTCTCTCTCTCTCTCTCTCTCTTCTCTAACTTTTGTTACTGAGTTTGTGATTGTGAGTGAGTATATGAATATGCGAGGGATTGTGCATTTGTGTGTGTAACACAGAGTGGGTCTATAACTGTGAGTATTTATGTAAATGATGTTAGCATGTATGCAGGTATGTAGGAATGTATGTATGTATGTGTGTATGCATGCCCGTGTGTATGTGTGTATGGCTGCATGTCTGTCTCATTACATGGTAATGTCTGTCTGTCTGTCTGTCTGTCTGTCTGTCTGTCTGTCTGTCTGTCTGTCTGTCTGTCTGTCTGTCTGTCTGTCTGTCTGTCTGTCTGTCTGTCTGTCTGTGTGTCTGTCTGTCTGTCTGTCTGTCTGTCTCCTACTTAATGTACTTAGGTTCTGTTATGAAATGTATAGCTGAATCCTACTTAATCTCCTTAAGTTCTGTGATAAAATGTAGAATTGAATCCTACGTATTGTCCTTAGTTTCTTTAATAGATAGAACGGATAACAAATTCGAGCATTTCAACATTGGCGCTTCCAAATTTATTACATTAGTGGATATAAAGCACTGTATTTGGACAAGCTTTGGACAAGCATTTGGACTATACAAATAATGTGATTACATTAGCATTTCCAACAGGCACATTCTCCAGGCGGTTTCGTGGCTAAGGCGTTACGGACACAGTTCGTGATCCCGCACACCCGCATACCCGCATTCGAAATACAGCTGCTCGTTGGTTTTGTACGAAATGGTATGGGTGCCTGTCTTTCAGAAAGCAATGGCAAACTATTGCATATAAACTTGCCAATAGATCACAACAACAAAAATGCTGGTGCTGACTGCAACGTCCTGTAAAGGATATGCAACTAACTTGTTAACATTCTCCAGACGTCACCGAGTGTCACGCTGGCAGCCTATAAGAGTTTATTTCATACAAAGAAATCATCACAAGGACCAGCAGAAAGCAAATTCATATCTGAGAAATTGGCAATCAATAATTTACTTAAATTCATGATCGCCAATGAAATGTGTTCTATTTATCTTAATCTGTAGAATTATTCTAAAATTTTCTGACTTTATATGGAGGAATTGACAATCCAACACTTTACTTAAATTTGCGATAACCAGTAACATGTGTTAAGTTTATCTTAATCTGCCCACTGTATTCCACATTTTCTGACGTTATATGGAGAAACTGACAATAACTAATTTATTTAAATTCATGGCCGCCAATGAAGTGTGTTCCATTTATCTGAGTCTGTAAACTTTTGTCTCACATATTCTGACGTTGTATAAAAGTCGAATCATGGAACGTGAGTGAGCAAATCAGGAAGTGTTTAGACGCAAGGAAAATATAGTTCCTGAGTCGAATGGGCTGCTAGAGTAACTAACAACAATTTCCTTAGAAAGGCTAATTAAACTAAAACATTAAATACAACAATAAGAAAGAGACAAACCGCATTCTTTGATCATGTGAAGAGAAGAGAGACATTGGAGAAATCGTGACAACTGGAAAGATCAGCGGGAAAAGAGACAGAAGCAGATCAAGAGAAGTGATGCTTCATATCATAACAACGGAGATGAGATGCCTTTGAAGAGTTGCGGAAATCAGGCGGGAGATAAAATTATGCGCGAGGAAATTTGAAAAAGACTAGGTTTAAAATCAGTCATGCAATTAATTAAAGAACAACACATTAAATGCAGTGGCCACCGCACACGAATGCTCTCGTACCATCTAACACAAAAAGCCACACTGAAGAAATGTAATGGATACAGAGTTAGGGGAATACAACATAAAAGATGGATTGATGGCATCAAGAACAACATTAGAGAAGCGAATTCCAACCTACAAAGCCTATTAGACAATGCTCTCTCTCTCCATCTCTCTCTCTCTCTCTCTCTCTCTCTCTCTCTCTCTCTCTCTCTCTCTCTCTCTCTCTCTCTTCCCCCCCCCCCCCCCACACACACTTCACCGAGGTAATTGGAGTAAGAGAAGATGAGGCAGAAGATAGAAACATCTCCGAGGATGAAGCCTAGACAAGAGGCTATTCTAGTTTCTTCATTCATTTTCACATTTCATTTTGTTTTAATTTATGTTGTAAAATTAAAATAAATAAAGAGCACCTTTTAATTATCTTTTTCTTTTGAGATTTACAAGCTTGTTTATGCTTCTTTATTGTGTCCTACTTTAAATACACAATAGCTGTTATGTATTTTCTTTAATACTATTACTCTTTTATGTTTTGAACAACACACAATTTAAATAATAAATACATCACGAGCTTTAAGCTGCATGGTAAGTTTGTGTGTGTGTGGTGTGTGTGTGGTGTGTATGATGTGTGTGTGTGTGTGATATGGTGTGTGTCTGTGGTGTGTGTGTGATGTATGTGTAGTGTGTGTGTGCGATATATGGTGTGTGTTTGTGGTGTGTGTAGTGTGTCTGGTGTGTGAGTGGTGTGTGTGTGTGGTGTGTGTGTGGTGTGTGTGTGATACGTGGTGTGTGTGTGTGTGATACATGGTGTGTGTGTGATACGTGGTGTGTGTGTGTGATACGTGGTGTGTGTGTATGATACGTGGTGTGTGTGTGTGATACGTGGTGTGTGTGTGGGATACGTGGTGTGCGTGTGTGATACGTGGTGTGCGTGTGTGGTTCTCCAAGTCATTTCTTCTCATACATGCCCAAAAAACGTTGACTGTCTACGTCTAATTTCTCTAATCAGTTTACGATTTTCATTTGTCTCCTGTAGTACTTGTTCATTGGTTTTTCTGTCTGTCCATGGTATTCTTTGCATTTTCCTCAGAAACCACATTTCCAGAGCGATCAGCTGTTTTTCAGCTTGACTGCTTATTGTCCACGCTTCACATCCATACAAAAATATAGGTTCTATGTAGCACTTCAACACTCTTTTTTCGTTTCAATTGATATCCTTTTATTGGTTAGTATGTTTTTCATCTTGCAAAAGGATATCTTGGCAATGGCAATTCTTGTTCTAATCTCTTCAAGGCATCTCCCAAAAGATGTTATGATTGTGCCGAGATAACTGTATCGATTCACTTGCTTACGAATATGTCCATTTACTCGTATGTCACCATGTGGTATTTACTTCTTCCCAGTGACGACCATAATCTGTGCCTTCTTAATATTCAGTTCTAACCCTAGTTGTTCACTGTGTGCAACAACCGCATCTAATAAATTTTCCAGGTCCTGTTCATTGTCTGCATTCAAGACTGAATCATCTGCATATCTAATATTATTGATGTATCGTCCCCAATGTTGATTCCTTCCATATCTTCCATATTTCTGAAAATATTTTCACTGTACAGGGAAAAAAGATCTGGAGACATTACACATCCCCGTCTAACACCTCTTTGATATATATATATATATATATATATATATATATATATATATATATATATATATATATATATATATATATATATATATATATATATATATATATATACTAGCTGAACCGGCCCGGCTTTGCCCAGGCCCTGGCGGGGATCTGTCTATCTATCTATCTGTCTGTCTGTCTGCTTGTCTGTCTGTCTGTCAGTCTGTCTGACCCGGCCCGGCTTCGCCCAGCTCCTGGTGGGGAGCATCTCATTTAATTCATATAAGTAGTCATCTAAGCTCCCGTTCCCGTTCCCGGCTATCTGTCTGTCTATCTGTCTGTCTGTCTGACCCGGCCCGGCTTCACCCATTCCCTGGTGGGGAGCATCTCATTTAATTCATATAAGTAGTCAAAAAAGCTCCCGTTCCCGACTGTCTGTCTGTCTGTCTGTCTGTCTGTCTGTCTGTCTGTCTGTCTGTCTGTCTGTCTGTCTGTCTGTCTGATCTACCTATCTATCTATCTGATCTATCTATCTGATCTATCTATCTGATCTATCTATCTGATCTATCTATCTATCTATCTATCTATCTATCTATCTATCTATCTATCTATCTATCTATCTATCTATCTATCTATCTATCTATCTATCCATCCATCCATCCATCCATCCATCCATCCATCTATCTATCTATCTATCTATCTATCTATCTATCTATCTATCTATCTATCTATTTATCTATCGATCTATCTATCTATCTATCTATCTATCTATCTATCTATCTATCTATCTATCTATCTATCTATCTATCTATCTATCTATCTATCTATCTATCTATCTATGTTCGGCCCGTTCCCGTTAAAAATATAGATAGAATAGAAGAATAGATAGATTGATAGTAGAAAATATGATTGGAAGAGATCTATCTAAAGTAAACTTATCAAGATATCACGAACAGCCAATAAATGGTGTGCGGTGGGTTGACTGCAAACGATATGCAACTAACTTTCTATCACAAAAAATTACTTTTTTGTTTAAACGAACGAAAATCTTTCGCAGGCCCGTCCTACATTCTGCCCTTCTTCTCTATTTCCTCTCATACATTCTTTCATTCTCTTTTGAAGCAATTCTTTGACAACGGTCATCAGAAATACCCAACGTGGGTGTAGCGCGCCGTACATATGAGAATGATAAAAAAAATTAATGTGCTGTTGAAGCAAAATAAAAAGATGAGTTAGAATTTTTTCACTATTTAAATAGATGCATTATTTTTATGAAAACTATGAAAATACCTTAAAGATTATATCACTATTTATTATAACTCATATGCCTGTAAATAACTATGGACAAAAAGTTTATAAATCTTTGAAAAAGATGCAACAATCTATATATAGAGTAATAGGAATGTTATTAAAAGTTATGCCCCTTGAAATAACTTTTCATATGTTATGTCCCCTTGCTATATTGAAATGATAATGTAAATTTAATTATTAAATTATCAAAGTAAATACTATTTTACTTAGTAAAATACTATGACTGTCGGGTGCATAGGAATGAAAAGAAGACGTATAGAAAATTTTATCTCAATCGGATGGACCGTTATCGAACGCAGCCAATACATCTCCACATACCCACCCACAAACACACATAAATTCTGTTTTATATATATATATATATATATATATATATATATATATATATATATATATATATATATATATATATATATATATATATATATATATATATATATATATATATATAATTACGTTAAACAAATTAAAACGTAAAAACGTTAAAACACATTACGAACACTATTAGAAAGATCAGTAGAGACAAAGAAAGACACAAATGTGTGCTTCATAGATTATACTAAGGCATTTGATAAAGTAAAACATGATGAACTGATTAAAATGTTGGAAGATATCAACATTGATTGGAAAGATCTCAGAATAATAAAAACTATTTACTGGAACCAAACAGCAGCAATTAAAATGGGAAATAAAGAAGGAAATTATGAACACATAAAGCTGGAGTAAGACAGGGATGTGTTTTGTCACCAGATCTATTCTCCCTCTATAGCATAGTAATAATGAGAGAGATCAAACAAAAGCCAGGAATAATATTTTGAGGTTATAATATAAATAATATACGCTATGCAGATGTCACAGTATTGATAGCGGATAATGCAACAGATCTACAACAATTGTTGGACATTGTAGTAACAGAGAGTGCAAATAAAGGACTCTCCTTGAATATCAAGAAAACAGTAACAATGGTGGTATCAAAGAAACAGGTGACACCACAATGTGAAATAGAGATAGAAGGGAAAATTCTTCACCAAGTGGATAGTTTTAAATATCTAGAGACATTTATAACATCAGATGGAAGATACACAACAGAGATCAAGAGCAGAATAGGGCAAGCAAAGGCTGCATTTCAAAAAATGAAGAATATCTTATGCAATAAGTCGCTATAATTGAATGTAAGAAAGAGAGTGCTGAGGTGCTATATAGAACCTGTTTTGCTATATGGCAGCGAATCTTGGAATATAAATGAACAGATTAGGAAGAGATCTGAGGCAACAGAGATGTGGTTCCTTGGGCGAATGTTGCGAATTCCCTGGACTGCCAAAGTAACTAACGACGAATGCCTTAAAGAGGCTGGCGAAACTAGAACATTATATATAACAATATGAAAGGGACAAACAGCTTTTTTTGGTCATGTGATGAGAAGAGAGGCGCTGGAGAACATCGTGACAACTGGAAAGATCTAGGGGAAGAGAGGCAGAGGCAGACCACGAGAAATGATGTTGGATGGATTGCGACGGTGGCATGGAGGAATATTAACGACAGAGTTGATCCAGAAAACCAAGGACAGAGATCTGTGGAGAGTCATGAACGCCTACGCCAGTCGGCACGGCACTTGATGATGAGCTTAACACGCGTGCAAAACACGCCCGTCTAGGAAAAAAAATGGTGTGCGTGCTACGATTTTCTGAGATTTATAAAAATTGTTCCTTAAATCTAAGATGAATTAAACAGAGTACAGAATGTGTGACTACAGTTTCTTAAATCTAAGCTGAATTATGTGTGACAATAGTTCCTTAAATCTAAGTTGAATTAAAATATGGGGCAATAGTTGTTTAAATCTAAAGTGAATTTGAATGTGTGACACTAGTTGAGGGGATACCTAGAGCCTGTTCTTTTGTATGGATGTGAAACTTGGACAATGTGCAGTCAAGCTGAAAAACATCTGATGGCTGCAGAAATGTGGTTTCTGAGGAAAATGCAAAGAATACCATGGACAGACAGAAAAACCAATGACCAAGTACTAAATGAGACAAATAAAAATCGTAAACTGATTAGAGAAATTAGACGTAGACAGTCAAAATCTTTTGGACATGTTATGAGAAGAAATGGATTGGAGAACTTAGTGACAACTGGCAAGATCGAAGGGAACAGACCAAGAGGAAGACCGAGAGGAAAATACCTGGATGGTTTGCCCACATGGCATGGACGAGACAGGAACACAGAGCTGATCCACGACGCTGGTGATCAAGTGAAATGGCGAGCCATGACCGCCCACGCTTTCCGGCATGGCACATGATTGATTGATTGACACTAGTTTCTTATAAATCAAAGCTGAATTATAATGTGTGACAATAGTTCCTTAAATCAAAGGTAAATTATATAGAGCACAGAGTGTATGGAAGAGCGGCTGGCAGAGTGGCTAGAACGCCGGACTCTCAATTCGAATCCTCGGTAAGGTGTGGGATGTTTTTTCTGTCGAGGGCAAAAAGAGAATCCTAACCTGCACAGTTCACGGCGACTGCACTAGCCAGGCGGCCTTAATTCCTCAGGCTCAAAGACCCCTCTGCCATACACCGCAAGGTACTATATTGGCAGTAAATGATAGTGACAGTTTTTGACAGAATGTATGACAATAGTTCGTTTAACCTAAGCTGAGTTAGAATGTGTGACAATAAGTTCTTAAATATAAGCTAAATGAATGTGTGACACTAGTTCTTTAAATCGAAGAGATTTAGAATGTGCCCCGAATGTGTGACAATAGTTCCTTAAATCTAAGATATTTCTAATGTGTACTGAAAGTGTGACAATAGATCCTTGAATCACAACTTAATTAAAATGTGTTCAGAATGTGTGAAATTTGTTCCCTTAATCCAAGCCCGAATTGAGTTGAGTTGAGTTGAGTTGAGTTGAGTTAAGAACCGACATCACTGCACTCAGGACATTCCAATACGTGCTCAGTCCCCTAAGCCTGAATAAGAATGTGTACAGAATGTGTGACAATAGTTCCTTAAATCTAAGCGGAATTAGAATGTATACAGAATATACGACACGCCATAACATTGAATGTGTCAGTTATCGCCGCATATGCATTGATTACATGTAAACATCGCTGAATTCACTAAATTACCGTGCGCCTATTTTCAGGAGAATCACTTAGATGCAATCAATACGCCTTGTTGTTATCAGACATTTCAAGGTCAGTTCCCGACAAAAAGACACTGTAACCAAGGAAACACAGACAGATCAATATGGCACATATACCGGATGGCTTATGCCGAGTTTTCATTCACGCCAACGGCCTCTTGACACTGGATGGCTAATACTAAAGTTTTTTTTTTTCGCATATAGTTTACAGGACATCGCTGTCAACACCAACATTTTAACGCTGTTGTTGATTTCTTGGCAAGATTACGCTCAGTAGTTTTCCATTGCTTTCTGAGCGGCCGGCTCGCTTATCCTGTAAGTTACCAACGCGGAGAGAACCGCTACCAATTCTCGCGCTCTGCGTTACCCCACGTGGATAAACGGGATTACGAAGAAAGTTGTTTTTACATCTAGGCCAGGGAGACCGGCACACTAAAGTTAGTTGCGTGAAATTTACAGGACGTAGCAATTACAAGACTTATGGCATCATCTGCTTTGTAAAGAAATAAAGAAATAATTTTAGTCGAAAGTGTTTGGGACAGAGTTAATACCTATGTGTGTAGTTTTTGCCCTTCTTCTTCTTCGTTCACTTTCAGGCTTGAACCTGAATATATTTAAAGAATGCAGCATACAGCTCCAAGCTGTTGACATCTCTATAGCGTTTGTCCTCTAATGGAGCAGATGTCACTTCAAGAGATAGAATCGTACACCAATTTAAGTAGAAATACCAATTGTACAACATTGGAACTGACCAATCATTTCTCTTCTTTACATGTTCGATCATGTACTGGACACAGCATTAATGTCCAATATGTTTGTGTGTTTTTATTTGACCTATGCTAGTTTTAATATAAAATTCTGAGACCTATGGTGCCATTAAAATGGCTAGACACGAATTCTGTCCGTATTCCATAATTGTGAGTTTATGTGGATGATAAATCTGGCTAATGAAGACATCTTTTTTTAATGGTGTCTAATTCATCATGCGTCGAAGTACACTTGTTCCCACAGCGATGCACTGTCCATCATTTGGAGATGACAGGTTCGAATCCCAGTTGGTAACTTTAGCTTTCAATGTTTATGTTGTCTAGTGTTTCCTCTAATCTCTACTCCCTTCTTCTATTTCAATGAGCGCCAAACAATAGACATCTGTTTATTTATGCTATCTGGTCAGATAGAAGTGTAAACAAAGAAAGGTGGAACAGATAAAGACGGAGCTTTTATATCACTGGGCAATTTATGGAAGAGACAAGAAATTAAATTTAGCACCAAACTTTGAATATTCAATTCTAATGTTAAATTAGTACAACTGTAAGGATCCAGAAACATGGACAACAACAAAACGATTCATGGCCGAATCTCGTTCTTACACATCTGGTGTGCTGATGCTGAAGTAGGGGGGTTCAAGCCCTACATCGGTCAGTTGCACTAAAATGTAGACGTCTTGTACTTGACCTGGGGACATCAATTACAAGTATCTCTGAAGCCGGAGTGGGTTCGCCAGATAGCGAGAAACACTGGTAATAGAGCAAGCTATCAAACACGCAAAGTCAGTCCACTGCTACTAGAAGTAGAGAGTATGGACTACGCATGAGTTCAATGCGAGAGAGCGCAAAAATTAAAACAAAAACAATAAAATAAATAAATAAAAACGTTCATTAATTGGTGGTTGAGCAAAATAGAAGAAATGAAACGGTATGGCAGTAGCACCAATGTGGAGCTCATGGAGAAAACTAGACAAATACCAGTGAACCAATGGGTGAATAAAAGTCTCCGGATCTGAATGGGACATACACTGAAAAACCATGAGAACAGTACATAACTAGGCAGGCTTTCGTCTGGAATCCACAGGGCAACAGAAACAGTGGTAGACCTAACAAACACAGAGAAGAGAAGTAGAAACATACAAGAATAATATGGGGATCTAACTGTCTATCTGCCTCTCAGTCCGTCGGTCTGTCTACCTATGTGCCTACCTACCTTCGCGTCTGTCTTCCTGCCAGTCTGCATGTGCGTGTGTGTGTGTGTGTGTGTGTGTGTGTGTGTGTGTGTGTGTGTATTTCTATCTGCCTGTCTAATGTAATCTGTCAAGCTAGCTACCCGACCACCTTTATTGTCTGTCTATCTGACTTTATGTGTCTATCTCTCTTCTCAGCTTGTAAAAGATTTTAACGAAACATTTTAAAGATAAAGAAATTGTTCATCTGCCAAATTCTACGACTGAACATTGACGTATTTTAAAGAACATGAACATTCATGAACACATCACTACAGCATATTTTTACCAAGCCCCAGACTCAAAAGTGAAAATCGTTCCTATGCGAGGTTTGTATATTTCTTTATCTTTCATCACCATTGGCAAGTCTGCAGGACTGTTTACGGGATCCCTTTTGCGAACGAACGAATAACGTACCCATGGAAAGGGGTAAAAGGAAGATGGAAGATAAAAATGTCGAAATGGAAGGGGTAAAGAATAAAGTAGAAGACGACCCAGCCAGCGTGTGAAACGCCTGCAAGAGATTCTGGGGCTGCAGGAAACGTCTGCTTACCTCCCATTCAAAGGGTTTGTTTACACTGACTCGCGTACCTGACTTTGTTTTGACGTTGATGGTAACTGACGCCTGGGATATTCTTGCCTTAAGTGAGGCGGAAAGTGTGTCAATTAAGATTATTGACATTACCACAAGTGTTTTTTTTTTTAATGTGATTGTAACACACCCACTGGAAATCTGTGATTTAGCGTGAGACATTTCTGTAAGTTTGTTTCTAATTACTACCAGAAACCATTAAGACACGTAAGGTGGCTGCTGTGATACTGGCCACGTCAAGAATTAAATGCTGATTGGTCAAGAACATACGGGTTAGGCACAATATTCTCGTCACCAGACGTATCAGGATGTAACCAGATCATGATTCGGCACAGCACGTACAGCCTGGTGGGAGTTAGGCCTAGGTCGGGGTTAGGCCTGGTCGGGGTTAGGCCTAGGTTGGAGTTAGGCTAGGTCGGGGTTAGGCCTGATCGGGGTTAGGCCTGGTCGGGGTTAGGCTGAGGTTGGAGTTAGGCCTAGGTTGGAGTTAGGCTAGGTCGGGGTTAGGCCTGATCGGGCTTAAGCCTGGTCGGGGTTAGGCCTGGTCGGAGTTAGGCCTAGGTTGGAGTTAGGCCTAGGTTGGAGTTAGGCCTAGGTTGGAGTTAGGCCTAGGTTGGAGTTAGGCCTAGGTTGGAGTTAGGCCTAGGTTGGAGTTAGGCCTAGGTCGGGGTTAGGCTTGGTCGGGGTTAAGCCTGGTCGGAGTTAGGCCTAGGTTGGAGTTAGGCCTAGGTTGGAGTTAGGCCTAGGTTGGAGTTAGGCCTAGGTTGGAGTTAGGCCTAGGTTGGAGTTAGGCCTAGGTTGGAGTTAGGCCTAGGTTGGAGTTAGGCCTAGGTTGGAGTTAGGCCTAGGTTGGAGTTAGGCCTAGGTTGGAGTTAGGCCTAGGTCGGGGTTACGCCTGGTCGGGGTTAGGCTTGGTCGGGGTTAGGCCTAGGTTGGAGTTAGGCCTAGGTCGGGGTTACGCCTGGTCGGGGTTAGGCCTGGTCGGGGTTAGGCTTGGTCGGGGTTAGGCCCGGTCGGGGTTAGGCCTAGGTCGGGGTTAGGCCTAGGTCGGGGTTAGGCCTAGGTTGGAGAGGCCTAGGTCGGGGTTAGGTCTAGGTCGGGGTTAGGCCTGGTCAAGGTTAGGCCTAGGTCGTTGGTGTTTCCTGCCCTGGCTTTGGTATTTCATCGTCGACAGCCTCGAACACAATGCCCGGAAGGAAAGAGTGACCAGAGGATCTGGCCGACACTCAGGACTCCGAGGAAAGACCAGACGCACGCATAATCAGACTACTACTGGTGCCATTGCCTTCTCCGTAGCGAAGACGTTACGGACGCAGTTCATAATCCCGCATACCGCGTTCGAAACACAGATTAGGGCGATTTGGCAGCAGACTGCCTTACGTTAGGTTTGTTAATGAAGTGGTAGTAAGGGTGTCGGTCATTCAGAAAGCAACGGCAAACAACTGAGATTAAACTGGCCTAGGAATCACTAACAGCAAAACAATGCTGGGGTTGACAGCTAAGTCCTGTAAAGGATATGCAACTAACTAACTGGTACCATTAGTATTTGAACTCTTCACTGGCTGTAGAAGATGAGGACTGAGTACGTAGGGGAATGTCGAGAGTACTGTGATGTCAGTTCTTGACTCAACGCAGTTAGTTGCAAGTTCTATTACAGGACGTACAATCAACAATCAACCTCAGTATACAACCTCAGTGTATGATTTACTACTACACAATGTTAACGTTCAGTAGTTTGCAGTTGACTAGAAGGAAAGGCAGACAATATAACTGTGGAATCAATACCAGAGAGAGAGCGGCACACTACACGAGTGATATGGCTCTACATCGACAAGCTCGCTGAAGAAGTGCGGGTTTGTTGCCTTCGTAACTAAATAGGATTATTCCGCGTTTGATAATCATCATCATGTGACAGGTCCTGCAGAACGTCGTTCTCACTCCGGTCCGCCGCAGGTCAGCATGGCCAAATAGATAAGAGCGCTCGTTCTTAAACATCCGATGTGCTGATGTCTAGGTAGTGGGTTCAACTCCGACATCGGCCAGTTGGACTAACATGTTGACATCTCGACTTGGGGACGTAAATTACAAGTACACCTGAAATCGGAGTAGGTTCGCCTGATGCGAGGGACACTAGTAATAGGGAAAGCGAATCCACACGGCAAAATTCAGTCCAATGCAACTTTTTTTTTTTTTGTGCATATCCTTTTTACAGGACGTCACAGTCAACACCAGCATTTTACTGCTGTTGTTGATGTCTTGGCAAGTTTACGTTCAGTAGTTTGCCTTTGCTTTCTGAACGGCCGGCTCCAATACCAATTCGTTAAAACTCAGGGCAACGCGGTCTGCTGTTACATCGCGCGCAATTATGTTCCGGACGCGGGTAAGCGGGATTAGAACCTCTTCCATAACGCCTTCGCCACGGAGGCCCACCCAATGCCACTAGAAGTAGAAATTATGGACTAAGCTCGAGTTCAAAGTGAGCGAGCGTCAAAAATTTAAAAAAAAAAAAATCATCCTGATCCGTCGAACGATCTCGCTGAATATTGGCATCTCTTCTGCCCCATGAACCCTCGATTCCAAGGAGTCTGTAATATTCTCTGCCCGTCATCGTGCTAGCCAACCCATGCCTCTTCATCAAGAAGCCACGTCTTCCATTAATGTTCTTTCCAAGCCAACATAAACATAGCACGTACAGGTTAGCTATGCAAAACACAATTACGGAAAACAAAGGACCTTGCATCGACATGCTTTTATAAGCAAGCAAATAATAAATAAATCACAACACAAAAACACGGAGAATACACTACAGGGACTACATTAATAATAATAGAGCATAATTTTAAGAAAAATTGAGACACAAAAGTAATGTGGGGGGGGGGGAGAGAGAGAGAGAGAGAGAGAGAGAGAGAGAGAGAGAGAGAGAGAGAGAGAGAGAGAGAGAGAGAGAGAGAGAGAGAGAGAGAGAGAGAGAGAGAGAGAGAGAGAGAGAAGTTAGAAAAATGGCAAAAGTATTTCATTTCCCGAGGTATGATAAAGTTTATTAAAGTAAAATTATGTGGAATGAATAGTTAACTTGTTGAACAAGGCACGCTGGCAGTATAACTGATATTTTTTATTTTTTTTTAATTCGCATATCCTATATAGGACACCGCTGTCAACAGTAGCATCTTCAGCTGTCTGTTGATTTCTTGGCAAGATTACGCTCAGTAGTTTACCATTGCTTTCTGAGCGGCCGGCTCAGTTATCCCGCAAGTCACCATCGGGGGACGAACCGCTCCCAGTTCTCGCCTGCTACGAGACTCTGCGTGATAAACTGGATTACGGAGAAAGTGGTGTAACCCCTCGGCCAGAGAGACCGGCATAACTGATATTACCTGACAGAAATAAGACAGACTGAAGTTAACATTACAAAATTATAATCTATTTAGACTGAATCTCGCTGTTGACGCAACCGGAAATCTGTTCAAATTACTTGTGCATGTATTCGCACATGACTGGATTACGCTCCAGTGAGCGAAAGTAACAAAAAAGAAAAACAAACAAGCAAACAAACAAACAAAATAAAACTGATAGGACGACAGATATGTAGTATTCGATTAGATCGTGTCCCCCTTGGTGAGGACTATTACAAGTATTTCCTTGCATGCCCGCTGGGTGAGTTCTTTCTTATGCTACATTTCACAACTGGCAAAAAGCTGGCTTGCATTTCCCTAGCGGCAATCGGACAGGAGCTTTGAGCAGCAACCACACAAACATGATATCCAGACGGAACATAATACAGAAACATAAGGACTTGTCATTGGAAGCCGAGATCAGATGGCAAACCCGGGTCATATTCGTGTACATGTCTGAAGAACCTGGTCTACGAAGGGGTGCCGGGCAGAAAGATTTAGTTCTGTGTTTTCGGGAATTTTCGGGAGTATTCGTGGCAGAGTGGTTAAGCCGCATGCTTTATTCTCTGAAGGGCGTGTATTGTTTCGACAACATTGTACAGACCGCGAGTGTATTTTCTTCTGGAGATTCCCTGGGGGGTTGTCATGGCTGGAGATACGGGGTTCGTGATTTGTGCGATGCTCTCGGTCGGCGGCTTGCGGTTCTTCTCGACCTTTCTTACTTTACTGAACGTGTCTGCATCAGAAACATGGGACGCTAAATATTGAACAAATAAATCAAGTCACGCTGAAGAGATCAGCTGCTGTAAAAGCATCTTCTCACATAACAAAATAAACATCATGACATATAAATATCATGACATCAGGCGAACCCACTCCGACTTCAGCGGTACTTGTAATTAACGTTCCCAAGTCAAGGACGAGAAGTCAGCAATTTAGTCCAACTGTCCGGTCTAGGGGTTGAACTCCTTACCCCAGCATCAGCACACCGTATGTGTAACAAAGCCCGTTCTTTTCCATTCTGCCATACTGACCTTCGAGTGGAAGTTAGAGAGAGAGAGAGAGAGAGAGAGAGAGAGAGAGAGAGAGAGAGAGAGAGAGAGAGAGAGAGAGAGAGAGAGAGAGAGAGAGAGAGAGAGAGAGACTAAAATCACACTAGACGTTCAGAAATAGACAAAACCAAAAAACAAAACCTAAATCTGGACACTGAAGTTCTGGTGTCAGAAAGCACATGTACAAACAAGTTATTGAGTGTTCGCGGGCGGTGGATGTAGGGAGGGAGGGTGAGGGAATAATAGCGCCCCTGCGGCATGCTCCACTGTAGGAGAAAAAACGGCAGCGCCCCGTTTGTTATTTCGTGCATTCATCGTGATGTAGGCAGTACAGCCGTGATGTAGGCAGTACAGCCGTGATGTAGGCAGTACAGCCGTGATGTAGACAATACAGCCGTGATGTAGACAATATAGCCGTGATGTAGACAAGATAGCCGTGATGTAGACAATACAGCCTTGACCTACACAATACAGCCGTGATGTAGACAATACAGCCGTGATGTAGACAATACAGCCGTGATGTAGACAATACGTCCCTGACGCAGTTTTAAGCAATTTCATGTATGATATTCCTGATATAGAGCCCTTTGTGCCGCTTCCATTGTTTTAGGATTTGTTTGTTTATTTGCTTTTTGTTGCGTTCGCTTGCTTTGACATCAAGCGTAGTCCATTCACGTACTAGTAATACTAACAGTTGCCACTACTGGGGAGTGCACAGGACTGATTTTTGCGTGCGGATTAGTTTTCCCTATTACCAGTGTCACTTGCCATCAGGCATATCCACTTCGACTTCTGAGGTACTTGTAATTTACGTCCCCAAGTCAAGGACGAGAAGTTAACAATTCATTCCAACTGACCACAATGGAAATTCGAGAGCGAGCTCTCTTATCGGCCATGTTGATCTCCATTTCCAAGGTTAACTTTTCTAGTATCTGTTTACCTGATAACATCTCTGTGTTCTTTGGGTGTATTTTTTTCTTTTTTCCCATTGATTCCTTGTGTTTGTTCCATTGAAATGTTACTGTAGCTTGGTTCTGAATAGCATTTCTTCTGTTCGTTTGGAGGTTTCCTACACACCACATTGGTGTCCTTGATTCGCGATCTTTTGTATTCTACAGAGTACTTCATTATGTGTATCTCTAGCTAGTTTCGTTAGCTGATGATTTCATCCCTGGCTAAATGTGGGTCTTGTTGTTTACTTTAGCAGTCTCTTGTTTGATTACTGATTCATTTGTGTACTACTGCGAGTTGAAGCCGAGGTGGTGAGTGGCTGGAGCATTTACCAGCCCGTGGTAGTAGTTTCGAATCTCCATTGGACCGGGGACTTTTGTTTTTACATTTTAAATGGACCTGGGTTACCTGCAAGACCCAGCGTAAAATGCGTACTAGGAAATGATCTTGGATGTAAAAGTGGCCGGCACTGTATTGACAACATCACCTATAGAATGTCGATTTGTCTGACAAAATATTGGACTAGCACCATACGCCCAATTCGTCTCAAATCGTCTGAAGTGGGTCTTTTATATCATTGGTTGACTTTTACCGAATGTCCCGGGTGTATTTTTAATGACTGTGCAGTGTTTAAAAATATTGCCGGTCCAAGTTTTGTATTTACTTATTATGTTGCAATGAACTTTACAGAGGGTGATTACAAAACTTGGACCGGCAATGTTGTCAAATACTGCACAGTCATTAAACATACACCCTATACTTCTCAAGGCGTGGAATTATCGTCGGGGTTACGGACGGAGTTCGTAATCCTGCTTACCACGTTCGAAACACAGCTGTGTTGGTTTTTTTCTTCTTTCTGAAATGGTATGTACGACGGTCGTTCAGAAAGCAAAGGCAAACTACTGAACGTAAACTTGCCCAGTATTCACGAACAATAAAAAAAAATGCTGGGGTTGACTGCTACGTCCGTAAAGGATATGGAACTAACTATGACTGCAAGTGGTAGGATTTTTTTTTTTTTTTCTTCTCTTAAACATTGTTGTCTGGGAAGTGAAGACGGGAGGCAGGGAACTGGCCACCTGACGTCATAATGCCCCGACCTCGTCGACAACCTAGGTTCGAAGATAGTTGCAGGCGATGTGGGAGCAGGTCGCTTTGGGTTGATTTTCGCAATGTTGTGAGCGTCGGTAGTTCAGAAATCAAACTCAAACTACTGAACGTAGAATTGCCTAGAAAATCACAAACAGCCAATAAATCCTGGGGTTAACTGTGATGTCCTGTAAAGGTCCTGCAACTAACTTTAATTGTAACCCTTCATATCTTCGGCTCTTGCGGCATTCTTAACACAGCTGCGGACCATTTGGCCCTAGTTTTGGTTTTCAAACAATGATATGAGTGCCGGCCGTTCAGAAAGCAATGGCAAACTACTAAACGTAAACTTGCCAAGGATTCACAAGCAGACAAAAAATGCTGGGGTTGACTGCCAAGTGAAAGATATGCAACTTACTTTCATATCCCCACTCTGTTGCCTGCCCTGGGTCGCCCACCGTTACTGTTACGATTACTACTACGATGATTTCCACGTGATATGTACTCTTAACTTGATTCATCATCTTCTATGTTTCTGCGATGCTTATGTCTCCATCTTTAAGAGTTCTGATGACCCTCCCCTCTCCACCCCTCTCCCAAGAGCTATGCTAACGGCAGTTCAACTACTGGTAGGATCTCTGGTATCGAGGGAGAGGATAGGAACCAGACGAGATACGACACAAATCTGCTGCCTTGTTGGCAGACTGCATTCAACGACTAGGGAACGTAGAACAGAAAATTGGTTTGACGAAATCGGATGTAAAATGCCACAAGCTTGATTAACAAACAGTGCAACTCGCTGTATGATAACGTTTGATGATTTTATCGTTATAAATAACTTGTGTTATTGAATTGTGGACGTCCTCTAGCACAGCACTGTTTATAATGTATCTTACACAATGTACGCATTAGCTGCCTGCCTTATATTGTTGTTTAACTTTTAAACTATTAACTCCTTCTTCATTCTACCATGTTGGTGAAGTCGTTTGCCTAGTGTCCGTTTAAAACACAATGTTCTGTGGGCATCTATGAAACACAGCTGCGGGAGATTTGGAAACAGACCACTTTGCGTTGATTTTCATACAATGTATGAGTATATGTCGTTCAGAAGCAATGGCAAACTACTAGGTGTAAACTTGCCAAGAAATCACAAACTGAAAAATTATGGGGTTGACTGTTGCTTGCTTGCTTGCTTGCTTGTGTTCGTTGGCTTGAGCTCCAACGCGAAGTCCTGTATGTCGGATGAAGGCATCCTGTTGTCCAACATCAGTGTGATGTCATACAGGACCTGAGTTTTGCGTGAGTATCCGTTGTCCCATGTCTGGCTTATTGGTGTGCAGACTGGTGGTTCCTCGCCGTACAGGCAGACACTCTCCGACTTCGGAGGAATCGGCGATCCTATTGACTTTAGCCAGGACCCCGAAGGGACCTGTTGCCCAGGACGCTCGACGAGGACGCGTCAATAGGTCTTGGCCAGTATATAACCCGGCCCTGGTGCCTTGGAAACACCTCTGCGTCCCGGGTTGACTGTGACATCCTAACTTGATCCATCAACACATCCAAACGAAAGGCGACTTTGCTCAGAAGCAAATATGCCCCTAGCCTGTGTTGTCCATCTATCTGAGACAGTGCAGTGATCAGACTCCAGCTGAATAAACTCACAACTGCCAGCCTCTGGTCTGAATTTTAGGGGGAAAAAAGTTAGCTGCATATCATTTACAGGACGTTGCAGTCAACAAGAGCATTTTTTTTTTTTTGCTGTCGTGATCTCTTCGCAAGTGTATGTTCAGTAATTTGTCATTGCTTTCTGAACGACCGGCATCCATATCATTTCGTAAAAATCCAACACACTGCGGTCTGCTGCCAAATAGCGTGGAGCTGTGTTTCGAATGCGGTTATACAGGATGACGAACTACGTCCGTAAACTCTTCGCCACGGAGCCTACTGGATGGTCTGGTCTGAATAGATAGACAACATTCAGAAGTCGCACGTTACTGAATACCAACCATGGTACACAGCCTATGGTGCTATTGACAGATACAAAATCAGTACCTTAAAGAGCTCCTTTCTGGGAAATTGCCAGAACGACGTGCACTACTTTCTGAACTAGGCAGCAAGCGTAAGGTCACCACCATACAGTGGATATAATCTCACTGTGCGAGTACTTGGAAATGAAAGCGCTCATCGACTATAGCTATGGAAGGAGCAATAGAAGAACAATCTAATGTGTGTGTTACATACCACCTAAGGAAAAGAATGATCAAATCAATGCGAAAGACATCAACATCAGTTCAAAACAGTTCATCTGTCAAAGACTCAGGGAAGACCACCCTGAATGAGTGGTCTACCTCAAGTAGATTAGAGGTAACCCAGTGCCCCTACATGAGGGCAGGGTAGGTGTAGGGAGTAGATAGGAAGGGGAACTATCAAATAGTTCTCTCATGAGACACGGAGGTGTCAACCAGAGAGTAAGCACTCTGGTCACGGCATAATCACGCCAACGTGATAGACACGGAGAACTAGAATGAAACTCAAGAGAGGCCACTACTCTAAGCGTGCTGAATGATGCAGCACGCAAAAGCCGAAGTACGCACAAGGTCCCTCCGCGTACTGTGTAATCAGCACGCGGAGAATTAGTCAGACAGGGGACAGACTTCGTAGGGAACACATCGCTTAGCGTCGATGCGTATTTCTTTAGCCGAGTAGATAGATTTAGTAGTAGGGTTAGGAACGACTAGTGATAGGCAATTCTGTGTATTCATGTGTGATTCATTAGCGACTGTTTTGTGCATTTATGTAATGTAAAGAGCCAGTGGCAATAAAATGTGTAATCAATTCCTCTCGTACGACTGACAAATCTTTTTGTGTGGTGCGAGAGAAGTTTATCCCGTAATGCCTGTAGCATCGCTTGATGACAGGCTAGGATAAAAGTGGTGTCAGAAGTGTAGCTTGGACAATTGTTCAAGCTAAAACACTCACCCACGGCTCTAAAATAGTATTACTGTCAGTTAATCACAGGGTTTAATTTATGTTAGTGAATAATGGCGTGTGCAGACTAGAACAAAGTGCGAGCTGTGCCCATCGTGACCGATTAACGTTTATTTATGCTTATTGAAATGTTTTGTGCTTATGAACATGTTTTCTTCTAAGTTGTAAGTATTATTATTATAGTTTTGTATCATTTATTTCTACAATTATTGATTTAGTTATGTTTATTTATCAAAAATGATTTACGGCGGAGCAATACACATGAAATGAGCCGGCGACAATATCGATTTTTCCAATCTAAAAATAGCGCTGCGCCTATGACGTATCGCGACTGACAAACAGCTGCCCTACGCAATTTGCAATCAGCGACGGATTGTTTACAAATCGCCAAGCGGCTGCTCGCCTGAATCTTTGCCTTATATCAAATATTATTTGTTTATACAAGCTATTTATTGAATATATTTATTTATTTGAACATTATTATTACTTTTATATTTATTTCAAAGCATTTATTTAATTATTTGTATACCTTTTCTATTTGCTACCGTCACGATGGCACTACTTTCGCTATGCAAATAAGACTCGGTCTGCACAGCACTTCCATAAATTAAACAGCAATAGTTAGGGAAGGCAGAAGACATTAGAAAGAAGACAGGACATTGACATTTACTATTAATTATACCACATTGTGTTGTCCGGGGGCATGTGATTGTACAAAATTGTCTAAAGTCATATGTCGTTTACAAATGGTTAATTGTTGATGCTCTTGTAAACCAGATGTAACAAGAGCTGTTTATGAGAATAACTCAAGCTGTATGTCGAAGTGCCGAACGATTGAACCTGAGTTGCCAAATGATTGTACCTGATTTTCTGGAATGTTAAGATGAGTATACCCAAATTATTTTGAATGCAATATGATTAATAATGCATCTCTTTTTCAGGGTGTGATCTATTAGTATATTTTTTTGTGATCTATTTTTCAGGGTGTAATCTAAGAGTATATTTTTTTGTACACAGGGATTTAAAAACTTAACATATCTAATATACCTGAATAAATATTTAAGTGCCTATCAACTCTAGCTAATTACCCAACAACATGGCAACTTTAGCTGATTTCATAAAAGCAGGCAAGGAATTAGAATACACAGGAAAGGAATTAGAGCAATATGCTGATCAAAAATTTAAGGAAGCAAAAGATGCTGAGAGAGATGAACGTGCACGAGAAAGACAACACCAAAAGGAGATTGTAGAACTAGCTGAGATAACAAAACAAAAGGAGTTAGAACATGATAAGGAGATAAAACAAAAACAATTAGATCAGGAAAGAGAATTAAAGCAAAAACAATTAGATCAGGAGAAAGAATTAAAACAAAGAGAGATAGATGAAATGGCAAGAGTGAAAGAAAAACAAATACAGGTTGAATCAGAGACACAGTTAAAGATGAAAGGTATAGAAGTAGATTCACACTTAAAGATCTCCGCTACAAAACTTAAGAGTCAGCAAGAAGAGAATAAACTTAATAAATACAAACATATTATTAAGCCATTTTGTAAAGAAGATTCCATATCAGCTTGGACAGAAAATGTCGAATATCAGCTGAAATACCACCAAGTACTAATCGATATGTGGGCCATGATTTACATGAAGAACCTCAGTGGGGAGCCCCTTAAAGTTATAGAATCAATACCAACTGATCTTAGATCTAACTATCAGTACATTCATGATAGAATAATGCAACATTTCTTACTTGATGCCCCTGGGTATCAAGTGCAATTTTCTAATTTAAAACCAAAACCAAGTGAGACTTTCATCGATTATGTCTCGAATGTCCAAAGCGTACTAAATAGATGGCTTAGTGCAGCAAAAATAGGAACGGACTTTGAAAAACTTAAAAATTTAATAGCCATGGATAAAGTCATATCCACAATACCATCTCCTTTCGCTAAATTCCTTCAGCAGTCAGACATCGAAACCATAGAACAATTTGAGAAGAAAGGCTCTGCATATTTTCCTCAAATAGAGATATTTTTAAAACATCAAATATCGACTCTGAAATAGTCTCTTTTGTTAAGGACCAACCTAAAAGCTATCGTAGCAATAAAAATCCATTTCAGAGAGTCGACAAGAAAGACAAAAAATTGCCTAAATGTGTGTATTGCCAACTTTTTCATGATACTTACTCTATGTGTGATAAATCACCAAACTATCCTACACATCTTGAGATGGTCATTAAGAAACAACAAAACAAGAGAACTGCATACAGGGGTGCTGTCAAACGCTTCTTCTGTTCTAGCTACGGGCATTATTCCAATAAGTGCCTGGGCCGCCAAAGAATGAAGGCAAACAGTGCAATGTTAATTGATACATCTTCTGATAGTGGGAGTGAGACTGAGTGTGAGGTCGAGAATGAATTACCTTTTAAGCAATCTGAAGATGTTTGTTGTGTAAACGATATATTAAGCTTTGACAGTTGTGAGCGATGTCACCAATTCCATGCAGACGGAAAATTAGAATGTGGACATACAGTACCATTCTCCACTGAGAGTGTAAATGCAGCATTAGCCTCCAGAGGCAATTTGGTGTTCCACAATGCATTGGTCAACGAAATACCATGCCAATGTTTGCTGGACAGTGGGAGCACTCTTATTGGTCTTAGAAAGGAACTGGTGAATCCAAATGATTATACAGGTGACTCAGTCAAATGCCGAACCTTTTCGGGTAATATTGAAATTTACCCTTTGACAAGAGCCCGTATTAACACTCCTTTCCTTTCGGGTACCTTTACATGTGCGAGTTTAGATAACCCTTGTACTGATTTAATTTTGGGATACTTTCCCCAATTGAACCATTGCACTAACGAAGAAATAGCTGCATGGGAAAAATTAAATGCAGCTAATGCAACAACCAGAGCAGATACTATTAAACACCAAGACACACTACAGGATGAAAGACTACTGTTGCTATCACCAACTAGCACGGATGATACCACCAGACAAAAGTTCATAGACCAGCAAAAAGCTGATCCGAGTGTGTCTCCATATCTAAAGCTATTAAAAGAAAAAGTCAAAGTAACAAAAAACGCATCATGGTTCTTTAGACTTAGTAATGGTATTCTTACTCGTTATTATACAACTGGTAACCATGAGATTCAGCAAACGGTGTTACCTGTACAACATCGCCAAAATGTGCTAAAGATTGCACACGAGTCGCCGTTTGCTGGTCACCTTGCATACGACAAAACCAGGGCCAGAATTCAGGCTCATTTTTATTGGCCAGGTTTTTGTAATGACATAAAACTATTTTGTAATTCATGTAATGTCTGTCAATAACTAGTACGTAAGGGTAAACATCCTACAGCTGAAGTACAACCTTCAACACTGGCCTCTAGGCCATTTGAGAGTGTGGCGGTCGATATTGTTGGACCCCTAAACCAGGTGTCCAGCAAAGTAAATCGCTTCATCTTAACGATGGTAGACCTATGTTCAAGGTGGGTTGAGGCAGTAGCTTTGAAATACATCACCTCCAAAGACGTTGCCAATGTATTTCTACACTTGTTCTCACGATTCGGATTTCCACGTACCATCTTATCCGACCGTGGAACCCAATTCATATCGGCTGCAACGCAAGCCCTTACGAAAATGTTAGGAATTAAACAGCATTTTACAACGGCTTATCATCCAGCCAGCAATGGAATAGTAGAGAAAATTAACGGAGACCTAAAGCATATGCTGGCTAAGGTGACAGCAGAAAACCCAGCTGATTGGGATACACTGTTACCAACAGTGCTGTTCGCCTATCGGGAGATTCCCCATTCAAGCACGGGTTTCTCACCGTTTGAATTAGTATACGGGGCTAACCCACGTGGACCCCTAACAATTTACCATATGTTAGTAACTAATGCGATTGAAATTCCAACCCCTAAAACACCTTATGAGATGGTAACAGAAACACGAGATAAGATTATGAAATCGTGTATCATAGCCAAGGCAGCTTTGGAGAGGAAGGGTCAAATCTACCGCCAATACGCAAATAAAGGTGCGAGAACTATTAATCTTGATCCAGATCAAGACATACTGCTTTTACTCCCAGACAAACTGAATTTATTATTGACCTCATGGCAAGGGCCATTCAAAGTGGTACGAAAAATTTCAGATGTCGATTATGAAATATCGATAAACGGACACTTAAAGATATTCCATATCAACATGTTGAAACCCTACTTTTCACGACAAGAGACAGAATTAGAGACAGACGAACACAATGCACCCACACCTATGGATGATACGACAGACATACATAATGCAACTACACTATTTAGCGAGACTGGCAAAGCCGACAATATGCATACACCTAGTGAGCATACAGAAAACGCACTTAGCACCACCACCGTACTGAATCAGGTAGACGACGACGGGATGGAACTACCTGTTCCAATTGTAGACAAGACTGCGACATTAGATTGTATACGGTTAGAACAGGAACTAACAGACGAGCAACGACGACAGACAATAGAATTAGTGACAGAGTATAAGGACATATTTTCCGACATTCCAAGTAGGACGGACAGGATCGAGCACTCCATTCTTCTGTCGGACTCTAAGCCTATCAAATGCAGGCCGTACTCTATCCCACTTAGCTACAGAGAAAGTCTAAATAAGGAAATTCTTAATTTAGAAGCTAGTGGAATCATTCAGAAATCTACATCTGAGTACTCCTTTCCAATCGTCTTGGTCAAGAAAATAGACTCCACAATTCGTCTCTGTGTGGACTATAGGAAACTCAACAATGTCACTAAGATCGACGCAGAACCAATTCCTTCCTGCAAAGATCTCATTCTGGATATGTCCACCTCCAAAATCTTCTCTAAATTAGACCTTACTAAGGGATATTGGCAGGTCCCAATGCAGACTCAATCCATCCATCTTACTGCATTCTCCACACCGTTAGGTCTTTGCGAGTGGCGTTTTCTTCCTTTCGGACTTTGTAACGCTCCTGCCACTTTCGTACGCTTAACTAGAGATTTACTACATGGAGTGACGAATATGGTGACATATATAGATGATATTTGTGTCCATACAGATGACTGGACAACACACTTACTGAAACTCAGACATGTCTTCGATAGGTTGCGACTCTTCGGTCTCACAGTCAAACCGAGCAAAGTTGAATTGGGCCTACAAGAAATTGATTTTTTGGGTCATGTCATTTCACAAGGACAACTAAAAACTGACAATAAAATTATTACTAAAATTATGAACCTGACCATGCCTACGACAAAGAAGCAGATCAGGAGCCTTTTGGGTTTAGTAAATTATTATAGTAAGTTCATACCGAACTAAGCGGAAATCACAAGTGTATTTTCAAATGTTTTAAAAGCATCAGTAAAATTAGATGTCAAAGATGCATTATTAATTTCTGCATTGTCAAAATTGAAAATCCTATTTAGTAATGTACCAATCCTCCGTTTGCCTAATCCTAGGCTCGTTTATTATCTTAGGACAGATGCCAGCAGGATTTCCATCGCTGCAGTACTAGGCCAGTTTTATGATGGCATCTTCCATCCAATTTGCTACGTGAGCCGCAAGATCACACCTGCTGAGTCCAGATATTCCATATCAGAGTTGGAAGCCCTAAGCGTCATCTATTCGGTGAGGAAGTTGCATCGATTTCTAGCGGGTAATCACTTCGTAGTCCAGACCGATAGCTCCCCAATCACGGTCATACAAAGTGGGTTGCATCGCAACGACCGCATCTACAGGTGGTCATTAATATTACAGAATTATACTTTTAGTATAGAGCATATTAAGGGTAGGGACAACATTCTTGCTGATACCCTTAGTCGACCATCTGAGGTAGAAATACCTGAGATTCCACATGGAAAGGTATTGTAAGAAATGTTAATTTAGTACACTTAAAATATCCTGTGTAAAATATCCTATGTAATACATAGACATCATGATCAGGACTGTGTGCTAAGAACAGTGAACCACCATGTGTCCGTAGACAGCAGAATAAGAACTGTGCTCCAAGAACAAGTGAATCACCGTGTGTACATAGACAGCTCGTTACTTACTATGCTCCATTTGTGTTCCGGTGAATCACCTGTGTTAATCAGGGAAGAACAGTGTCAGAACAGTGCATAAAGAACAGACACGAATATACTTGTCTACGACATCAGCGGACTCTACGAGTGGAAGAATACCCATAAGACACAAGTATGACTGTGTAGTGTATTTAGTATACCCAGGACAATTGTGTATATATAAACTATGCCAACGAAAGCAATTTCGGAACGTTATGGCAACCACTAACCTGAGGTACTTAAATACCATGTATATATATATGGTTATTGTGATATGTATTATAACATGTTTTTAATATGGTGATAAATTATAGTTAGATTAGGTACTTTAAAATAGATTTAGATTAGATTTAGGGAATAGAATAGATTTTTTTTTCTGTAGTTTAGATAAATCATTAATTTACCCACGTACTTAGCATAAAAGTAGAGTAGTATAGTACTTTAAACTTAATAACAGCTAATTAAAGACTAGGATAAAATGTTTAGATAGGAACAGTACCATTTAGTGTAGATAGGAACAGCACCATTTAGTTCATTTCATTTCACTTTATGTCATTCCATCTTCATGAACACTTTAACATCCTCATCATTTAGGATTAAAATTAGTTTATACCTTATAGGATAAAAGGATTATACATTTAACATACATCATTTACACCATGTAGAGTAAAAATATCAATCATATTTTTTCATTTAAACATGAAAACATTATTTATAATTTTGTTACATTTCACAGTACCCATTTCAGAAAGGTACATAACTCATCTCACATCATTTTCATTTTTTTAGATAGTTAGATTACTTCCCTTAAATTAGATTAATTTTGTGTAACAAATTAAATATATATAGTTATAGAATTAGTATGAGTATTTCAGTACAATATAGTGTTTAATAATATCAGGGTACAAACTATCAACCCTATTTCATCCATGTAAATATTTTGTAAATACATGACTCGTGCAATAAGTTACGCACAGTCATTAAGCTCAACTCTTTTCAAACTGAGCCGAACTTGTACAGTGTCACTTCAAGGTTTTTAAATAAATGGGAGAATAAAAGATGTGTGACAGAAGTGTGAAAGTGAGCGAAAAAGGGAAAATATACAATGGAGAGTGAGGACAACCAGCGGATTTTTTCTGCCGCTCAACGCGACTTTTTATTATTTGTCTGCGTCAAGCGTTTGCTTCCAGTGTTAAAATATACTGTCTCGAATGTGTTGTGTGTAGTTTAGTGTAGACCTTAGATAAAGTATTTTAAGTCTCATAAGACGGAAACGTAGTCACGAATTAGTGTTATACACTTGTTTGTGGCCACATTTAACCGAATTATGGCACTTGAAAACTAACTTACTTTCGTGTGTTGACCCTAAGAAAGTCAACTTTGTATGGGTAGTGAGTTAATTTGCTATTTGATTGCAGGTCTTATAAGACAATGGTCCGGTTCAGACAAACCTCTAATTAATATAATATTGCGATTGAGAAGAGGGCCAGACAAGTTTGTGGCGATCACCAGTAGCCAAGTAAAGTGATACTACATTGTGACAATAGTCAGTAGAGGTCTATTGAGTTACCCAGAACCAAGTTATCAGTATTCTTTGACAAAAATTAGATACACTAGTTTTTTAGAAACCTCCTGCGTCACAACCATGAGTCAAAGTTTGTAACGCAACACAGGAGAGGAGGGTGTGTGTCAAAGACTCAGGGAAGACCACCCTGAATGAGTGGTCTACCTCAAGTAGATTAGAGGTAACCCAGTGCCCCTACATGAGGGCAGGGTAGGTGTAGGGAGTAGATAGGAAGGGGAACTATCAAATAGTTCTCTCATGAGACACGGAGGTGTCAACCAGAGAGTAAGCACTCTGGTCACGGCATAATCACGCCAACGTGATAGACACGGAGAACTAGAATGAAACTCAAGAGAGGCCACTACTCTAAGCGTGCTGAATGATGCAGCACGCAAAAGCCGAAGTACGCACAAGGTCCCTCCGCGTACTGTGTAATCAGCACGCGGAGAATTAGTCAGACAGGGGACAGACTTCGTAGGGAACACATCGCTTAGCGTCGATGCGTATTTCTTTAGCCGAGTAGATAGATTTAGTAGTAGGGTTAGGAACGACTAGTGATAGGCAATTCTGTGTATTCATGTGTGATTCATTAGCGACTGTTTTGTGCATTTATGTAATGTAAAGAGCCAGTGGCAATAAAATGTGTAATCAATTCCTCTCGTACGACTGACAAATCTTTTTTGTGTGGTGCGAGAGAAGTTTATCCCGTAATGCCTGTAGCATCGCTTGATGACACACTTTATGGACAGACCAGAACAAAGGCGATATTATGGGGGACAGTCAATAAGTAAGTCACAAATGGCTGTAGAACGATAACTAAGTACGATAACAACTTGAAACCAATTTATTTTTATACATACATTGTCCCTTTATTTCTCAACATAATTTCCACCTACATTGATGCACTTATCCCATCGTTTTATCAGTCCTCCCAAACCGGCTGCATAGAACTGCGTGTGCTGTTTTCTAAACCACGTTTTCACTTCACATTCAACTTCAGCGTCATTCGCGAAATGTCTCCCGCCAAGGTGTGTTTTCAGTGGACCAAAAAGGTGGAAATCGCTAGGGGCTAAGTCGGGGCTGTAAGATGGTTGTTCCAGAACTTCCCACCTTTGTTGGTTAATTTTCTCCTGAGTTAATCGAGCCATATGTGGTCTGGCATTGTCATGAAGAAGCAAAACTTCTCTAGCCAGCAGTTCTGGACATTTCACTTGATCATGCATTATGTTGTATGCTGAACCATGTGAGCACCCTATTGCAGATGCTACAGAGTCTATCGTTACTCGCCTGTCATCTTTAATTATCTCCTCCACCCGATGCACGGATGCTTCTGCTGCAATCTCAACAGTACGACTAGATCGGATTTCATCAACACTTTGAGAGCGTCCTTGAGAAAATTTTTCTACCCAACTATGCACCGCTTTACGGGGCAAACATTTATCAGCATAAATAGGAAGCATTTCCTTATGAATTTCTTGTGCAGACAGCCCTTTTTCCCACCAAAAAACAAACAAAATAACAAACAAACAAACAAACAAACAAAAAACCAAAAACAACACCAACAACACCAACAAAGACACAACAGCACGTTGATCTTTGGTTTTACACTCCGTAAGTACAGTCGCCATTTTGTTTATGCGCTGCGCATGCGCATGAGACACCTAGCGCCACCTGACGAATGGGAATATAAAACTCGATGTTGCTGTCACCCAATGACACCTGTAGAATATACCAACTACATTTACCTGCCATCCCACTGGATTGTGCGACTTACTTATTGACTTGCCCTCGTATAACCAACTTCTCGTGGGGACAGTGAGTAGAAATACTTTGGAAAGGCTGCTGCATCGAAGAACTCAGCACATATGAAAGTGCCCAGCGTGCAGTGAGTTGTTCGACATAACATAACATAACGTAACATAACATAACATAATATGACATGACATGACATAACATGACATGACATGACATGACATGACTGCAGTGACGCAGCCTTCTTCTAGAACCACGGATTACATTCTTCATCAGCTGATCCTGTGACGTCTGTGATATCCTGGCTGCACTCACCTCTTTTCTGAGGTTGCGAACTCGAGCATTATTTCCATACCACCACTTCGTGTATTCATAGTATGACGCTTGTCAATTTGGCAAGTACATCCGTCTCAATCAGCCCGTGTGTAATTTTTGTTCCGGTTCATTACCATTTCACTGGTCTGTGGTCAGCTGACTGGTCATGGCCGTGTGGATCAATTTTGTGGAGAATGTCCCCAGTGAAGAAGATTAAGTCCTGGGGTGAATGTGGTTGACCATCTCTTGGGAAGAAGCTGGGCATTTGGTCTGGTTTGTTGATTAGATGGAGGCAGCCTTTTCTGTTAGTTACTGATAACGTCAGGTTCCCCACTCGTTCTCCTTCTCTCCTCTTTCTCTCTCTCTCTCTCTCTCTCTCTCTCTCTCTCTCTCTCTCTCTCTCTCTCTCTCTCTCTGTGACTTCTCTCACCCTCTCCAACCCTCTCTTTCTTATTCTAATTGTCTCTCTGTCCCTCTTTCACCTCCGTTTCCTCTCTCTTTCTCTCTCTCTCTCTCTCTCTCTTCTCTCTCTCTCTCTCTCTGTGACTTCTCTCTCCCTCTCCAACCCTCTCTTTCTTATTCTAATTGTCTCTCTGTCCCTCTTTCACCTCCGTTTCCTCTCTCTCTCTCTCTCTCTCTCTCTCTCTCTCTCTCTCTCTCTCTCTCTCTCTCACTATCTAGCTCTCTTCTTTTCTTTCCCCTACTTCACCCTTACTTTCCTCTCTCTCTCTCTCTCTCTCTCTCTCTCTCTCTCCTCTCTCGTCTCTCTCTCTCTCTCTCTCTCCCGTTCTCTCTATATATCTTCATTCTTGTGATCCTCTTTCTTAATCTGCCTTCTCTCGTGCTCTATTTTCCCCTCTCTTTCCTCCCCCCTCTCTCCCTTTTCATCTCTCTCCTTCCCTTCCTCTTTTTCTACCGCCTACTCTTTCTTCTCCTCATGCTCTCTCTCTCTCTCTCTCTCTCTCTCTCTCTCTCTCTCTCCCCTCCCCTTTCATTCTACCTCTCTCCCCACCACTCTCTATGCCATTCCTCTCTTTCCCTCAAGACAACAAGAACATACCGCTGTCTTCAAAGATCACTGTAGCACAATAGCTGCATATTTACCAAACAACATCGCGGCTCAATCGACCCATTTTCCTACACATTTCCATTACACAATCGCTGTAGCAATGACAGCGAGTAAGAAAGTTGGTCACCTAAATGCCTCATAACCTAGAAGCTCTGCGCCAATTTGGGCGATATCACCGTTTATCTTTTAAATTCTACAAGGGAGCCGTGGAAATATCTGATAAACTTGATGGCGAAAGAGCAAGGGGAAGGCAAAGAAATACCTGGATGGTTAAGTAACATGAGATAAACGAGACTAGAACTCAGATCTCATACAACATTGATGATCATGAAACCATGATCGCCGAATGTTATCGACATGGTACATGATGATAATGATGATGATGATGATGATGATGATTATAAAGACGATGAGACGGGGGAATGCTATATACGAATGATCAGTAAAGTGATTCTGGGTTATGTCGCAAAAACAAATACAAAGTCAAGAATCTAGTACATTAACACACACTGATCAATATTCCTAGAGATGGAAAAACAAAAACAAACAATAAGAGGGGATTAAACGAAGACGAACGTCTGGCCGAGTGGCTAGATCTCAGATTCTCATTTTCGGGAGACCAGGGTTCAAATCCTCGTAACACAGGTCCGCATGACTGAAGGGATAAGAACGCGTGTTCTTAAACATCCGGTGTGTTGGTGCCGAGGTAAGCAGTTCAACCCCTACACCGGACAGCTGGACTAAAATGTTGACCTGTCGTCCTTGACTTGGGGACGTTAATTACAAGCACCTCTATAGTCGGAGTGGGTTCGCCTGATGGCGAGGGACACTGTTAATAGGGAAAGCTAACCCACACGCAAAATTCAGTCCATCAATACTATAAATAGTGGGTATGGACTACGCTTGAGTTCAAAGCGAGCGAGCGCAAAATAAAAAACAAAAAACATCCTCGTAACGGTAATGGATTTGTTTCTGTCGGGGGCTAAATGAAAACCCTAACCTGCACTAGCCTTACGGCCTTAATTCCTCAGGCTCAAGACAACCTATCCCTCCCCCCCCCCCCACCCCCAACCGTTCTACACCGCGGGGTACTCATTATAATTATAATTAATTAAGGACATTGCCGATCAGTTCTAACGCCGTGTTTATTCTAGACAAGCTTACGTTCACTAGTTTGTTCATTACTTTCTGAACTAAAAGTCAACGTCAACGAGGATGTCTGGCAAAGATCTTTATGTGTGACGAGGACGTGTAGTAGAAGTCTTGATGTGTGACGAGGACGTGTAGTAGAAGCCTTGATGTGTGACGACAACGTGTGGTAGAACTCTTGATGTGTGACGACAATGTGTGGTAGAAGTTCTGATGTATAACGAAAACGTGTGGTAGACGTTTTGATATATGACGACTCACGTGTGGTAGAAGACTTGACGTATGACATGGACGTGTTTCAGAAGTCTTGATATATAACGTTGCCGTATGGCAGAAGTCTTGATTTATAACCAGGACGTGTGACAGAAGCCTTGATATATAACCAGGACGTGTGACAGAAGCCTTGATATATAACCGGGACATGTGGCAGATGTCTTGATATATAACCGGGACATGTGGCAGATGTCTTGATATATAACCGGGACATGTGGCAGATGTCTTGATATATAATCGGGACATGTGGCAGATGTCTTGATATATAACCGGGACATGTGGCAGATGTCTTGATATATAACCTGGACATGTGGCAGATGTCTTGATATATAACCGGGACATGTGGCAGATGTCTTGATATATAACCGGGACATGTGGCAGATGTCTTGATATATAACCGGGACATGTGGCAGATGTCTTTATGTATAACCGGGACGTGTGGCAGATGTCTTGATATATAACCAGAACTTGTGGCAGAAATCTTGATATGTAACCAGGACGAGTGGCAGATGATATATAACCAGGACGAGTGGCAGATGTCTTGATATATAACCAGAACTTGTGGCAGAAATCTTGATATGTAACCAGGACGAGTGGCAGATGATATATAACCAGGACGAGTGGCAGATGTCTTGATATATAACCAGAACTTGTGGCAGAAATCTTGATATGTAACCAGGACGAGTGGCAGATGATATATAACCAGGACGAGTGGCAGATGTCTTGATATATAACTAGAACTTGTGGCAGAAATCTTGATATGTAACCAGGACGAGTGGCAGATGATATATAACCAGGACGAGTGGCAGATATCTTGATATATAATCAGGACGAGTGGCAGAAGTCTTGATATGTAACCAGGACGTGTGGTAAAAGTCTTGATATGTAATCAGGACATGTAGCAGAAGTCTTGATATACAACCAGGACGTGTGGTAGAAGTCTTGGTTCTCTTGGAAGGCATCCTCTATTTCCTGTGCTATATAGGTTATTTGATCTTCAATGGATCTATACTTTCTGAATCCTGCTTGGTGTGGTGTTAAGAGCTGGGTTTTTTCCCCCCAGATGCCATGTTAGCCTGCGATTATTAATGCGTTCCATTAATTTTCCTACACAGCTAAGTAGACTGATATGTCGATAGTCATTTGGTTCTTCCAGGTCTTTTCCTTTCTTTGGGACTGGTATTAGTATAGCTTACTTCCATGCCTGTGGGACTATTCCTCTCTTCCAGCTGTAATTTAGGACTGCTAGTAGTTTTTTTTGCTTTAGTATCTAGTCCTATTAGTATTTCATTTGTGATTCCATTCTTTTCTGGTGATTTCTTCTTTGTTATGGTATTCATTGCTTGTTCCATTTCTTCCATTTTTAGATTTGCCGTCATATATTCTGCTGCTGTCTCTGTATTACTATGATGTGTCTGTTTATCTTTGATTGCTTTCTTCTTTTCGGTTGTAATATCAATGTGGTTTGCACTGGCATAGTGTTCCATTAGTGCATTTGCATCCTTTTTTCCGGTAAGCAAGGCATTTCCTTGTTTAACTGTTATTTGTTTGTTTCTGGGTCCTTTCTTGTTCATCGCTTTCACTAGTTTCCATAGTTTATTTCCATCGCTGTCAAAGTTCTGTTTTTCTGTTGTTTCCCTCCAACAATCTCTTTTCTCTTGTTGTTTGATTTACTGTTCTTTTATATTTTGCTGAGATGGCTTTGAGAGAGAGAGAGAGAGAGAGAGAGAGAGAGAGAGAGAGAGAGAGAGAGAGAGAGAGAGAGAGAGAGAGAGAGAGAGAGAGAGAGAGAGAGAGAGAGAGATGTTCGCTTCAGTTGTTTGTTCTCTCTCTGCTATCTTCCTGGCATCTTCAACATTGTCCTCCAAAATTTGAAGTTCTTCAGTCCAGTATGGTTTGTAATTTTTCCTCGCTCCTATTGGAATGGACTCAGTGGCCTCCTGTATTATTGCTTTATTTAGACTTTTCACCATTTGTTTCATGTTGCCATGTCGTGTATTTATCTTTTCATAATATTTGTCTCTTAGTGTGGCAAATATGTCCCAATCAGCTCGTTTGTAATTCCAGCGAGGCAAAGGCTTTTGCTCCTTTGGAACATACTCCATATTCATTACAAGCTTGATTGGTCTGTTGTCACTACCTGCTAATTGGTCAAGCACATAGCGATCGATTTTGTGGAGGATGTCTCCTGTGCAGAAAGCTAAGTCTGGAGTCATCATCATCATCAAGTGCCCTGCCAGCTGGCGTAGGCGTTCATGGCTCTCCACAGATCTCGGTCTTTGGTTTTCTGGATCAACTCTGCTGCGGATATTCCTCCGTGCCACCGTCTCAATCCATCCAGCTGTCGTGTCCTCCTTTAAAGTGTCGTCCCTGGAGTGAAGAGAGCCGACACCCACATTATAATATTTTTTTCCCTCTCAATATTCTGGAGAATCCACCAGCTTCCGTCCAACACACTCCATCAGCCTATGGACACCTTTTCCTATCACTCTCACACTGTCGTACTATGCCCCCTTCTCATACTTCCCCAACGCAACATACTCAACAACTCTTGCTTCTAGAAATTAATAAAGATTAATTTATTAAAATAAAAGTGTAACGTGTATGAGACGTGTATGCGAAGAAAATGTGTGACGTGTTCTATAAAGTGTGTAGACTCTGTCTCTCAGACATCAACTCAGTCAGCTGATCACAGCAAAGATAGACCACAGCACGTTACGTCAGAACAAGTACGTCTCACCCGTTGCCGGAACCATCTTGCCGGATAATGCTTTGCCTCTGTAATAATCAACCGGATAAACACACGGTTTCATTTTGTGACATAGTCCCCCTCCTAAGAGAGTAGTCCATCTCACTCTTCTCCACCGTGAGTTTAATCCAGATGATTCATTCTTCTTCTTCAGGAGCTGGGTGTCTTGACAAGAAATCCGCTCCAACATTTTCCTTCCCAGGAATGTACTCTACTGTGAAATTATACGGTTGAAGTAACAACGACCACCGCATCAAACGTGCGTTGAGCTTCTGAGAAGTAGCCAGGAACATCAGGGGCTGATGATCTGACTGGACCCGAAACTTAACTCCATACAAATATGGCTGAAATTTTTGCACTGCCCATACGAGGGACAAGCATTCTCTCTCGACGGTTGAATAATTCCTCTCCGCCTGTAGAAGTTTCTTACTTGCGTATGCCACAGGTTTCAAAACCGAAGCATCGTCTTTTCCTTCCTGTAACAAAGCGGCTCCAATTCCAATCGCACTCGCATCCGTTCTCAACACAAATGGTTTGGAAAGGTCAGGGAGCTGTAATACAGGTTTGCTGACCAAGGCCTCCTTTAACTGACTATAGGCATTCTCACATTCTGGTGTCCAAATGATTTGATCCGGTAATCCCTTTTTCAAGGTTTCCGTCAACGGAGCTCCCAGTTCCGTGAAATGTGGGATAAATTTGTGGTAGAACCCACACAACGAGAGAAAAGATCGCACATCCTTCTTCGTTTTTGGCCTTGGTGCATTTCTGATTTTCTCCAGGTTCTTCTCTTCTGGGACAATGTGTCCTGGAGTGATGGTGTGACCTAGAAATTCCAGAGTCTGGTAACCAATCATGCACTTGGTTGGACGAGCAGTAAGCCCTGCTTCCTTGAGTCTATTAAACACTCTCTCCAAGGATTGTAAGTGGTCATCCAAGCTGTCACTGGAAATCAGAATATCATCCATGAATGAGATGATGGACGGATCCTGTAACGGATCTAGTAAAGTCCTCATCATGCGTGTAAACACACTGGGTGCATTGCTGAGTCCAAAGGGCATGACCTTGAATTCGTAGTGTCCACTGGGTGTACTGAAAGCTAACAGTGGTCGAATCTCCGGTTTGACTGGTATCTGATAGTACCCCCGACTCAGATCCACCTTTGAAAAGTACCGAGCCTTATGGAGCCTAGCGAATAGCTGAGTGGGATTCGGCAAAGGTTCCACCTGAAACTGTGTATGACTGTTCAGAAGTCGGTAATCTATACACAACCTGTGTTCTCCACTTGGTTTGCGTAACAAAACTACCCCCGCATTGTATGGGGATGTGGATGGTGCAATCACGTCATCCTCCAGCAGTTTTTGTATTTCCTCCTCCAGGGCCTTTTCTTTAGAGAATGGCACTGGGTAAACCTTTTGGCGAACAGGCTCCTGTGTGGTCAAAGTCATCTCGAACTCAACCAACCTCGTTCGTCCATGTTTATCAGTCAGTATCTCCTTATGAGACTTGAGAACCTGGGTTATCCTTTCCCTCTCCTGGGAGGTCAGATCAGGGTTCACTTGCACATCCCTATAAGTTTCCTGGTGTACTAAGGGATATTCCCTGCCCTCGCTGGTTCCCACTTCTGTCTCCACTGCAACTGCCATTGCCATGAGGTGAGCTGCCTTGTCTCCGGGTCTCTCTTCGTATTTCCGCAAGAGATTGATATGGAAAATCTTCGACTTTCCCCGGATCCGGATCTGATAGTTGGTTCTGGATATTACCCTTTCCACGGGAAATGGTCCTTGCCAACCTATCTCCAGTTTGTTGTTTCCCGTTGGGAGTAACAACAAGACTTTATCTCCTACCTCTAGAGATCTGTCTTTAGACCTACGGTTGTAGTAAGCCGCATGTCTTTTCCTGGCCTTTTTCAAGTTTTGATTTGCCAGAGTCCATCCCTTATGGAGTTTTTCTTTCAGTTCCTCCACGTATTGATAGGATGAGATCACTTCTTCTGACGTCCCCTCTTCAGTCCAACTCCTCAACATGGCTTCCAACGGTCCTTTGATTGGACGACCAAACAGCAACGTAGCGGGTGGTAGTCCGGTTGAGCCATGAGGAACTTCCCGATAGGCAAAGAGTGCTGCTGGGATATATTCATCCCACCTATCAGGTTTTTCCTGCGCTAATTTCCTGAGCATTGTCATCAACGTGCCGTTGAAACGCTCTACTTGTCCATTGGCTTGAGGGTGGTAAGGGCTGGTATGTATGTGGTTAGAGTGAAACACCCTAAATACCTCCTCCATGAGTTTTCCACAAAACTGAGATCCATTATCCGTCAGAATTTGATCCGGAAAGCCTAATCTGGTAAAGGCCTCCATCAGTGCGTCCGCCACTCTTTTCGAGTCAATCGTGGTCAACGGTATCGCCTCACCCCACATTGTACAGCAATCCACCATTGTGAGTATATACATGTTCCTCTTCCTAGTCCTGGGAAGTGGACCCACGATATCGATGGCTACCCTCTCGAAAGGAGAGTTCATGATGGGCATCTCACCCAACATCACCGGTGCTGTCCAGTGTTTCGGTGCCACCCTCTGGCACTCAGGGCATGACTTCACATACCGACGCACATCATCTGTCATTCCCGGCCAATAGTAATGGCAGGAAATCCGCTGCATGGTGGCGGCAATACCCATGTGTCCACTAAAGGAGATGGTATGCCCCATATGAAGAATCTGGGACCGATGAGCTTTCGGGACGACCAACTGACCGTATAGGTTGTCTCCCCTTCCTGCTCTCCTGTAGAGTATCCTATTCTTCATGTAGTACTGCCCCCGTCCTGGTGGATCAGCACTTTTCTGCAGCTTTTTGTAGCAAGGACGTAAAGTATCATCCTCACTCTGGGCAGTTCGTAGCTCCCCCGGCATTGGGTTAGTCACAATTGCGTCTGCCTCTTCCGTTTTCGTCTGAGAGCGAGTCTGCATTGCTCCCATATGGATTGGCTCCCTGGGCATTCCCAGAAAGACATACCGGCAACCTAGGATGACTGGAAAAATGGGATCGGTCAATACAGCGGCCTTGATGGTGCCGGTGACGTACCTTGACCGAATCTCCACATTAGCAATGGGCAACTTCATGGTTACAGCACTCTTCTGTGCAGGCTGTATATCCAATGTTTCACCTGTGAATTGTTCTGGATGTACCAGATCCGCAGAAATCACGGCCTCCCCGTCCAGTCCTGTGTCGTATAAACACTCCACTTGACGACCGTTAACCTCTACCAATTCCACTACAGGTGGTTTTTCCTGGTCTGGAGTCTCGTCCTCGGCCTCGACCTGTTCGGTGGGCTCCACCTTAGGTTTCCCTGAGCACACGACGAATTGAGTGTCTCCTGACTTTCCCCTGCAGTCAATAGCATTGTGCGTGTTTGACTTGCATTGGTTGCACCATTTCCCTGTCCTAGATTTTCTATTGTCGGACTTGAATGAGCTCTCCTGGTGGCGAGCTTCCTTGTTGACCTTGGCATTTTCCCTGACAACCTCCTTGGAAGTCACTTGACATGCTGCAAAGTGAGGGTTCTTAGCCTTCGATTTGCAGTCCCTCGTATTGTGAGAGGGTGACTTACAAATTGAACACCACTTCTCCGACCACGGTCGTTTAGGTGTAGAGCTTGAAGTGCTCTTGCTTCCCTCCTTCTTCTTCTCTGAATTATCCTCTGATTTTTGCACATAAGGTTCCCACTTTTTGGTTCCTGAGTTTTTGGCTTTCTTCTTGTCATGTTTCTCTTGACTTTTGGTGTTGGTTGAAAGGTTTTCCCCTGCCTCCCCATGTACCTCGACGAACCGTTCTGCTAATTTAGTCACGAGGTCAATACGTTCCGCTCCTTGTTCTCCCAGGAACGTCCTGAGAGGTTTAGACATTTGCTTCTTCAGCTGGTCGACCACCATGAGCTCTTCCAGACTCTCATAGTCATGTGCGAACCCAGCCAAATCCATCCACTTATGGAGATAAGATTTAAGACGCAAACTGTAGGCGGCAAACAACTCTCCCGGTTCTCGTTTCGCTGCTCGAAATTTTTTCCGGTAGGTATGTGACGTAACCTCGAATCGTTTCAGCAGAGCCGTCTTTAACTCATCATAATTGTTCTCATGTCCTGGTGGCAGGCGAGTATAAACCTCGTATCCCGTCCCGCGTAATCCCTGGGATAGCTTAAGATTCCATTTGTTACGCTCCAGACCCATAGCAACTGACATAGCCTCGAAGCGTTGAAGGTATTGGTCAATCTTCTCTTTGTCCTCCTCGTAGACCGCTAAAGGAAACTTCATAGCATGGTACCCATGTCCACCTACTGGTGTTGATCCTGGGATGGAGGAACCTCCAACTGCTCCCTCAGTTTCTCCATTAGATTGACTCTTCAACTCGAGTTCCCTCATCCGGTACTCGTGCTCCCTTTTCTGTGCTTCCTGTTCAGCTTCTAATTTCCTAGCTGCTTGCTCAGCTTCCAATTTCCTAGCTGCTTGCTCAGCTTCCCTTCTCAATTCCAACTCGGCCTTTCGCTCTTCCCGTTCCGCTTGACGATACTCTCTCTCCACTTCCTGTATGTAATCCGTTAGAGAAGACCCAGCCAATCCCATTTCTTCCCCCCTTGCCTTTAATTCTAACGTGCTCAGTTTAGGGGTGGCCATTATACAGAGAGGTAAGCTAGCAGGTCTAGTACAATATAACTGCAAATTACTATACAGATATATGAACAAGTACTATAAATCTAGATATTACCACACACAGTACATTCACTCAGTGACAAGAGTAGAATCAGGACCACAGACCTATGCAGACGTGTGAAGTGTGAACAGGTAAGATATTAGTCCTAACCCCTATCCACATTCACTCTAGCTGGATTCTCCAAAATGATATCTCCCTCTTATAACTAAGGATCCCGTGTCAAAGGACCCCGTTGTCAGAAGATCCCCCTGTCAAACGTTCCTGCTTGCAGGAGATCTCGCTGTCCAAGGATTCCGTTTACGGGAGATCCCGCTGTCCAAGGATCCCGTTTACGAGAGATCTCGCTGTCCAAAGATCACGTTTACGATAGATCCCGCTGTCCAAAGATCACGTTTACGAGCCCCCAATAATGTCGTGTCCTCCTTTAAAGTGTCGTCCCTGGAGTGAAGAGAGCCGACACCCACATTATAATATTTTTTTCCCTCTCAATATTCTGGAGAATCCACCAGCTTCCGTCCAACACACTCCATCAGCCTATGGACACCTTTTCCTATCACTCTCACACTGTCGTACTATGCCCCCTTCTCATACTTCCCCAACGCAACATACTCAACAACTCTTGCTTCTAGAAATTAATAAAGATTAATTTATTAAAATAAAAGTGTAACGTGTATGAGACGTGTATGCGAAGAAAATGTGTGACGTGTTCTATAAAGTGTGTAGACTCTGTCTCTCAGACATCAACTCAGTCAGCTGATCACAGCAAAGATAGACCACAGCACGTTACGTCAGAACAAGTACGTCTCACCCGTTGCCGGAACCATCTTGCCGGATAATGCTTTGCCTCTGTAATAATCAACCGGATAAACACACGGTTTCATTTTTGTGACACCAGCATCATTTCTCTTGATCTGCCTCTGCCTCTCTTTCCCTCGATCTTTCCAGTTGTCACGATGTTCTCCAATGCCTCTCTTCTCATCACATGACCAAAGAAAGCTGTTTGTCTCTTTCTTATTGTTGTATATAGTGTTCTAGTTTCATTAGCCTGTTTCAGGTAGTCGTCGTTAGTTACTCTGGCAGTCCAAGGAATTCTCCAGAGTAACTAGTACTGGAGTAGAAGTGGTAAATTATCTTCTAGAGTAGAAGCTAGGTATGTCGTCCGCTTCGTTGAGTAGATGGAGATTTGAGTCTATTTCCCAGTCCTCCACTTCATCTCCTCTGTTGTCAGTATCTGAGTATCCGCATCTTTATGAACGGCTATTAAAGTCTCCGACAGATTGTAGATTCTTATTTTCACGTCCTTTATCATTATATCAACACCTATAAGTCACAGATACTTCTCTGCAAGGTATTGTATTTTGTGTAAGTATTAGAACTCCTCCTTTGTGTCCTTCGCGGTCGAAACGTGTGGCCTGATATCCTCTGACTGAGAATCTGCGATTGGCGTAGAGATGTGTCTCTTGAATGCATGCCACATTCTATTTTTTTATGAAGACGATGTGTTAAGGGGACTTTCTTGTTAGAAACTCCTTCAGCATTCTACTGTAGTATGTTGAGTGTCTGGGGTGTTTGGTCAATAGCTCTTAATCTACTCCTCAGTGCCTTGATTCCACAACACAGGGGAAGGTGACCACCAGTAGTCATGGGTGGACCCCCTCGAGTCAGGGGCCCGGCACTATCACCGCCTGATGGGACTTCACGGGGATTAGAGCTAAGAAACGACATCGATGCACTCAGGACATTCCCACACTTGCTACGTCCCCCTCGTTCAACAGTCAGCGAAGAGTCATACTGCGATTGATTCCAACTGCTATATGATTGAAAGTTTTCCTGGTCTTCCCTCTCAGATTTGAAATTCGTCCAGAACCCCTGTCAATCCCCCTGCCAAATCATGCTCTCCGCATACGGATGCTCAGTCTGTTCTTCCGCTTTTTCAACCTGGTCCCACAGGCTCCCAACCATCGCTTTCCTTATCCATAGGTAATCTTAGTGAATTGAAACACATGACGTATGGGAGAAGTCTTGGTATATGACGAGGATGTGTGGCATAGGTCGAACAAACAAAAGAACGAATGCACTTTATTTTCAAAGGGTCACAAATTGGATACGCAGACCCGTCTTACATTCAACCTTTCCAAACACTCATCTTTCATACATCAATTATCTATTGTGCATTCATATGTTAAAACAAAAATTCTAAACTGAATGCCTGAAGCTAAGCAATGCATATTATCATGTTATGAGACAGGCAAGCAGATACACATACACAGGCAAGCACGCACGCACGCACGCACCTACTCACACACACACACACACACACACACACACACATCACATTCATACATACATCATTTACATACCTCCCCCGATGTGTCTCCACCTTGCCGTGGTGGGGGAGCTTGCGTGTCCCATCGACCCCATGTGCTTGCCGATGGGTGAAAACTACATATCGGACGGCTCGTGGGATAGGGACCAGACTAAGAGAGACACAACCTGCTGCTCTGCAGGTAAGACTGAGGATAGCAGTCAAAATCAGGCAAACGATCCCTAAATCTCAGTCATGACATAACCTCTAAGGCTCCCATCCGAGGTGTATGGCTGAACGTCTCTAAGCCATAAACTCTAGGAAGTGAGAGCCTGGCCGACACAAACCTACATCACAATTGTGATGATGTGCTGAGAACGCTACATGCTCGGCGCAGATTCGTTCGATGGCTCTTAGCTGGGGGATATGAGGTATCCCCGGATGAAAGGGCCTGACCGTTACTCGCCCACAGACGCACGGAGGTAAGGTGCTGAGCCGGCAGCACATGTAGCCTACCTCGTGAGCGAGTACAAAAAGGTGGAAAAACACCTCGGTCGCATGTCTCGCAGACGTCCGATAGTCTGTAACCACACTCATGGAGTGAGTGTAGTCAAAGGTGGAAAATTGTCTTGTTGACACGAAATGGAACGCCTGTCTTGCGAATCCATTACGTGGCAGCCCGAAGCGAAAGCTTGCTGTGTGGAAGCCGAAACAAGAGTCTCGAAACCCGAGGAAGGCTAATCCTCATTAAAAAATGCCCGCCGGAAGCCGGAAGTGTCGTCCTACGGGTGGCAAACTAAAAATTGACACTACGCAATTACGTCCGAGTGAAATGTCTCGTCTGTATGTCTCTCGTGCTAGGAACAGCTCTGACTACCTAGTTTCCGAATGCCGCTCTTGTTCGGAACAGCTCTGACTAGGTAGTTTTCCGAATGTCTGTCGTGCCTGGAACAGCTCTGACGGGCACAACGACAAGCACATGTCCGAAAACTCGCTGAGTGGATACCGTCTGCAAACCTGTCTGGTTTGTGCGGGAATGGCCCGGGGCAAACGAAATGACCAATATATTGAAGTGAGGATTTAAAGCAGCCATGAGCAGGACGTGACGATTTCCCTCGGTGAGCCCTGATCCAGGGCGTTATGTGTCGGCCCTGCAACTATGGAAGCAACCTTGGATGGCGGAAAATGCTATGGACTGTCCCTGCCTTCCTTTGAGGGATGACCGTTGTCTTCGACCGTTCTAACTTGGCCAGCATGGTTGTAGATGGCACCACAAAAGTGAGAGTCTCCCAGGAATGCTACCTGGTCAAAAAAGCACGCTAAAGTCGATGTGTTGGCCTACGGGTTTCGGCCCAAGGGCGCATAACAGACACATCGCAATCACATCTGAAAAAACACTCCGGATGAACGAAAAGAAGAAGAAGATTTACATACAGACGTGGTTACCGTGGAGATAGTCCCGGGAATCATGGGAACAGTCAATCCCCCGACACCTTCAATCGTCCTTCTCCCTAGTCTGTGTTGTTCTTTAGTTACGGACGACTCTCATTGAACGCTGATATCTTCGCACATTCCCTAGTCTCCTTTCATAGATCAAACAGGGAGAATTCCAGTACAGCTAACAAACTCCGTAACGCCTGCGAGAGTCCAAATGTGTGTATACTACATAGAATCTCAAACAACATACATGTTCTTTTTGTGGAGTTGAGTAGAGTTAAGTTGAGCTAAGAACCGACATCACTGCACTCGGGGCAATCCCATAAGCGCTCAGTCCTAATCTTCAACAGCCGGAGGAGAGTTCCAATACTGATGGTACACGTTGCAATCTGATTATATGTCCGTCTCGCTTTACCTCTGAGTGACGACTGACGACCAGGTCCTCTGACCACCTCTTGCTACTGCATTCTCTCTAGACCAGTGTTTCCCAACCTTTTTTTTTGCCATGCCCCACTTAAGCCTTTCTAAAATTCATATTGCCCCCCTCCCCCGCCCCATGGCCCCCCCCCCCTCAACATATACATTATTTTTAACATTCAAAAATTAAAATGTTCACTAAAGAAACTTGAATGATAGGTTTTAGGAAGAAATAAATAGGTAATTATTGAGCAAACACAGTAAGTAAATTTTCAAAACATATAATGCAGAACTGAAATTCAAGTACAAAATAATTTTAATGAAAGATTTTTCTATATTATTTTAATTATTAGTAATTATTTATTATTTAAATTTAGTGAGATCCTTGCGCTTGATGCTTGCTGCAAAGAGATCTTATGTCAGGTTCCAATTTAGTTAACTTCAGTCTCAAGTCTCCCCGTTTTGTTATATTCAGCCGATTTCTTCCATTTTCGAATTGCCCCCCTTAACAGTCGAATTGCCCCCCTGTGGGGCGTGGGCCCCACGTTGGGAAACACTGCTCTAGACCATGATAGTCTATCTCTTTTCCTATGCATTATTCACATTCTATCAGAGGGCCTTCACCACATCTGCCTCATCAGAGAGGAGAAGATGAAAGAGGATGATTAATATTAAGAGGGAAGTGGAGGTGTAGAAGAAGAAGAAGAAGAAGAAGAAGAAGAAGAAGAAGAAGGAGGGGAGGAGGAGGAGGAGGAGGAGGAGGAAGAGAGGAGGAGGAGGAGGAAGAAGAGGAGGAATATAATAGAAGAGTAGCAAGATCATGGCCGGTCTCTCTGGCCGAGGGGTTACACGACTTTCTCCGTAATCCCGTTTATCCACGCAGGGTCTCGCAGCGCGCAAGAATTGGAAGCGGTTCTACCCGCGCTGGTGACTTGCGGGATAAATGAGCCGGCCGCTCAGAAAGCAATGGCATAACTACTGAGCGTAATCTTGCCAAGAAATCAACAATCAGCTGAAAAATGCTGATGTTGACAGCGATGTCCTGTAAAGGATAGGCAAAACATATTTTTTTAGCAAGATCATGAGGAGGCGGAGAAAAAGCATTATCTTGACGATGATTATGAGGAAGAGAAGGAGGTGAAGGAGGAGGAGGATAAATACAATTCCTCTGCAACTGGTCAATCGATATGTTTTTTTTTTATAGCCGTAATGTTAAGAGTTTTTGTTTTCTCACTAATTAAAAACAATTGCCATGTTAGTGACGAAAATAATTAGCAGTTGAGGATCTGGTGCTGCCGCGGGTCAGATTTCAGACAAATCTACGACAACAATCTCCTGCTGGGAAAAACAAAAAAACGTTATCGCACCCTAACAACTGACATGGTTCTAAGAAGAGACGCGGTTTTTTATTTTGTAAATACGCCTGTAATATCGTAGTAAGCAAATGTGAAGACTGATCATCCCGACTTGCCGAGAAAAGAAAAATCAATACGGCATCTAATTTCAATCTGCAGACTGCAGCAAATGTCAAGTTCCTTGTAAATGTCTAGAGCGTGTATTGTCAGTCAATATTTTGTTGTTGGCCATTTACGAATGTGTTTTTTGTTTTGTTTTTTTTTGTTGCTTTTGTTTGCCAACTACTTGAGATACTGTACAGTTTAATATTGATCGTTAGCTTGTTTTTATTTATCGAGAATGTGTTTCCACCTACCTCGAGTGGATAATAATTCACATTGGAGAACAAAACACAGTTATTATCTGATTAAATGCCAAATAAATAAGTAGGTTTGTACCAAACATGGTTCACAATTAAATGATCAAGTATTACAATGTAAATGTCTATTCACTGAGCATTAAAATTGTGGAAGATACAGGAAACAAAACAAATAACACGATGACACTAGAATGGCGATATGTCACCCTTCTGTCCAAATGAGAGGTCAGATGCATGCCACATCTATTCTATCTTTATGAAGACGCTGTGTCAGGGATTCTTTCTTGTTATAAACTCCTTCGGCATTCCACTGTAGTATGTTGAGTGTCCTTGGTATTTGGTCAATAGCTCTTAACCTACTCCTCTGTGCCTTGACTCCACAGCACAGGGGAAGGTGACCACCAGTAGTCATGGGTGGACCCCCTCGAGGCAGGGGGCCCGGCACTATCACCGCCTGATGGGACTTCACGGGATTAGCACCATAACGATTAATTTTCATCTGTGGCATCATGAAATGATAAAGTTACGTTGCACTTCTTTGTCAAGCTTGTGGCTCAGTACATCCGATTTCGACAAGCACTTTTCGGGATGCTTTCCCTAGCCTTTGACTGTCCCCAGTCTACCTACAAGGCAGCAGGTTTGTGCGTCACTTCGTCTGGTCCCTCTCCCTTGACCTGTCCGACATGGGTGACGCTACCAGTAGCTGTGCTACCGTCGGCATAGCTCTTGGGGTCATTGGAACGCGCAAGCCCCTCTACCTCGTCAAGGTGGACGCACGGCAGAGGGGGTGAGCGAGTACAAAAAGGTGGAAAAACACCTCGGTCGCATGTCTCGCAGACGTCGGATAGTCTGTAACCACACTCATGGAGTGAGTGTAGTCAAAGTTGGAAAATTGTCTTGTTGACACGAAATGGAACGCCTGTCTTGCGAATCCATTACGTGGCAGCCCGAAGCGAAAGCTTGCTGTGTGGAAGCCGAAACAAGAGTCTCGAAACCCGAGGAAGGCTAATCTCATTAAAAAATGCCCGCCGGAAGCCGGAAGTGTAGTCCTACGGGTGGCAAACTAAAAATTGACACTACGCAATTACGTCCGAGTGAAATGTCTCGTCCGAATGTCTCTCGTGCTAGGAACAGCTCTGACTACCTAGTTTCCGAATGCCGCTCTTGTTCGGAACAGCTCTGACTAGGTAGTTTTCCGAATGTCTGTCGTGCCTGGAACAGCTCTGACGGGCACAACGACAAGCACATGTCCGAAAACTCGCTGAGTGGATACCGTCTGCAAACCTGTCTGGTTTGTGCGGGAATGGCCCGGGGCAAACGAAATGACCAATATATTGAAGTGAGGATTTAAAGCAGCCATGAGCAGGACGTGACGATTTCCCTCGGTGAGCCCATGATCCAGGGCGTTATGTGTCGGCCCTGCAACTATGGAAGCAACCTTGGATGGCGGAAAATGCTATGGACTGTCCCTGCCTTCCTTTGAGGGATGACCGTTGTCTTCGACCGTTCTAACTTGGCCAGCATGGTTGTAGATGGCACCACAAAAGTGAGAGTCTCCCAGGAATGCTACCTGGTCAAAAAAGCACGCTAAAGTCGATGTGTTGGCCTACGGGTTTCGGCCCAAGGGCGCATAACAGACACATCGCAATCACATCTGAAAAAACACTCCGGATGAACGAAAAGAAGAGAAGATTTACATACAGACGTGGTTACCGTGGAGATAGTCCCGGGAATCATGGGAACAGTCAATCCCCCGACACCTTCAATCGTCCTTCTCCCTAGTCTGTGTTGTTCTTTAGTTACGGACGACTCTCATTGAACGCTGATATCTTCGCACATTCCCTAGTCTCCTTCATAGATCAAACAGGGAGAATTCCAGTACAGCTAACAAACTCCGTAACGCCTGCGAGAGTCCAAATGTGTGTATACTACATAGAATCTCAAACAACATACATGTTCTTTTTGTGGAGTTGAGTAGAGTTTAAGTTGAGCTAAGAACCGACATCACTGCACTCGGGGCAATCCCATAAGCGCTCAGTCCTAATCTTCAACAGCCGGAGGAGAGTTCCAATACTGATGGTACACGTTGCAATCTTCTTCTTCTTCTTCTTCGTTCATCCGGAGTTTTTTTTCGGATGTGATTGCGTTGTGCCTGTTTACAGCAGAGCTGCGTTCTTGCGCCGTTAGGCCGACACATCCGACTTCTGCGGGCATTTGTTGACCGGGTTAACCTTCCCGGGGGTTTCTTAGGACGTTTGACTCTCACTGTTGTGGTGTTATCTCCCATCCTAGCTGGCCCATATAGAACAGCCAAAGACATCCTGGTCAGCCCTCAAGGGAAGGCAGGGGCAGACCATGGGCATTCCCCGCCATCCAAGGAGGCTTCCATACTTGCAGAGCCAACACACAGCGCTCTGGTACTGGGCTCACCCAAGGAATCGTCACGTCCTGCACATGGCTGCTTAGCCTCACTTCCGTATATTGGGCCTTCCGTTCACCATAGGCTGTTCTTCCGGAAACCAGAAGAATGCAGTGTGCAGATGACATCCACACAGTGAGCTTTCGATTCGGACTTTCCGCACAATGGATTTGCTATCCGAGCAATATTCCATTTCGTGCCACTAGGACACTTTTTCCACCTTTTTTGAAAGCCCACACAGTGAGCTTTTGATTCAGGACTTTCCACATAATGGATTTGCTATCCAAGCAATATTCCATTTCGTGCCACTAGGACACTTTTTCCACCTTTTTTGAAAGCCCACACAGTGAGCTTTTGATTCGGACTTTCCACGTAATGGATCTCCTATCCAGCAATATTCCATTTCATGCCTCTGGGAGGCTTTTGTAACCGACATACCTGTGGTATGAAGTGTGGCAGTCTGAATACTTCTTCATACACCTTTAAATGTCAACCTGTATGTAGTTAAAGTAAGCTACGGTCAACTTGAGCTTGTTGATATCTCCATAGAGCTTGTCCTCTAATGAAGCAGGTGTGGGCCAAAATATCTTTCTCTGTTCTGCATATATTGGGCAATCCTGAAGCAAATGTTTTGCTGTCATTTTTCCAGTTCGACAATTACATTCATCGGTATCTCCTATCTTTAGTTTATTGAACAAGTGGTATTTCAGCCTGTTATGTCCTGTGCGGAGTCTGAAGATTGCTACTTGTTCTCTTCTGTCGAGTTTGTAATATGCATCATCCTTCTGGTGGCCTGGATGCTCTGATTCCCATTTGGTTCTATAGGTGCTTTTTATCAACCTCTTTGCCTCATTATAGGTTATGTCTATGTCAGGCTGTGGTAGTCGTCCGCCCTCTTTTGCCAGTCTGTCAGCCTCTTCATTTCCAGGTATACTGCAATGTGATGGGATCCACTGTATTACAACTTTTTTGGATTTCTGGCATAGACCATGGAGTGCTGCTCTTAGGTCAGCTATTTCTGTGCTGTTATTGCTCTTCAGTATTGAGACAGCTGACTTTGCATCTGTGAAGATAGCTATTTGCTTCTCTTTATTTTCCTCCATCAAGAGCATTTCTGCTGCAGTTTTCAGAGCCTCTACCTCCGCTTTGAAGTTACTTGAAAACTTTCCAGTTGCCACTGAATGTGTTTTTTTCACTCCATTTTTTAAATTTAGGAGAATTCCTCCTCCTCCATTCTCTATTGAATTTTTGGCTGATCCATCTGTATATGCATGGGTCCAATTGCTGCTTGGGTATTGTTCTTTTATGTAGTTTAGGGTTATATCTCTTCTTTCGGTTTCATGCTGAGTGTTCTTTTTCTCAATACCAGGAATGTTTTCTATCATCTCAGGCAGTTGCTGCTGTCTCCAAGCTGGGAACTTGTCTGCATTGTAAATAGGTTTGACTGTTGATATGTTAAGTATGGGATCTGCCCTAATCTTTCGTTTTGCAGTTTCTACAAAGTTGCTACGCTTCAGTCGTCCCTTTCCAAAACCACTAAACCTTTTATACATAGGGTGGTCTGTCAATCTTCTAAATTTTTCTGCTTGTTGCTGGGCTCTGCTATCTCTTCTATCCTGCATTGGTTGTAAACAAGTGATCTTTTCAAGTTCATTAATAGGCGTTGTCTTCAGGCTTCCAGTTATGATTCGCATTCCTTGATTTTGGACTCTACTTATTTTGTTAAAGTTTGACTTAGCTGCTGTTGCCCAAGCTGCAATGCCATATTCCAGTACTGGCCTCACCCGTCCAGTATATAACTTCTTGAGAACTTTCTCATCTGCTCCCCACGTTGTACCAGCAAGCTTTTTCATGATTGCCATTCTTTGCCTTGCTCTTGTTCGATTTTTCTCAACCTGTGTTTTCCATGTCAGGCGACGATCAAAGGTGACTCCGAGATAGTTTGGATTTTCTTCATGGCGCAATATTTTTCCATTCAATACCAGCTTAGGTTGTTGAGTTTTATTTGAGAGGGAGAACACTGTGCATGTTGTTTTCTCCTCACTTATCTTCACTAGCCATGATTTTGACCAGTCCTCTAGTGCTAATAAGGCTTGCTGTATTCTGCTGTTAGCTGTACTAATATATTCTTCAGATGTCCATATGGCTAGGTCATCTGCAAAGGATGATGTGTGTACTCTGGCTGGAAAATTTTCTGTGATATCGTTTATATATGCTAGGAATAATGTTGGTGAAAGAACTCCTCCTTGGGGGACACCTTGCTCCAACAGCATCATTTTGCTGGTTTGTCCTTGTACTTTTGTCCTGGCAGTTCTGTTCTCAAGGTAGTGGCTGATCCATTTGTACATTTTCCCACAAACATGCATTTTTTGCAGTTTTACTTTCAGTCCTTCCTTCCATACTTTATCAAATGCTTTTTCTAAATCTATCCAGACTGCTAGTGTGTGCTTTTTCTCTTGGAAGGCATCCTCTATTTCCTGAGCTATATAGGTTATTTGATCTTCAGTGGATCTGTACTTTCTGAATCCTGCTTGGTGTGGTGTTAAGAGTTTGTTTTCTTCCAGATGCCATGTTAGCCTGCCATTGATAATGCGTTCCATTAATTTTCCTACACAGCTAAGTAGACTGATAGGTCGATAGCCATTTGGTTCTTCCAGGTCTTTTCCTTTCTTTGGGACTGGTATTAGTATAGCTTCCTTCCATGCCTGTGGGACTATTCCCCTCTTCCAGCTGTAATTTAGGACTGCTAGTAGTTTCTTTTTTGCCTTAGTGCCTAGTCCTATTAGCATTTCATTTGTGATTCCATCCTTTCCTGGTGATTTCTTCTTTTTTAGGGTATTCATTGCCTGTTCCATTTCTTCCATTGTTAGATTTGCCATCATATATTCTGCTGCTGTCTCTGTATTTGTATGATGTATCTGTTTGTCTTTGATTGCTTTTTTCTGTTCGGTTGTAATATCAATGTGGTTTGCATTTGCATAGTGTTCCATTAGTGCATTTGCAGCCTTTTTTCCTGTAAGCAAGGCATTTCCTTGTTTAATTGTTATTTGTTTGTTGCTAGGTCCTTCATTGTTCATGGCTTTCACTAGTTTCCATAGTTTGTTTCCATCCCTGTCAAAATTCAGGTTTTCTGTTTTTTCCCTCCAACAATCTCTTGTTGTTTGATTTACTGTTCTTTTATATTTTGCTGAGATGGCTTTGAGAGAGATATTCGCTTCAATTGTTTGTTCTCTCTCTGCTGTCTTCCTGGCATCTTCAACTTTGTCCTCCAAACTTTGTAGTTCTTCAGTCCAGTATGGTTTGTAATTTTTCCTCGCTCCTCTTGGAATGGACTCAGTGGCTGCCTGTATTATCGCTCTGTTTAGACTTTCCACCATTTGCTTTATGTTGCCATATCGTGTATTTATGTTTTCACAATATTTGTCTGTTAGTATGGCAAATCTGTCCCAATCTGCTCGTTTGTAATTCCAGCGGGGCAAGGGCTTTTGCTCCTGTGGAACATACTCCATATTCATTACAAGCTTGATTGGTCTGTGGTCACTACCTGCTAATTGGTTCAGCACATGGCGATCGATTTTGTGGAGGATGTCTCCTGTGCAGAAAGCTAAGTCTGGAGTAGAAGTGGTAAGCCATCTTCTGGAGTAGAAGCTCGGTGTGTCATCCGTTGTGTTGAGTAGATGGAGATTTGAGTCTATTTCCCAGTCCTCCAATTCATCTCCTCTTTTGTCAGTATCTGGGTATCCCCATCTTTCTGAACGGCTATTAAAGTCTCCGACAATAATGCAGTTTGTGTCAGTTATTTTCATGTTTGAGAGTGTAAGGTCCTTATCTGCTGGGCTATAAAGATTGTAGATTCTTATTTTCACGTCCTTTATCATTATATCAACACCTATAATTTCCGTTTGGTTGTCAGAGATCACAGATACTTCGCTGCAAGGTATTGTATTTCGTGTAAGTATTAGAACTCCTCCTTTGTGTCCTTCGCGGTCGAAACGTGTGGCCTGATATCCTCTGACTGAGAATTTGTGATTGGCGTTGAGGTGTGTCTCTTGAATGCATGCCACATCTATTCTATCTTTATGAAGACGCTGTGTTAGGGAGTCTTTCTTCTTGTAAACTCCTTCGGCATTCCACTGTAGTATGTTGAGTGTCCGGGGTATTTGGTCAATAGCTCTTAACCTACTCCTCTGTGCCTTGACTCCACAGCACAGGGGAAGGTGACCACCAGTAGTCATGGGTGGACCCCCTCGAGGCAGGGGGCCCGGCACTATCGCCGCCTGATGGGACTTCACGGGATTAGCACCATAACGATTAATTTTGATTTGTGACATCATGAATTAAGTTACGTTGCACTGCTTTGTCAAGCCTGTGGCTCAGTACATCCGATTTCGACAAGCATTTATTCGGGATGCTTTCCCTAGCCTTTGACTGTCCCCAGTCTACCTACAAGGCAGCAGGTTTTACGTTGCACTGCTTTGTCAAGCCTGTGGCTCAGTACATCCGATTTCGACAAGCATTTATTCGGGATGCTTTCCCTAGCCTTTGACTGTCCCCAGTCTACCTACAAGGCAGCAGGTTTTACGTTGCACTGCTTTGTCAAGCCTGTGGCTCAGTACATCCGATTTCGACAAGCATTTATTCGGGATGCTTTCCCTAGCCTTTGACTGTCCCCAGTCTACCTACAAGGCAGCAGGTTTTACGTTGCACTGCTTTGTCAAGCCTGTGGCTCAGTACATCCGATTTCGACAAGCATTTATTCGGGATGCTTTCCCTAGCCTTTGACTGTCCCCAGTCTACCTACAAGGCAGCAGGTTTGTGTGTCTCTTTGTCTGGTCCCTCTCCCTTGACCTGTCCGACATGGGTGGCCCTACCAGTAGCTGTGCTACCGTCGGCATAGCTCTTGGGGTCATTGGGACGCACAAGCCCCTCTACCTCGTCACGGTGGACACACAGCAGAGGGGACGTTGCAATCTGATTATATGTCCGTCTCGCTTTACCTCTGAGTGACGACTGACGACCAGGTCCTCTGACCACCTCTTGCTACTGCATTCTCTCTAGACCAGTGTTTCCCAACCTTTTTTTTGCCATGCCCCACTTAAGCCTTTCTAAAATTCATATTGCCCCCCTCCCCCGCCGAATGCCCCCCCCCCCCTCAACATATACATTATTTTTAACATTCAAAAATTGAAATGTTCACTAAAGAAACTTGAATGATAGGTTTTAGGAAGAAATCACTAGGTAATTATTGAGCAAACACAGTAAGTAAATTTTCAAAACATATAATGCAGAACTGAAATTCAAGTACAAAATAATTTTAATGAAAAATTTTTCTATATTATTTTAATTATTAGTAATTATTTATTATTTAAATTCAGTGAGATCCTTGCGCTTGATGCTTGCTGCAAAGAGATCTTATGTCAGGTTCCAATTTAGTTAACTTCAGTCTCAAGTCTCCCCGTTTTGTTATATTCAGCCGATTTCTTCCATTTTCGAATTGCCCCCCTTAACAGTCGAATTGCCCCCCTGTGGGGCGTGGGCCCCACGTTGGGAAACACTGCTCTAGACCATGATAGTCTATCTCTTTTCCTATGCATTATTCACATTCTATCAGAGGGCCTTCACCACATCTGCCTCATCAGAGAGGAGAAGATGAAAGAGGATGATTAATATTAAGAGGAAAGTGGAGGTGTAGAAGAAGAGGAAGAAGAAGAAGAAGAAGAAGAAGAAGAAGAAGAAGAAGGAGGGGGAGGAGGAGGAGGAGGAGGAGGAAGAGAGGAGGAGGAGGAGGAAGAAGAAGAGGAGGAATATAATAGAAGAGTAGCAAAATCATACATACATACATACATACATACATACATACATACATACATACATACATACATACATACATACATACATACATACATACATACATACATACATACATACATACATACATACATACATACATACATACATACATACATACATACATACATACATACATACATACATACATACATACATACATACATACATACATACATACATACATACATACATACATACATACATACATACATACATACATACATACATACATACATACATACATACATACATACATACATACATACATACATACATACATACATACATACATACATACATACATACATACTACATACATACATACATACATACATACATACATACATACATACATACATACATACATACATACATACATACATACATACATACATACATACATACATACATACATACATACATACATACATACATACATACATACATACATACATACATACATACATACATACATACATACATACATACATACATACATACATACATACATACATACATACATACATACATACATACATACATACATACATACATACATACATACATACATACATACATACATACATACATACATACATACATACATACATACATACATACATACATACATACATACATACATACATACATACATACATACATACATACATACATACATACATACATACATACATACATACATACATACATACATACATACATACATACATACATACATACATACATACATACATACATACATACATACATACATACATACATACATACATACATACATACATACATACATACATACATACATACATACATACATACATACATACATACATACATACATACATACATACATACATACATACATACATACATACATACATACATACATACATACATACATACATACATACATACATACATACATACATACATACATACATACATACATACATACATACATACATACATACATACATACATACATACATACATACATACATACATACATACATACATACATACATACATACATACATACATACATACATACATACATACATACATACATACATACATACATACATACATACATACATACATACATACATACATACATACATACATACATACATACATACATACATACATACATACATACATACATACATACATACATACATACATACATACATACATACATACATACATACATACATACATACATACATACATACATACATACATACATACATACATACATACATACATACATACATACATACATACATACATACATACATACATACATACATACATACATACATACATACATACATACATACATACATACATACATACATACATACATACATACATACATACATACATACATACATACATACATACATACATACAT
>JACEFZ010001434.1:452500-454809 GCA_014155875.1 Cepaea nemoralis
TACATACATACATACATACATACATACATACCATACATACAGACAGACAGACAGACAGACAGACAAGACAGACTAGACATACATACATACATACATACATACATACATACATACATACATACACACATACACACACACACATCACACACACATACATACAATACATACATACATACATACATACATACATACATACATACATACATACATACATACATACATACATACGTACGTACGTAGTACGTACGTACGTACACACACACACACACATACACACACACAACACACACATACACACATACATACATACACACATACACACTACTACCTACATACACACATACACACTATACACACATACACACATACACTACATACACACTATACACACATGCTGCATGCCATACATGCATGCATGCACATGCATACACACATACACACCTACACCATACACACCTACACACCGACATACACACATACTACATACACAGCAGTACACTCGATACACACATACGTCACAGACTCACATACACACATACATCAATCCTACACGTACACACATACACACATACTACACTACGTTACACACTACACACATCCACACATACACATTTTTTTTTTTTTAAAAGCGTAGATTGCTTTTATATATAGATTATTATTATTGTTATTTTTCCTTTTGCACTTTCTGTTAACCGGGTTTGGGTTCGTTGTAAGGCATGTACACTGTGTCTGTGTTTGTTTTCTCTCTCCTTCTTCTCTCCCCCCTCGCGCCGCAGGATCACACCTACCTGTTTTAAACTCATATCCACTGACACCAGGTCAGTACTCACTGACATCACATTGTCCCCGATCAATACGACTGTGGGCATTTACCTATCTGGAGGTCGGTATTTGACTATTTGTTACCATCATTTCCACTCGTTCACTTCTCCGCTGACGTGAAGTTTCAGACCCGAACTCCCCTCTGCTGTGTGTCCACCGTGACGAGGTAGAGGGGCTTGTGCGTCCCAATGACCCCAAGAGCTATGCCGACGGTAGCACAGCTACTGGTAGGGCCACCCATGTCGGACAGGTCAAGGGAGAGGGACCAGACGAAGAGACACACAAACCTGCTGCCTTGTAGGTAGACTGGGGACAGTCAAAGGCTAGGGAAAGCACCCCGAATACATGCTTGTCGAAATCGGATGTACTGAGCCACAGGCTTGACAAAGCAGTGCAACGTGAAACCTGCTGCCTTGTAGGTAGACTGGGGACAGTCAAAGGCTAGGGAAAGCATCCCGAATAAATGCTTGTCGAAATCGGATGTACTGAGCCACAGGCTTGACAAAGCAGTGCAACGTAACTTAATTCATGATGTCACAAATCAAAATTAATCGTTATGGTGCTAATCCCGTGAAGTCCCATCAGGCGGTGATAGTGCCGGGCCCCCTGCCTCGAGGGGGTCCACCCATGACTAACTGGTGGTCAACCCTTCCCCTGTGCTGTGGAGTCAAGGCACAGAGGAGTAGGGTTAAGAGCTATTGACCAAATACCCCGGACCACTCAACATACTACAGTGGAATGCCGAAGGAGTTTACAAGAAAAAGACTCCCTAACACAAGCGTCTTCATAAAGATAGAATAGATGTGGCAATGCATTCAAGAGACACACCTCAACGCCAATCACAAATTCTCAGTCAGAGGATATTCAGGCACACGTTTCGACCGCGAAGGACACAAAGGAGGAGTTCTAATACTTACACGAAATACAATACCTTGCAGCGAAGTATCTGTGATCTCTGACAACCAAACGGAAATTATAGGTGTTGATATAATGATAAAGGACGTGAAAATAAGAATCTACAATCTGTATAGCCCAGCAGATAAGGACCTTACACTCTCAAACATGAAAATAACTGACACAACTGCATTATTGTCGGAGACTTTAATAGCCGTTCAGAAAGATGGGGATACCCAGATACTGACAAAAGAGGAGATGAATTGGAGGACTGGGAAATAGACTCAAATCTCCATCTACTCACAAAGCAGGATGACACACCGAGCTTCTACTCCAGAAGATGGCTTACCACTTCTACTCCAGACTTAGCTTTCTGCACAGGAGACATCCTCCCCAAAATCGATCGCCATGTGCTGGACCAATTAGCAGGTAGTGACCACAGACCAATCAAGCTTGTTGAATTGGAGTATGTTTCCACAGGAGAAAAGCCGTGCCCCGCTGGAATTACAAACGGGCAGATTTGGGACGATTTTGCCATACTAACATACGAATTATTGTGAAAACATAATGCTCGATATGGTACTAAGCAAATG
>JACEFZ010001435.1:0-42500 GCA_014155875.1 Cepaea nemoralis
ACCCAACATAGTGAAGATTACAGTTGCACCATACAGCATTAAACAGTGGTAACGAACCGAGAACCGGTTAAGAGTAACTAGTGTTAGTACAGTAACAATTAACATTAGTAATTAGCACTTGCGGACTGAATGGTTCGATGTGCAACGAGGATGATCTGTCGACTAACACTTAACTTTACTAACTGTGTAAACACTAGAAAAGAACTTGTGCAGTTGGTTAGAGAACATTAGGAACGGACATTGTGTAGAGTGAATCCGGTCCATAAGTAACTGTCCATACCACCGGTGTCTATTTCTCATGTTCATGAAATGGGATTACCAGAGGTCTACAGAAGCAAAGCAGTATCCGGCAGGATGGTTCCGGCAACGGGTGAGACGTACTTGTTCTGACGTAACGTGCTGTGGTCTATCTTTGCTGTGATCAGCGGATTGATCTGATGTCTGAGAGTCAGATTCTCTACACTTTATAGAACACGTCACACATTTTCTTCGCATACACGTCTCATACACGTTACACTTTTATTTTAATAAATTAATCTTTATTAATTTCTAGAAGTAAGAGTTGTTGAGTATGTTGCGTTGGGGAAGTATGAGAAGGGGGCATAGTACGACAGTGTGAGAGTGATAGGAAAAGGTGTCCATAGGCTGATGGAGTGTGTTGGACGGAAGCTGGTGGATTCTCCAGAATATTGAGGGGGAAAAAAAAATAATATTATAATGTGGGTGTCGGATCTCCTCACTCCAGGGACGACACTTTAAAGGAGGACACGACAAAAACCCCCCTAATTAAACACACACACACACACACACACACACACACACACACACACACACACACACACACACACACACACACACACACGCGCACACACACACAAACGCTTAAGCACACATTCACATGCAAATACATTCGTTCCTTCTGTGAGTGAGATTAACCCTTCCTGTAACCTGCCTCCATTAGGAGTCCAACGCATGAGCACCGGGCTGGACGGACAGCCAGCTAGCCATTAAGCCACACTGGTTCCCGGGGATCGGGTGGCTGGTGACAACTACCACCATTTTCTGATTTTGTTAACACGTATACGTACACCGGCACTGTGGCCAAGGGATTACGGACGCAATTCGTAATCCTGCATAACACAGCTGCGGGCGATTTGGAAGCAGAGTTTTGCGTTTACTTCCCTGCAATGGTATGAGAGCCGGACGTTCAGAAACAATGGCAAACTACTGAACGTAAAACTTACCAAGACATAACAGTCAAAAATGCTGGAGTTGATTGCTACGTCCTGTAAATGATATGCAACTAACTATTTTTATACATACACATGCGAATCGTGGCCGTAAGACGTGGATATACTACCATGAGATCACACTGTACTTTGCGACGCTGGTTTTGAATGATAAATTCGTCGTTATTGTCTATTGTTTTGCATTCATTCAACATTATTGTTGTCTGTGCCGAGACGCTCCGTGGCGAAGTGGTCAAGCCGTTTGTGGGTTCGATTCCGGGCCACGTCCTTCGGTTCACGAGTGAAATTTTTCGGAGACTCCTGTGGGTCGTCGCTAGAGCTACGGAGTTCGTGCTTTGAGCGACGCTTTCCGCGCGGTGGAAAGAGACCGAGCCATATGGGAATAAAAATATGGTGCAATGAAGTCGACCCTGTCGATTTTTAAGCGACTTTTTGTTCATGTTGTCTGTGATCTTCATTCACATCTTTGTAAAATATAGTATATGATGGTTGTGTCAATTATTTCTCTGTTGAATCTGAACTATATTCTTTGTCTCATCTTGCACTGCTGTAGCTAACATCTGTCTTATTCAACAAAAGCTGGCCCCGAAAAGTAAAAGAGAATTAACTGTTCTCTGAAAGAAAGAACCCGCATACAAGATAGCTAAGGCGGAGTACGAACGATAATCACAGCAAGGTACGGAACGGGACAGAACAAATATTTACTATGGCCAGTGCATAAGAAATCGCTAGGAAAACAAATGGGAAGAGAATTGCTTCTACGATCTTTATCATTATTCCGATGGAAGGAGAGACTAAACCTACAAACATGATACCCTAGGCACCGCAGGGGACAATGCTTCAGTTGCACTAGCTACTTGTCTGCTGTTAAGTGCAAAGTAAACTCCCACGAGTAGTCCTGATCTCAGCCGGCATTTTCCCACTACTAACGCTAAATGGCGTCAGGGAGTTCCCATACTTGGCTCAACGCAACATACCTTTCCCTTTTCGAGTTTCTTTCTGTGTTGAAGACTAAAAGCTGACATGGTTAAGGCGCAGTGGCTAAGCAGTATGCCTCGTGCTCCGAAGGTTGTAGATTCGATTCCAGACTCCGAAATCCACGTCACGACTGCACTTCTCGGAGTGACTCCTGAAGTTCGTCGCTGGAGGTACAGAGTTCGTGCTTTGTGTGACGCTTTCAACGAGCCGTCCTGAGGAAAGAGACCGAGCTGTATGCGATACAACCCAGTGCAATGAACCCATCCACTCGCCTTGACACCCCCTTTATTTGTATTAAAACATCAGCGTGTGGCAGGTTCATCGCAGAACGTGGCTCTCATCATGGCTCACCGAGAAGACTCTTAATCCTCTGCTTGCTCTCCTGCCTCACGCTGTTTCATGCTCAACGTGGTTTCAGTGTCCCGTATGCATGTTCCTGTTGGTCCACGCTGTTTTATTCTCAACGCGCTTTCAGTGTCCCGTATTTGCATGCTCCTGTTGGTCTACGCTGTTTTATTCTCAACGCGCTTTCAATGTCCCGTATGCATGTTCCTGTTGATCGACGCAGTTTCATGCTCAACGTGTTTTCAATTCCCGTATGCATGTTCCCGTTGGTCCCCGCGGTTTCATGTTCAATGTGCTTTCAATGTTCCGTTTGCATGTTCATGTTGGTTGACGCTGGTCTCTCCTTTCAGCGACCATGTTCGGTTGATACGACTTGAGTTTATAGCAAAAGTATCCTAGACACGAAGTTCATGAGCCAGTTCTCTTCGATGTTCAGATCTGGTATGTTTCTTCTTCTTCGTCAAAGTATGAACTTCACATTTGCGGAGAAACATTTTAGGATATAGACAGTTAGTTGTCTGCCTTTCATAGGCAGTTGCAATCAACCCCAGCATTTATTGGCTGTTTGTGATTTACTGGGCAATGCTAATTCAGAAATTTTCATTGCTTTCTGAACAACCGACGCCTCATACCATCGAAATCAACGCGAAGCGTTCTGCTTCTAAAGCGCCCTCTGCTGATTTAGAACTCGTGAATCGGTATGAGCAGGAATTATGAAACTGCGCGCCTCACTATCCTCTAACTCCAGCGCCGGTTATTGGGATATAGTAATGTTATAATTATAATTTTTTTTTTAAATCACGGATACTTCAGTAAGCACCTCAGGGTGCCACAAACAGATTACACTGGGAGGCTGTTCAAATGGAGAACGAGCTTGGTAACATAGGAGAAGGTCTATTCGAGTGTACATCAGAACTACGCACAGAGGAGTATATATCAGAATCTCATACAGATGAGTATATCAGAGCTATACACAGATGAGTATATCAGAGCTATACACAGATGAGTAAATCAGAACCACATACAGATGAGAATATATCAGAACCATATACAAATGAGTCTATATCACAATCACACAGAAACACGTCTATATCACAACCACACTCTCTAGATAAAAGGTAAAGACATTACTGTTGGGGCTGTGAAGTGCAAAGTCTTCACATATTCTAGGCCACCACATACGTGGTGGGATGGCCAGTTCCCCTCTCCATCTGTTCTTTTCAACTATGTCCTTTCATTTTGATGTGAACTCGGCCCCGTTCAAAGCATAAGGCTGAAACTATGGCACCCCTCTTCTACACCCCCCCCCCCCCTACACACCCCGGAAATCATACACACAACCTTGTCTCCCACATAATTGCCATTAAAAAAAAAAAACAACATAAACGTTCTAATTTTAAACTCAGAAATGCATTATTGTTTTAAAAACGGTCCCCGCCCAAGGAACTTTACTTGGCATGCAGAATAAGAGAAAGCCTTGGGAGATTTCACATGGTGTCAAAAATTTGGCCCACAACGGTCGCTCGACCAATATTTACTGGTCCAACACGTCAATGGACGCTGTCCATCTCGAAGGTCGAGGGGGAAATGTTGGACTTTGACAAATACCTCAGCGAAGATTACGCGCCCACCGAAGGGGACATGGTGATGCAGGTCAATTTGGCACAGTAAATGCACCCTCTAGAACAGAGGTCGATAGTTCAAGGGTGATAAGATCAGCTGATATGTACATAGTGAAGGCAGTCCGTAAACGTTGTGGACACAGTGGTTGGTGATCGATTACTGTATTAACCACAGGGATAATATACAGATAAAGGGCTCTTATTACCCCAACTAAGCTACTTTCTTAGTATAAAAAGTTAGCTCGTTGTTAGTTGCATGTCCGCCACAGGACGTTGCAATAAACTCCAACATTTACTAGCTCTCATGTACTAGGTACGAGAGGAAATAGAGAAAAGGGCAGGATGTCAGACGGGCCTGCGTGCCCAATTTTTAGCCCTTCGCAAATAAATAAAGTAGGTAATTTTAAAGTCAGAAGTTTGTCATTACTTTCTGAACGGCCGATGCCCCATTTCCTCGAAATCAACGCAAATCGATCTGCTATCGTTTTTCTGTGATTTTGTTAAATACTCGTAAAATCATGCTATTTAATTATCTGTTTCATCTATACGCATTACATGTTGACTTATTTTTTAAAACAAAACTGTTTCCTAAATGGATCCACAATGCCGCTTTGATAAAAGTGTCCTCAAGGTAGCTTGTCAGATCAACAATCCTCCACAGTGGCAGTCACCGGTTCGATTCTTATGAAATGCCTCCTGGTTCAGTAAATGAATTTTTAAAAAAGTATTAGACAAGGGCAAGATGTTGGTAGACAGCCGCGGAAATGTGGTCCACACTTGCCTTAGGACCAGTAGTTATGTGTTCGAATCCCCATTCAGGCAAATAGTTGGTTACTTATCTGGGTTCCCAGGTCGACGCCGCCTAGAATGGGAACGAGGAAATGTTCCGGGATGTAAAGGCGGCCAGGGTGGTTCTAGCCACATAACCCACCCAACACCGACTGGCTAACACCATACGCCCAATACGCTACACGGCGTGGAAAAAGTGTCGTTTAAGATTTTGACAGAGAAAATAGTCCTTTAAAACGTTGCCAGAGATAAAACTACATGACAAAGTTTCCTAGCCGGGACTAATTTCTCCCCTTTTCATTCATGTTTGTTGTCAGTTTTGTTGTTGCAACATTTGTTTCCTTTATAATTGTAGCCCCAGTGTTGTATCTAGATGAAGTAAACATACCGACACAGCGAATGTGCTCAGTAAAACAAACAAACAAACAAGCATTATTAATTTTACCGAACACCGGAAGTAAATAATCTTCTGAACGGAAGTGTGGATAACGTCCGGATCTGCGAACGTCTGACGTTTATTTCTCACGTAGAACTCTGGTGAAAATAAAATATATACTCAAACGAGCCACAATAGACGAAACAAACAATACAATAGCCCGTATCATACATTAATAACATATTATTAACACATCCAAGTTAATAACATTTGTTTTAAAGTCAAAGGTGAAATGCAAGAAACTACATAATTAGCCTTGAAATACTGAAGATTTATGATATGCTAAGTCTGGACATTGTGAGATGACGGCAACTAGTTACTGGGAAGAACAGAACAAATTCCAGTGAAAACAGTTAGTTGCATATCCTTTACATAATGCCGCAGTCAACTCCAGTATGTTTTTTTTTTGTGATTTTTTTTTTGGGGGGGGGGGGGGGGGGCAAGTTTACATTCAGTACTTTGATATTGCTTTCTGGACGACCGGCACTCATACCATTTTATAAAATCAAACGCAAGATAGTCTGCTGCCAAATCGTCTGCAGCTATGTTTCGAACGCGATATGCGAGATTACGAACTGCGTCAGTAACCCCTTTGCCATAGAGACGGCAATGAAAAGAAGATGTGAGGAAAAGATACTGACGCTGGATAGGGCTCACGGTGAGAAAACCTGCTGGCAGTTCAACTAGAACATTCTCTTCTAGAATCCAGAGAACAACAGAAATAGAGGAATTTGTAAGGGTTATGCAGTTAACATATTCAATGATGAATTATGACCCCTTTGCCAACTTAAAAAAAAAAATCTGTTTTGGTGTAAATTCGTTACGCAATCTTGTATATCCCATTGTGGGGGAGGGAGGACATTCACTATAATTAACACGGAATTTAAGGCACCATATCTGCACACGATAATAGAAACGCTAGAACATAATGAAGAGTCTCTATGCGCTCTCAAAATTCAATGTTGTAATAGCCTCTCCACATACTCGGATCTCCCCTAACGCACTGTTTGATTAGCCATGGAGTTATTTTCAAGTCGTCATTTTAGCGTTGGCTCTTGTCTCTATGAAAGAAAAGTTTACCTGTGATTTTGTCACTAGCCCCCGCTAAGAAATGCAGAAGCTTATGCTTGGCTGCGTCTTGGAGAGCCAAGTCAGATCGTAACAAGAAAGTGGGAGTAAGGGCCGCTGGCTGAGAACGGTTTCCTGTGACAGGATGTTCTAAGGCGATAATGATGTGAGCAACAGAAGTCCCGAGGCGTCTGACATGTGACGCGGGGACACAGATTGATGGAGCATGTCGTGCTAGGCCGGGTCTCCTGCTGCGACGAACCAGCCTTGAATGCAGAAATTACAGTGGCTGAGAATAACGTGATAAGACGGTGGAGAAAATACAAACGCTGAAAGGATTTCTATCCGAAAGGGATGTCCTCGCAGCTGAAGGTAGGAGCGATAAGAGCAGCGCGGTTCCTAACAACAGGTCCCGTTTCTTCATACTAATCTCCACCGGGGTCATTTTCCATCTGTCCAGGAGAGATGACCTAAATGTGCCTGTTAGAATTGTCATCTCCAGCTTGGCGATAAGTATTCGTTGTTCTGAGAAAACAAGACTAGAAATACGGAAAGATGATCGCATGGAACAGCTGATCTTCTTCTTCTTCTTCTTCTTCTTCTTCTTCTTCTTCTTCTTCTTCTTCTTCTTCTTCTTTATCACCAATTGGAACGTATACCCTTAACGTAGGTCAGTATTCCCGAATGGATAATAACGCGTGTTCTTAAACATCCTGTGTGCTGATGTCGAGGTCAGGGGTTCAACCCCTACAAACGGACACAAAATTCAGCCCAGCACTACTAGTAGTAGTGTGTATGGACTCCGCTTTGAGGTCAAAGCGAGCTAGCGCAAAAAAAGGCCCTCAACCAAGATGCGCCAGGCTGCTCTAGACGTGTCAGATGATTAGATTTTACAGCTACAGTTTTCTACAGGATGGGGTAGCCAACCACACGTGGTCTCTTACGACATGCTTGATAGGTTGCAGCGCAAGTATTCGTTTCTTCCCATTAAGATCCCGGGTAACACAGGGGCATGATTAATGAACAGTCTAACTAGGGGCCATACACGTGACAGCATGCAATAAATGTAAAAACACTGATGATTTCGAATATAATGGCTTTGAGAGAACGACAGAGAGAGAGAGAGAGAGAGAGAGAGAGAGAGAGAGAGAGAGAGAGAGAGAGAGAGAGAGAGAGAGAGAGAGAGAGAGAGAGAGAGAGAGACGTGAGGGAAGCAGAAGCTTAACGATAGATAGTGAAGATACGATTAGAGGAAAGGCTACCTAAATGAGTGTTTGATTCCATCGCTTAAAGTTGGGTTTTACTATGGAAATTGAGTTTACAAGAGAAGGTGGTGAAGAAGAGGGGAATAGATGCGGCCCTCTGCCAGTCATGTAGCATGCGTCCTCTGCGAGGTTATCACGGAAGGCCATGGTTGAAAACTCCACCATTAGCCAGTTTAATGGACCAGTGTCTATCTAGGATGGCCCACGTATGTAGACGATCAACGGAGGAGCCAGTTTAGTGGACCATTGCCCGTAGATGATGGCCCACATATGTGAATGGTAACCAGAGGTCTTGGTAAAGGAGTTCTGTAAAGGATCTGAGTCTAGGTATCAGCGATCAGCGAGATCCTTACCACTGTTAGTTAGTTAGTCGACAGATCATCCTCATTGCTCATCACACCATTCAGTCCATAAGTGCTCGGATCCCCTCCTCAGCAAATCCCGCAGCGTGTAGCGGCTCACGACACCAGTTCTGTGTTGGTCTATCAACTTCTTTGGCTTCCTGTGTAGTGTTTTTGTTTGGCCATACCTCTTTAACTTGCCGTTCTCGCAGCCTGACCATGGTTGTAGAATCCCAGTCCTCGCTTGGTTCTCGTAAACGACTTACTTCTCGTAGAGCTTTCAGAATGTCTGCCTGGTCCATGGCTCGTCCGCCTTCCACAGTAGCCTTCTCTGCAAGCATGTCAGCCTGCTCATTCCCTTGTACGCCCGCATCTCTATCCTTCTGGGCATACTCATTGAGTCACTAAGGACACAAGCTCGATTGAATGTCTGTGTCTTGAGCCATGTTATTGCTTTACTTACTGCCATGACTTCCATAATCAAGCTGCATGTGGTCAAAGCAAAAGTGCCAGACACTTCCTTCACAGTTTTCTCTCCGGCCTGAGCCGTAAAGGCTAGTGAACTTCTCACTCCTCGGACGACAGACAAATCTGTGTAAATGACAGCATCATCCTCTAAAGAATTCTTGAGGATCAGAGCCTGTACTTCCGCCTCCACAGCAGCTGGATTTTCTTGTCTGCATTTCCTGTCTAGTTGGATGCGCATTGAAAAGGATGTACAGAACTCTGTTGGTACTTGTACCCACTCCTCAGCAGGTTCTAAGTCCTCAAGTGAACACACCTGCTGAAGAATGTCTTCGGCTTGACCCATCCACGACTTCCCTCTTTTTAACCTGCTGCCCTTTACCTTCTTAATCTCGCTATGCAGAGGATGTTGTGTGTTTGCGTTGACTCTGAGATAAGCGAGTGCTTGGCAAATTTGTATTCTGTCCCTCGTGGATGGAAAATCAAGAAGGTAGCGCATCGCCCTGCATGCTGTATCTCTTGTACATCCAAGAATGATGCGCATGGCTTCGTTATCCTTTCCATCCTTTCTATCTGCTTATGGCTAAAAGTCAGGATCGCCATCGCATACTCCAGAACAGAAAGGATCAGCCCCTCTTAAAGAAGACATAGATGGCGCTGCTCACAGTTTGCAGCCGCCATCACCCGCATCGCTGCCAAACCCCGCTTGGCCTTTATTATCACCTGGTCTACGTGCTCAGTATAAGCTAGGCTTCGATCAAATCATATCCCGAGGTAATTCATTGCCTGCTTTCTTTCCACCGTCTCTGAACCCAGATTTACAGTTGGCGTTGGGGTGTTGACAATATGATTAGTTAAAGTCAGTTAAAGAGAACCATGTCACTGTTGCCTTTGTTGGGTTGACCATTACCCCAGCTTCAACACACCAAGTGCTTATGCGATTGGGTTCGGTTTGTAGTTCTACAGCAACCTGATCTTTGTCCTTACCCTGACGATACACTAAAACATCGTCTGCATACGACAATGTCCTCCCCGGTCCTATGATTTGTTCGCTGGTGATTCTCACGGTGTAGGCGTTGAACAGCACCGGAGATAATGGTGATCCCTGTGGTAGGCCATGCTACATTGTTGTTGGTTCTGAAGTCCAACTGCCACATTTAAAGACTACTTTCCGTTGGAAGAGGGCTGCAGCGATCCAGCTGGGGAAAGGACTTATCTTGAGTTCAAGAAGCTGAAGCATTAAAAAATCCAATGGTACCTCTGTTGTACGCGTCCTCAAGATCAATCGCTGCAGCAAAGGTTTCAATGCCTGAGTAGAAACCTTCATAACCATCATGGGCAAAAACTGCTGCATTGGTCAAGCTTTCTCTTTTTGGACTGTAATCTCTCAGCCTCTCCAGATGGCTCAATATTTTTCTGACAATTAACTTCTCCAGTAGCTTGCCTATTGTGTTCTGCATAGTTATTACTTAATATCCCTGAATTTGTGTGTGGTCTTTGCCAGGCTACCTTACCTTACTCCTGACCACTAAACATTTCTAGATTGATTTATCATTCCTCAGTTCCGACATTTCTAGATTGATTTATCATTCCTCAGTTCCGACATTTCTAGATTGATTTATCATTCCTCAGTTCCCTTCTTCTTTTGTTGGCCGCTTTGTGCCGAAGGCGTTACGAAACAAATTCGCAATCCCGCATACCGCGTTTGAAACTCAACTGCGGGCGATTTGGGAACCCACCGCCTTGCGTGGTTTTTATACTATGGTATGAGTGTCGGTTGTTCAGAAAGCAATGGCAAACTACTGAAAGTAAAACTTGCCTAGAAACCACAAGCAGCCAAAAAATGTTGGGGCTTGATTGCGACGTCCTTAAAGATTATACAACTAACTTTTTTGTTGTCGTTTGTTGCGGCATTTCTTGTGGAAGTAACACACAGGGCGCCCTTCCCCGCCTTAAGACATATGTATATATGGGCCTGTCCAGATATTTGTGTAGCCCAATGGGTACTCATTGGGAATATAAAAGAGATCTCCATAACATTTTTGTGGATTTTAAAAAGGCTTATGATAGTGTCCATAGGAATAGTCTATGGAATGCTATGCGGGAATTTGGAATACCAAGGAAGTTAATCAACATGACCAGACTATGCATGGAAGATACTTATAATATAGTAACATATAAAGGCAGGAAATCAGACCCTTTCCAAATAACATCTGGCTTGAAACAGGGTGATGCACTATTGCCGCCACTCTTCAATCTGGTTCTAGAGAAAGTTGTAAGGAAGGTAAAGGAGGAATGTGATATTGGAGGAACACCCAAGCTGCTTGGTTATGCAAATAATATAGATATTATAGGGCAAAGTGAACTAAAGACATTGGAAATATTGACTCACTTAAAGGAAAAAGCCCAACAGATGGGGCTGGTTATCAACCAAGATAAGACAGAATATATGGTAATTTCAAGAGAAGGAATGGCTAAAAACTCTCGCCACATATAAATAGACAATATGACCATTAAAAGAACGGAAACATACAAATACCTGGGTACAATCTTCAACTGCTCCAACATCATAAGGGAAGAAATACAAACTAGAATCAACTCTGGAAATAAGATATACTATGCACTACAACATCTACTAAAATTAAATGCGCTATCTCGTAACACCAAAATCACAATATACAAAACACTGATCAGACCAGTTGTGCTGTATGGCTCTGAAACCTGGAGCACAACGAAAGGAGACGAAGCCTTGTTACAAACCTTTGAGAACAAAATTTTAAGACGCATCCTTGGACCCATTAGGGATACACAAAGTGGAGAGTGGAAAAGAAGAAGTAACAAAGACATTTATGATCTGTTTAAGTCCCCGCTAATCACTGGTATCATGAAGGCTAATAGACTACAATGGCTGGGACATGTAGAAAGAATGCAAGATAATAGGGAAACAAAACTCGCTTACACTCAGGAAATAAATGACCTTAGACCCCGAGGTAGACCAAGAAGACGGTGGAGAGGTAATACATTTACAGACCTACAAGCACTTGGAATCAATGACTGGCAAGAGAAGGTCCACCAGAGAGACGAATGGAGACAGATTGTATCTGCAGCAAAGAACCTCAATGGCTCGGAACGCTGAAGAAGAAGAATGGGAACTCGGCACATGTGTCTCGTGTACTCTGTATTAATAAAGACAGCACTAGTTTAGGCTTATTTTGTATACACTTATACAGTACTCTCGGCGTGGCTGAGAGGTTTAACGCACTGGCACTTAAATTGTCTCCGTTTATGGCGGCGTAGTGGGTTCATTTCACACATCAGGCAGTTGGACTTGATCAGAAAGTAAAGGCACACTAATGAATGTACAATTGCTTAGTAAATCACGAACAGCCAGTAGAGGCTCGGGTTGACTGCATATTCCCGTATAAAGGACACGCGGTATTTAAAATTAATACATATACATACTGTACAGTGATAGAACTATACTGTTTTTAAAGTGATAGGGATGGTCTTGGAGTGTTCCTAGGGTAAATATCGGTTTCTCAGTTCACTTGGGTGAAAATATATACATTTGAAGGAGACTTTCGCCGCGAGCTATCAACTAAAATTTTACGACCACAGAAATTGCCATTTTTCGCACCTAAATGTTCTTGTCCACTAGATAATACCTTCTTTATCCCCAATATAATATCATCTTTGTCCACCAGATAATATGTCCTCTTTTCCTACCAAAATATCGTGTTTGTCCATTAGATAAAACGTCCTCTTTCGTACCTAGATATCGACTTAGTCCACTGGACAATATGGCTGTGTCCAACAATAACCTCATATTATTTACTTGTGCGCCAAAACTAAAACATTGTTCCGAAACACGTCTGTTGTTTTTATACGTAAACGTAGTTAGATGGTTGGCCACACGTGTTAGATGACAAACCACAACATCAGTGTGTCACATAGAAATCGTAGACCCCGAGAATCAAATGAATTCTCGGTAACATGGAAACTTACATTAACTAATACGGGTTTTCAGAACAATATTATCATAAGACCACTTGATAGAAAATGAAGAGGTTTCGTGTTTACCATAGGGCGGGATGCAAATTGAATAATAATGTTGACGTGTCACTAGAGTTAAGACTAACGTTGACCTCGCGATCTGCCACGCGAGGCTCGATATCATAACAAACGTCTGGAGAACAAAAGCATTTTTTGGATGTTTCGGCGCCCGAGTGGAAATATTGATAATCACTTGGGAATGAATAGTCTGTCCAAATACAATGCATACGAGTGCTAAGAAATTTAAAAGGACGCTGAAGCACGGGGTATATTGACATGACGAATGCTTGTTGGTATTATTTAGTTGAGCTTCCTGGTGTGTGGCAGATAATCGTGGACACTTAATCAGAAACGTCGGCTGTAAAACTGAAATGTCTGAAATGTGGTTACGTAGAAGTTAACTGCATGTCATTACAGGGTGTCGCAATTAACCCCAGCATTTATTGGCTGTTTGTGATTTTCTTTTCTTTCTTTAGTTACATATCCTTTACAGGACGTCGCAGTCAACACCAGCAAGTTTTGCTGTTGTGATTTCTTAGCAAGTTTACGCTCAGTAGTTTGCCATTGCTTTCTGAACTACAAGCACCCATACCGTTTTGTTTTAAAAAAAAACGCAAAGCGGTCTGCTGCTAAATCGCCCGCAGCTGTGTTACGAACGAAGGTATGCGGGATTACGAACTGCGTCCGTAACACCTTCTATACGGAGCCAGCTGTTTGTGATTGAATAAGTAATTTTATCCTCAGTAGTTTGCCACTGTTTCTGAACGACTGACGCCTACTCCCATAGAAATCACAGCAAAACGATCCGCTTCCAAATCACCCGCGCCTGATTTCGAATCGTCGACTGGCCGAGTCGGGAAAATTGTGACACTACGTTTCACTAACCCCGAAGCCACCGATTTAATATCATGCAAGCCACTTTAAGCAACTTCTTTTGCGTTCGCTCGCTTTGATCTCAAACGTAGCTCATACGCGTACTAATTCCCCTAGTGCACTGGGCTGATCTAAGAAATTAGAACAAGAATCGCCATGTCTAAGGTAGCCCTTTGGCAAGATGAAAAACATACTGACCAATAAAAAGATGTCAATTGAAACAAGAAAAAGAGTGTTGAGGTGCTACATAGAATCTGTACTTTTATATGGACGTGAAACTTGGACAATGAGCAGTCAAGCTGAAAAACATCTGATGGCTGTAGAAATGTGGTTTCTGAGGAAAATGCAAAGAATACCATGGACAAACGAAGATCGTAAACTGATTAGAGACATTAGACGCAGACAGTCAAAATCTTTTGGGCATGTTATGAGAAGAGATGAATTGGAGAACTTGGTGACAACTGGTAAGATCGAAGGGAACAGACCAAGAGGATGACCTAGAAGCAAATACCTGGATGGCTTGGCCTCGTGGCATGGCCGAGACAGAAACACAGAGCTGATCCACGACTCTGGTGATCGAGTGAGATGGCAAAACATGACCGCCCACGCTTACCGACATGGCACATGATGGATGGATGGGCACTGGGCTGATTTTTGCGTCTGGATTAGCTTTCCCTATTATCAGTATCCCTAGTCCCATCAGGCGAAGCCAGTCCAACTTCTGAGATATTTCAGATGTTGAAATTGTTAGAAGAATCTGTAGTGATAAGTGGGGAAAACGACATGACAATTAATGATGTAAATTATGAAACAACACATAAACTATGTTCTATTACGTCATCAAAAATTACGGCAACCCGTTTCTTTCTTCAAAGCCTGTCTCTTCTGTGCTCAGTTCGTGTCCCGGGTCGCTGCGTCACCTGGTTACGAACCAATCGCACTAGCATCTGAAGTCAAAACTACTTGGTCCCTCGGCCATATAAGGGCTATCAGGGTATATCAGTCATGGCATCATCGGCGCACTGGGCTAACATCACAGTGATCTGGGAACGAATCCTTGTTCAAGGGAGGTCAAATTTGGCATATATATTGTGCTTCAGTCTTCTTCGATTGATCACATAACGAGAACCCGAAGACAGTTCACGAACTTTGTAGAATCCAGAATGATTCTAAAACGTGTGTAACGGAATCACAAATGATCTGAAATTCCTTTCTTTTGCGGGTATGTTTTCTAATTTTTAAATTGGGTCTGGGCTGTAGCGTTAAAAAAAAAAAATTAGTTGCATGTCCTTCACAGGACGTAGCAGTCAACCCCAGCATTTTGGTTGTTCGTTATTCCTAAGCAAGTTTTACGTTCAGTAGTTTGCCATTGCTTTCTGGCAGTTTTAGCTGCAGAATCGGTAGTAGTAGTAGTAGTAGTAGTAGTAGTAGTAGTAGTAGTAGTAGTAGTAGTAGTAGTAGTTGTAGTTGTTGTTGTAGTAGTATTAGTAGTAGTAGTAGTAGTAGTAGTAGTAGTAGTAGTAGTAGTAGTAGTAGTAGTAGTAGTAGCAGTGGTGGAGGTGGTGATTGTGGTGGTAGCATAAAACTATTAGTAGTAGTTTAATAGTTACATTATTTGAGCAGCAGCCAAGAAGTAGTATGTCTGTGATAAATAACCTCGCCTCAAGGCAAAGAGAATATAGAGAGCGCGAGAAACGTAGAGTTAGCCAATATATTCTGCTGTGATAGCAAATCTGTTGATGTGCTATATGTGTTAGAAATCGTGTGCTTGAGAAGGAGAGAGATAGTGTGTGTGAGCGAGAGTGAGAGAGAGAGAGTGTGTGTGTGAGAGAGCGTGAGTGAGAGAAGGTGTGAGAGAGAGTGAGTGAGAGAGAGAAGAGAGAGAGAGAGTGAGAGAGAGAGAGAAAGAGAAGAGAGAGAGAGAGAGAAAGAGAGAGAGTGTGTGTGAGAGAGCGTGAGTGAGAGAAGGTGTGAGAGAGAGAGTGAGTGAGAGAGAGAAGAGAGAGAGTGAGAGAGAGAAGAGAGAGAGAGTGAGAGAGAGAAAGAGAAGAGAGAGAGTGTGAGAGAGAGAGAGAGAGAGAGAGAGAGAGAGAGAGAGAGAGAGAGAGAGAGAGAGAGAGAGAGAGAGAGAGAGCTTTTTCTGTTCTCGCTAATGAATAATGATCGTGTACAACACACGCAAACAAGTACTTAAAGCGCAGGTTAGCATGGCCGAATGGATAAGAGAGCTCGTTCTTAAAAACCCGGTGTGCTGATGCCAAAGTAGCGGGTTCAACCTCTACTCCGGTCATTTGGCCTAAAATGTTGACTTCTCGTCCTTGACTTGGGGATGGAAACTATAAGTAGCTCAAAGTCAGAGTAGGTTCGCCTGGTGGCTAGAAATATTGGTTATAGGGAAAGCTAATCCACGCGCAAAAATCAGTCCAGTGTACTTCTTCTTCTTCTTCTTCGTTCATCCGGTTTTTTTTTTCGGACGTGATTGCGTTGTGCCTGTTTACAGCAGAGCTGCGTTCTTGCGCCGTTAGGCCGACACATCCGACTTCTGCGGGCATTTGTTGACCGGGTTAACCTTCCCGGGGGGTTTCTTAGGACGTTAGACTCTCACTGTTGTGGTGTTATCTCCCATCCCAGCTGGCCCATATAGAACGGCCAAAGGCATCCTGGTCGGCCCTCAAGGGAAGGCAGGGGCAGACCATGGGCATTCCCCGCCATCCAAGGAGGCTTCCATAATTGCAGAGCCATCACACAGCGCTCTGGTACTGGGCTCATCCAAGGAATCGTCACGTCCTGCACATGGCTGCTTAGCCTTACTTCCGTATATTGGGCCTTCCGTTCACCATAGGCTGTTCTTCCAGAAGCCAGAAGAATGCAGTTTGCAGATGACATCCACACGGTGAGCTTTCGATTCGGACTTTCCACGTAATGGATTTGCTATCCAAGCAATATTCCATTTTGTGCCACTAGGATGCTTTTTCCACCTTTTATGAAGCCCACACAGTGAGCTTTCGATTCAGACTTTCCACGTAATGGATTTGCTATCCAAGCAATATTCCATTTCATGCCTCTGGGAGGCGTGTGTAACCGACATGCCTGTGGTATGAAGTGTGGCAGTCTAAAAACTTCTTCATGTACATTTTAATGTCAACCTGAATACAGTTAAAGTAAGATGCAGTCGACTTGAGCTTGTTGATATCTCCATAAAGCTTGTCCTCGAATGAAGCAGGTGTGGGCCAAAATATCTTTCTCTGTTCTGCATATATTGGGCACTCTTGCAGCAAATGTTTAGCTGTCATTTTACCAGTTCCACAATTACATTCATCTGTATCTCCTATCTTTAGTTTGTTGAACAAGTGGTATTTCAGCCTGTTATGTCCTGTGCGGAGTCTGAAGATTGCTACTTGTTCTCTTCGGTCGAGTTTGTAATATGCATCATCCTTCTGGTGGCCTGGATGCTCTGATTCCCATTTGGTTCTATAAGTGCTTTTTATCAACCTCTTTGCCTCATTATAGGTTATGTCTATGTCAGGCCGTGGTAGTCGTCCGCCCTCTTTTGCCAGTCTGTCAGCCTCTTCATTTCCAGGTATACTGCAATGTGATGGGATCCACTGTATTACAACTTTTTTGGATTTCTGGCATAGACCATGGAGTGCTGCTCTTAGGTCAGCTAGTTCTGTGCTGTTTTTGCTCTTCAGTATTGAGACAGCTGACTTTGCATCTGTAAAGATAGCTATTTGCATGTCTTTATTTTCCTCCATCAAGTCCAGTGTACTATAAGTGGTAGTACTTGTATGGACTACGCTTGGGTTCAAAGCGAGTGAAGGAGAGGGGAAAAAAAAAACTACTGACAGTAACACAGTACATATTAGCCAAAACGGAAGTTTCTAGCAAACAACGGCCATGTCAAATAAAGAACTAGTTATCAAGTTAAAAGGCACGAGTAGTTTAGTTCGTTATAGAGAACGACCTGTGTTATCATCGGTGATGCTACATACAGGGTGTATTGTTAATGACTGTGCAGTGTTTGAAAATATTGCCGGTCCAAGTTTTGTATTTACCTATTGTGTTGCATGAACTTTACAGAGGGTGAATACAAAACTTGGACCAGCAACATTTTCAAACACTGCACAGTCATTAAAAACACACGCTATACTTTTAAACTGTTCAGAGTTCCTCAAAGATGTTAAAGAGGAAATCGGCAAAGGCATGCGAGCAAAGAAAACGTGTACACATCTGTATGTCGAGACAAGTAAAAGTTTATACTGGTGAGCGCACATACTAATTACACTAGTGGTACTACTTGAAACAGACAGGGAGGCGCCAAAGAGATTAAGGGCGTTTGTTGTGCTTAGTATAAATACGCGTGCATAGATCGATTCAATTTAGATTCGTAAAGATTAAAAATAATACCCCAAATTTCATAACTAAATGACATCAACATTGGTTAATTACAGCTGCGTGAAGGAAAGTGATATGCGTTTATGCAAATTAAGTAGCATAATAAATTAATTACTTGTTTCACAGTTCCCCCCATAAAATTGGTTCAAGGCAATAACTAAATTTGGACAGCAAACACTATTAGTAAACCCAATTTTACGACAATGGGATTGGAGAAAGCGAGAGAGAGAGAGGGGGAGAGGGAGAGAGAGAGAGAGAGAGAGAGAGAGAGAGAGAGAGAGAGAGAGAGAGAGAGAGAGAGAGAGAGAGAGAGGTGGGGAGAGCGAGGGCGAGAGAGGGAGAGAATTGATTTGTGAAATGCCAAAAAGACAACGAAAGTTATCAACATGAATATGTAGAATAACACGAACCTAGTATGGTGATATATCACAATTCTGTACAAATGGGATGTAACATTTGTAAGCCAAAATAGATTTGTATACTACCACAATGACAATGAAAACGATCGACATATATTTGTATGGTACCAGAATAACAAGGAAAGCAATCAACAATGATTTGTAGAAAAGCAGAATGACAAAGCGACGATCCATATTTTGAATAAAAAGCAAGTCAGAAAGCAATGTGGTGAGAAGATGATGGTTTGGCATTTTATGTTCATTGTTGGTACATTGGCTAGATCACCCGTGTGTTGCCGGGGCCCATAAGGGGGAGCAAAGAATAGTAACACTGTTGCCTACCATGCACGTCGTAAGAGGCGACTAAGGAGGCTATTGTTCCGTCGCCCTGTTACTGAGTGAGTGCGTGGCGCGACACTGTGAGCTTTGAATTTCGCGTGGAATGCTTTTGCATCTGTCCGCGGTTTTTCACGTGAACTGCATGTTCGGAACGACGACGGCCGGCTGTTGCTGGATTGACTGGTTTGCCTTTTTGGTTCACGAGTGCATTTTTGAGGAGACTCCTGGGAGTCGTCGCTGTAGCTACGGAGTTCGTGCTTTGTGCAGCACTTTTGGTGGGTCGCCCTGCAGAAAGAGAACGAGCCATATGGGATAAAACCCCGGTCAATGAAGTCTTTCTGGTGACTGCCGTTTTCATTGACGATGAACTGTATTTTTCGTGGAGGACTTTTGTGTTGGCATTCTGGCGGCGGCATTATGCACAGTGTACCTGTGCAGGCTGTTGGCTTGCCGACACTCCTGTCTATTCCACTGTTCACAGGGGGCAGTGAGGAGCATTTTGTGATATTCACTGGCATAGGAACGGAGCAATATGGGGACGACCCGTTGCCGTGAAGTTGGAACCGCGACTAACTAACTAACTAACATTGGCTAGATTTCATATTCATTGGTACATTGGCTTGGGTTCATGCACATTGGTACATTGGCTAGTTCTATCCCCAACATTATCTACACTCTATTGCTTGACATGATTCAGTGCCAAACAAGTTGTAGACTTAGACCAAACATGGTGCACAATCAAATAAACAAGTACTATACTGTGTATTTCCGTTCAATGGGCACTTAAAGGGCAGAAGATACCATGAAACAAAACAAATAACATGATCATAGTATGGTGAGATATCGCCCTTCTGTACAAATGACAGGTCATATTTGGTGATATATTATCCTTCGGAACTGAAGTAAGACGATTAATCATCACTTGGCATTTCATCAGGCAATAGCTAGGACGTTGCGCTGACAATGGCATGAGGGCGGACGGGCCAGGGTTCAACATCAGCTCTAGACGTTCCCTATGGGAAGTAAAGACTGGTTATCTGTGCCTCCGCGCACGCAAGCCTACAAAATCTAGTGGTCTGAACACATCACATACAAGTTTCTGCTACAGGACCAGTTCCTGTAGACACTACACCATTGGGAGTTATCAGAAACAAGGACCTGTTCATGTAGACACTACACCATTGGGAGTTATCAGAAACAAGGACCAGTTCCTGTAGACAACACCCATTGGGAGTTATCAGAAACAAGGACCTGTTCATGTAGACACTACACCATTGGGAGTTATCAGAAACAAGGACCTGTTCATGTAGACACTACACCATTGGGAGTTATCAGAAACAAGGACCTCTTCATGTAGACACTACACCATTGGGAGTTATCAGAAACAAGGACCTGTTCATGTAGACAACACCCATTGGGAGTTATCAGAAACAAGGACCTGTTCATGTAGACACTACACCATTGGGAGTTATCAGAAACAAGGACCAGTTCCTGTAGACAACACCCATTGGGAGTTATCAGAAACAAGGACCTGTTCATGTAGACACTACACCATTGGGAGTTATCAGAAACAAGGACCTGTTCATGTAGACACTACACCATTGGGAGTTATCAGAAACAAGGACCTCTTCATGTAGACACTTCACCATTGGGAGTTATCAGAAACAAGGACCTGTTCATGTAGACACTACACCATTGGGAGTTATCAGAAACAAGGACCTCTTCATGTAGACACTACACCATTGGGAGTTATCAGAAACAAGGACCTGTTCATGTAGACACTTCACCATTGGGAGTTATCAGAAACAAGAACAAAGTTAAAGTAGACACTACACCATTGGAGTTATCAGAAACAAGGACCTGTTCATGTAGACATTACACCATTGGGAGTTATCAGAAACAAGAACAAAGTTCAAGTAGACACTACACCATTGGAGTTATCAGAAACAAGAACAAAGTTCAAGTAGACACTACACAATTGGGAGTTATCAGAAACAAGGACCTGTTCAAGTAGACACTACACCATTGGGAGTTATCATAAACAAGGACCTGTTCATGTAGACACTTCACCATTGGGAGTTATCAGAAACAAGAACAAAGTTCATGTAGACACTACACCATTGGGAGTTATCAGAAACAAGAACCTGTTCATGTAGACAATACACCATTGGGAGTTATCAGAAACAAAGTAACAATGACAGTATCTTCATAAGAACCGTCACTGTGTGTGTGCGTGTGTGTGTGTGTGTGTGTATGTACGTGCGCGCATGATACTGTATATCTATTTGAATACAATGAAATACGCGGGGGAAGTAACAACATCTGATAATCTGATAATAACAAAAACATGTCATAACGTAATTAAATCAGGTAGCACGTAAACTCGCCAAGAGATCACAAACAACAACAAAATGCAGGGCTGACTGCGACGTCCTGTAAAGGAACTAACTAAGTAAAGTAGCAGAGAAAGTATAGGGTGCATTTTTAATGATTGTGCAGTGTTTGAAAATATTGCCGGTTCAATGTTTGTATTCACCCTCTGTAAAGTTCATGCAACGTAATAATAGGTAAATACAAAACATGAACCGGCAATATTTTCAAACACTGCATAGTCATTAAAAATATGCCGTGTATTTGAATCGGATACATACTAGCAGGTAAATCCAGGGTAAACATTAGTACCAGAAACTGTCTTGGGAAGTAAAGGCTATCTGTGTGATGTTGACCACATCATCCCTCTAGTGCCGATTTGGTCTAGATAAATAAGAGGGTCACCTAATACACACAACATTGTTCACTCTCGTCCCAACCATGCATAGTAGCCTCCTACGACATGCTTATTGCTTGGTACATTAGCGTTACTTTTCTTGGCTCCCTACCTTAAGGACCTCGGCAAGACATGGGCTATAATAAACAATAGCATATACCATATACTAATCTTCTAAAGAAGTAGTGAAAGCAGTTGGTTCAGTATTCTCTGATGAAAACAAACACAATGTATTTCCATGGAATACGCGATCTGCTTTTGTTAAAGTATACATTAACAGTAGAAGTAAAATAAAAAATAACACAAACAGTAGCAACAAACAAAAGTAATGAAAAACACCTACCTTCAATTATGGCCAAGCAATATCCCAACAAAAACAACAGCAGAAACGGCGACGATTCCACGAAATTGCTCCCTACCATGGTCGGAATCTGCGTGGCCGAGGGACATCAAATGTACTAAAGTATTCTCTATATATCTTCAACTAATTCAATACTCCATTGATGCCACTTCCACACAGTTGAAGTGGACACTCAGAAAGTACGAGCACTGTACGGTAAACATCCCAGACACGCGTTTGACGGCTCTCCTTCCTACACGAATAGTTCTCACTAGTCTCGCCTTCTCAAAAGAAAACACTGGCGAGCTTGAATTCGCTTTGTTTAGTGCTGCAGCACAGGGACCAGACACGGGCGAGTTCTCGCCGTGTGAAAGCCAGGTCGTTGGTACGCATCGTCTGCGCCTAGCGAAAACTCCACACAACTTGAGTGACTGCGAAGGTGAGGCAGGTATCTGCTCCTCGCAGGCCTGGTAACAGATGGATGTCTAGACGACGGCAGTTTCAGCTGGTGGTTGTTTGTTGTCCGTATGTCTGCAGTTGACACCAACTTTAATTTTGTCTTAAACATAAAAACACTTGGTTATTACACGAACGGAGCACATATATTGTTTGAATGTCAAATTTTCTCTCATATTTTAATTCTTAACCTTAATAAAATGTTGCTTGCCATTTGCAAGACGTTGTGATAAACTTCAGGTTGAGTTTCTCTTATATGTTTAGTAGTCTGCTTTTATTTTCTGAATAAGAAGTCAACGATTTAATTCCAACTTAATGACGGTGTAAGGATTGAACCCACTGCCCCTACCATCAGCACATTGGAAGTTTAAAAGAGAGCGCCCTTTTCCGTTCGACCACATCACCTCCTCAACTTTTCTAGTCCGTTAATTCACTGGGCGGTCCGCTGGGCGGAGCGTGGTAGGTAATTTAATTTTTTTTCTTCTTCTAAATCCCGCTTTCCGTTACTGGAGGCGCCGTACCGTCGGCCCGGTATGCCGAGCATAAAGCGACGTCAAACTGAAAGCCCTGTTGATGTTTCTGTGTTGTTGATATACAGATCTCGGGGCGATTATTCGGATTAGCCAGTTCCGCGCTGTTTGATGGCTTTTTTGCTGAAGGCTAGGTTGAACAAATCAGCTACTTCGCTCCAGCTTCTTTGCTTCTGCTCTCAGTTTTTGTTTAGATAGGACCAGAAGAAGGCAGTTTTCATCCCTTTTTCCACAAATGGTGGTTCAATCAAACAACTAATCAGTTGTCATCTCCGCATTTAAGGTCGATGATAATGAGTCTTCAATGCTACTTACCTCATGTGTGTGTGTGTGTGTGTGTGTGTGTGCGCGCGCGCGTGCGTGCGAGAGCGCACATTAATGGTGCACTCGTACAGGCGTCTTCCAGTACATCCTGTGTTTTGTGTATGCATTTTTTTGCTGATGAAGGCTTGTCGTCGCAACGTCCTGTGTTTTCGTAACTGTGTTTTGTACAACTGCATTACTTTGTGTTATTTCATGTTGTTTCCAGTACACCTCGTCATGTTGGCCGACTATCTAGCGTTATCGTCCTCTTTCACGCTTCCTCTCCACCGTTACCTGCAGCACGCGTCCTTTAATAAGGATTCACAACAAATTGTGATAATGTATAATAACGGTGTTCATCATACGAGGGGAAGTTAATAAGTAAGTCACAAATTGCTGTAGAAACATAACTAACTATGATAACAACTTGAAACAAGTTTGTTTTTATACATACACTGTCCCTTTATTTCTCAATATAATTTCCACCAGCACTGATGCACTTACCCTATCGTTTTATCAGTCCTCCCAAACCGGCTACGTAGAACTGCGTGCTCTGTTTTCTAAACCACGTTTTCACTTCACATTCAACTTCGGCGTCATTCGCGAAATGTCTCCCGCCAAGGTGTGTTTTCAGTGGACCAAAAAGGTGGAAATCGCTAGGGGCTAAGTCGGGGCTGTAAGGTGGATGTTCCAGAACTTCACACCTTAGTTGGTTAATTTTCTCTTGAGTTAATCGAGCCGTATGTAGACTCGCATTGTCATGAAGACGCACACTCCTCAAATCAGCGTTCGAATTGCACCATGAAGCATCGATAGAACTTCACAGTATGATTAAGAATTCACAATGCCATCTTTCTTCTTGAAATTGATTAAAAGCACTCCTTGACAATCTCAGAACACTGTCAGCATAACCTTCCCTGCTGATGGCGTAACCTTGAATTTTTGGCGAAGAAGGATGTTTCCATTGCATTGAAGCACGCTTTGATTCGGGCTGGTTATCAGCATAAACAGGAAGCATTTCCTTATGAATGTCCTTTGCAGGCAGTCCTTTCGCCCACACACAAAAAACAAAAAACTTTCAACAGCACGTTGCTCTTTGGTTGTACACTCATAAGTACAGTCGCCATTTTGTTTATGCGCTGCGCATGCGCATGAGACCTCTAGCGCCACCTGACAATCGGGAATATAAAGTTTGATGTTGCTGTCACCTAATGACACTGTAGAAAACACCAACTACATTTACTTGCCATCCTACAGAACTGTGTGACTTACTTATTGACTCGCCCTCGTAAGTTTGGTTTATGGTTAGTGTTGTTTGATTAAAACCTACATTGTGTTTGGCACTGAATCTGTTAAAGATGAGCTTCACAGCCTGTGATCTGAGATACATAGAAAATTTTGTTAATTTCTTTAAAAATTTCTGTTCATTGTTCCCACGTTTGTTATCTGTCCATTCTTCTCAATCAGTTATTATGCCTTAATATAATCACTGTATTGTCTTCCCCGTGTGCATATATTGTGTTTTGTGTATTAGTTTGCTGATGAAGGTTAGCACCGCAACTAGCTTTGTTTTCCGTAATTATGTTCTATAAAGCTGCATTACTTCGTGTTATATCACCAACATTATTACAGCTGTAGTGTTTCATGAACTGTCTGGTGACCACTGAGAGGATTTTGAATGGATTAATGACTGAACATTAAGCCAATGTCTTGCATGCAACAGCAAAGTGCATGGAACCTATCTGAAACAAGTAATTGTATTTCAATATTTGGATACTTTAATAACAGCAGATGGAAGATGTGAAGTGAGTGAGTGGCACCTTGCATTCTTGACAGACCAAAGTGTGTGAGTTGGAATGTGGCCAATATTCCATCACAATGCCTGGGCAGAGCTTCAGAGAATCATGTGGCGCCCAAACGACATGTCCCCTCTCTCGGCCTAGTCTTGTGTATTCCAGAGGAATGGGTAAGCAATACGTCTGGCACAAGGTAGGCTGCAGACGCTGGCGGCTCAGCGTCAATCCTCCGAGACCTCACCACCACGAGCCGGTGTCGAGTTATGGCCAGACCCTGACACCCAAAAGACCCGGCTTAGAGGCGTTCAGCCAAGTCCCACAGGTGAGGGCCTCGTACGAGCCCGGACCATGAGGGCGCGCACATCTGTCGATCACAAGTGTCCGAACCTTGTAAAGCGTGCACTATCGTCAGACTCTCCACCTGACTTTAAGCGGACCCCGCGACCAGCGGGAATAGGCCCGCCAGAGCTACCGCAGGAGATATTGCCTGTCTTTTTGCAAGCAAATCCCCCATCCTTCCACTGTGCGGATCTCGCGACCGGCGAGAATAGGCCCGCCGCAGATTATGCTCGCCTGCTGCGAACAAATCTCTACCGAGAGACTGAGAGACTGAATAATGTATTAATGAAGTTGAATGCAGAATAACCTACGACAAGGCTGCATATCACAAGATGAAGAATATTTTTTGCTATTTATCTTTGTCAGTCGACATGGGGTACATACTTCAGAGCTATTGTGAGCCAATCCTGAATTGCGGAAGCAAATGATGGACAATGAGCAGAAAAATGAGGAATTATGTGGAAGGTGCAGAGATGTGGTTTCATAGAAAAGGGATGAGAACGCCGTAGACGGATAGAAAGAAGCAATGCAGATAACTTGAACGACGTTAATTCAAAAAGAGATAATCAGAAGAAGCCATTCCACATTCTTTAGGCACGTCATGATAAGAGGAAAGCTGAAGTATGTCGTCACAACGGGAGGATTGCAGGAGAATAGAGGCGGGTGTAGACCATGAGAGAAGATGCTAGAAGGTTTGACATCATGGCATAAGGAACGTAAGTATTATAAAAGATTCGCAGCACAAGAGACAACAAGAAGGCTGCGAATGGACATGATCCTCAACGCCACACGGCATGGACTATAAAATAAGTGGACAAACATCGGCAAACACATTAAAGTAAAATTGTTGAGTGACACAACGTTTCCATGGCAATAAAGGATGCCATGTCGTGGACCATTTCGCAGGCACTAGCAGAAGACAACCGGTTGTTGTTGTTGTTGTTGTTGTTGTTGTTGTTTTTCGTCCGCTCACGTTGAACTCAAGCGATAGATTCCATACATGTGCTACATTCTCTAGTGCACTGGATCTGGTTTTTGTGTGTGGATTAGATTTCCCTATTACAAGTGGTCCCTCGCCATTCAATCAAACCCACTCCGACTTCTAAGGTATTTGTAATTTACGTCCCCAGGTCACGAACGAGAAGTCAACATTTTAGTCCAACTGACAGGTGTAGGGGTTGAACCCGTTATCTCGGCATCAGCAAACCAGAAGTTTAAGAGGAATTTCTCTTATCAATTCGGCCAAGATAATCTCACCGATTGATTGCTATAGAACAATTCTAAGAACGCTGTTGACCAAAACAGAGTATATAATGACAATTGATAATGACATTAAACAAAATCTGAACATAGAAGCAAAATAGCTCACAGACAGCTTCGTGTCTCAGCAACTTAAATAAAGTGTGCATTTTTAATAGCTGTGGGGTGTTTGAAAATATTGACGTTCCAAGTTTTGTATTTACCTTTTATGTTGCATGAACTCCACAGAGGGTGAATACAAAACTTGTAAAGGCAATATTTTCACCAACCCCACTGTCATTAAAATACACCATGTACACTGGCCATATTAGCTGATTCAATGCCATGGGATGGTTATTCATCTTAAGCGAGTTCCTGCATCTGCCATGGGTTTATATATCGCCGAAATAGTGCCATTGCGTTAAAATATAACAATGCCAGCTACCATATTAACAACTTTTAAGTCATTACTGTGACACACCACTACTTCCATTTTTCGTCATCCATGTTTATTTGGTCCAAATAATTTTTGTTTGCCACCGAATATGTTAAAATCTGGCCACGACGGGTTGGAAAGTGCAGTGCTGACTGACATGGTTCCTCGAAGATGTGAGGTTGCGGGCGACCAGCACTAGGTTGCATGCAGGACACTGAAGACACCGTGGACGTAAAGACGCCCGAGGCAGGGAAACTGACCAAGGATCGGGAATCTTTTCTGTGGGAGGGGTCGTGACGAGAGCGACATTCTGTAGAGGACCTGCTACATGTTAATGATCCTTGCTGATGCCGGAGGTTGTGTAGGTTAAATGTATAACTTTCCCTTCACAGAGTTGGAAGCAGTGGTGTTATAACATCAAGGGGGACGGCGCTACCGCACCGGAGCGTTTGTATGTAACCAGGGCTCGCCTTGCAGCACAAAATGACATTAAATAATTAGTTCTGAAAAGTCTATAAAAGTTAATTGCATGCCCTTTACATGACGTCGCAATCAACCCAACGTTTGTCGACTGCTTGTGATTTGCTAGGTATTGTTACATTCAATGGTTTATAACCGCTTGTTTGAACGACCGACGCTTATCCCATCTAAATCAACGCAAAGTGGTCTGCCTCCAAATTATCCGCAGCTGATTTCGAAACCCCAACTCGGTATGTTGGGGAAATATGACACGTGCTCACTGCCTCTAAGCCAAATCACCGGTTACACTTGTCAACAACCAAAATGTACCGGATATGAAAATATCTGATCTTAACTAATCTTGGTATACTGAAAACGAAACTGATATTTTTAAAAAGTTGATTGGCTCTATTTCTCAAGATATATGCTACAAGTTTATTTAATTATGATGAATACATATGACGTAACTGACCATTAGATCAGAAGCTTTTCGTTAGCCTGCTTCTAATTCAAATGTACTCCATACACATGTTAACTGGACTGATTTTTGCGTGTGGATTCGCTTTCTCTATTTCCCGTGTCCCTCGCCATCAGATGAGCCCACTCTGACTTCGGAGGTATTATTATTATTATTATTATTATTTATTATTATTATTATTATTATTGTTATTATTATTAGTACTGGCGAGTTTTTGGCCACCATGGGCCATAACTCTAGAAAGGGAAAATACCAACTGCATCTCCCAGTGGTAGAGGTTGGGAAACACACCACGGTATGGCACACGCAGTCCTGGGGACCGAGTATCCACTCAGGCATTTGGACACATCTGCAGCTGAGCAGTTCAGGACACTCACTTATCCTGACAGTCGGAAATGACTGTCAAAGACAGAAGTAAAAGGTCCCCATGTGGATGTTGAAGTCAAGGGGAAACCACCACATTATCTCCCCAAGATTTCACGAGTATCCATATTTTAGAGTCAGTGAACGACGAAGCTGTCTTAGGACATCCTCGTTAGGCAGGGTCAGTCGTGAGCCACAGGTGACACCAGACAGTCATCAAGCTACTGATTCCACTAATTCCAATTCCAATTTTCAAAACAAAAATTACAAATTCGGCCTCGTTCAACCTGCGTTTTTCAGCTGTGGTTATTGTTGAGGTCCGTGGTTTTTGTGGGTTCATTCACCCTAATTCTTGTCTTGTGAGTCCTTTCTCGGACTGGTTATGTTGGTTTGTGTCTGTGACGTCAGCGGGGGGTTGGTCGGCGGCTATCCTTTTGTGCTCGTCTCCACTAGTGGTTTTCTTTGTTGGTGTAGGCTCCTGGCTCGTCTGGCTTCGCTATAAGCTACTGATAGCAAAACGAAAACTCATATGGAGACGTTGGCATGGAGGAATTTCATCTGCGGAGTTTTCTAGAACACCAAAGACCAAGATCTGTGGAAAACCATGAACGCCTACACCAGCCGGCAGGGCACTAGATTGTGATTTATTTTTTATTATCCTCATCATCGTCGTCACCATATCTAACTAATTACACGCAGTTCACAAAACACTGACTATGAAAATAATTATTATCTTGTCATTCAATAAAGGTGTCATTGTAAATGTTGTGTTTTAATCAGAGAGGCACATACCAAATTAATGCATAAAACAAATATTACTCTAGCTACAAACGTCATAAACAAACGTTTGCATTCCAAATGACGGGAGGAAAGTCTGAGAAAGACTTTGGTTATAACGTTGTAATATCTGCATGTGTCTTTCGTTTGTCGAGATTCTTAATATTTTGTGTTCATTAGTTTTCGGTATGAGCTACATAGCAATCATCCCTTTTTCTGTTTCAAAACCATCTTTGGATTATAACTTATTCCGGCCAAATATTGCCTGCATTAACTTAAATTCTATTGACTATTAAATGGATGACGGAGATTTCTTTTTTCTTTTTTTTTTTGGCGCTAGCTCGCTTTGAACTCAAGCGTAGTCCATACACACTATTTATAGTAGTGATTGACCGAATTTTGCATGTGGGTTAGCTTTCCCAATTAACAGTGTCCCTGGCCATCAGGCCATCGAACCCACCCCGACTTCAGAGGTACTTGTAATTTACTCCCCAAGTCAAGGATGACAGGTCAACATTTTAGTCCAGCTGTCCGGTGTAGAGGTTGAACCGCTTACCTTGGCATTAGCACAATTAATGTTTAAGAACACGCGTTCTTACCCATTCGGCCATGTGGACCTGCAATGACGGAGATGAAAAGTGGCAATGTGTGGTGAGTCATGAGGTTTCTTCGATAGGACAAGTTAAGAAAGAGGATGTCCGCACACCCACACATACGCACATCCGTACTCGCTCACAGTTAACACCACCAAAGAAATCGTTGTTTGACTTAAGCGAACATTATATCTATCACGATCAATTGGGAATCAGAGCAACACGTGGCTCCATGTAGCGATGCAATCTGCCCCACCAGTGTCTGCATCTCGTCAAGAGATCAAAGAAATACCCAGTTCCATTATCTTCAAAGTCACTGATGAGGCGGAAGCACCACCCTGGGTGAGCGCTGGGAATAAATACCTCATTGTGTTCCCCTAGATTCTGGCCATCGCTTCGTTTATAGAATGAGCGCGTATTTTTATTTGTTGAATAATTAGACTAACTTATATGCCGTTATTGTATTATTGAATAATGCGTCTATTTTGTCGACCGCATTCAGCCGTGAAGATGGTGCCACGGATTCTTTTTAAATGAAGGAAGAACAAAGACCGTCATGCAGGACCTGGTTTATCTATATATTCCCAACTGCAGTGTAGGCCTTCAACTAATTTACTCTAGCCGTTGTATCTGTCGCTATCTTCTGGAGCTCCCGTTATGAACCCCTGATATTATTCATGTGTGTCTAAATCTCTTCACCATGTGTTTTCAAACCTCCTTCTATTTCGCCTGTCCTGTCGTTTCCAGAGAAAGGAATTTTCAGTTGTTCTATTACCAGACTGTCTCAGTTTTCGTTCTATCCAGCGCCAGTGTTCTCTCTCGTCTTTTGATTCGTCTACAGCTGTCTAGTTCTGTATCTAACTCCTTTTACTCATTCTGTTCTGGGCAGGCACCAGTTAATACATGTTTGTAATGTATCTGTAACTACTGCAGATGCTCTCCGTGTGGCTGTTCCGTGCAACAGCACTGAGTCAGCTGTCATCTACTGCCTAATGGCTCCTGCAGTGTAAGGCAGGACAGTCTTGACCCTGAGGCCGCCTGGTTAGTGCAGTCGCCGCGAAATTTGCAGGTTAGGATTTTCTTTTTGCCCCCGACAGAACAAATCCAGACCTAACCGAGGATTCGACCTCGGGTCTCCCGAAGGAGAGCACAGATTTCTTAGCCACTCGACCAGCCGCTCCTCACTGAGTTTACGTTAGTAGTAAATATTGTAAGTTTGGTACTGGTTTTGATTTCGTGATTAATTTTGTCTTCCACAAATGTTCTAGTGTTCTGAAAGCCACTAGTGTCATTTGTATTCTTATGTTAATGTCTTAACTGATTAATGCCATGGGATGATTAATCGCCTTAAGCAATTTCCGCATCTGCCATGGGCTAATATATCGCACAAACGTTGTGATTGCATTATAATACAACATGTCTGCTACTATATAAACAACTTTTAAGTCACAACCACGACACACCATTATTTCCCATTTTCGCCATCCATTTTTATTTGGTCCAAATAAATCAAGATGTTTAATTGTAAAAAAGCAGGATCCTCGCTAGTACTTCGGAGTTCGTGCACTGAGCTAAGATTCTCCAGACTCAGGCTTGAGTTAGGAGTAGAACGGAGCACTTATGGGTCACACCCGTGTGCCGTGATGTTGATCCGTAAACTAAACTAAACTAAAACGCTATAAAAAGAAATTCCCCCTCCCCCCGTTTGTGATTTTCTAGGCAAGATTACTGAAGTAGTTTGTCATTGTTTCTGAACCACAGACGCACTTAGCATTGTGAAAATAAACGCAAAGCTATCTTTTCCCAAATCGCCTGCGACTGACATCGAACCCAGCATGCCAGGGTTGTGAAATTGCGTCCGCTTACAGTGATTACCCCTGTCACGTAAACAAAATAAAACTTGGCACTCTTCCGAATTCCGGTCCCAAATAGTTCCGCAGTGAATAGGTCAGGGGTTAAGGGTTAGGGTTAGTTGTTAACTAAACACTGACCCTAACCCTTACCCCTGACCTATTCACTGCGGATCTATTTGGGACCGCAATTCGGAAGAGTGCCTAAAACTTTAAAGTAAAAGACACTTGTACATACTTTAAGGTGCACCGGACATGTGTTGCTAGACACATCTATTTATAGACCAATCGACTCACAGTGGGTGACGTAATCAGTACCCTTGGATGACGTAATCAGTACCATGGGTGACGTAATCAGTACCACGACGTCCAACTTTACTTCTCAAGACATTCCTGGTAACAATTTTAGGTGAGTCCCGAATCCGCCCAGCTGCGAATCGAACCCATGGCCAACAGATTAACGGGCGAATAGTTAACCACTACCGCAACTTGCCTATCACGCACTGGAATGATAATTCAGCAATAAGAGACGATATTTTCCAATCAAAATTACTTAAACAAAAACTAACAACAAAACCAGAAGTGTAGTGAAACTACGCAGGAAATACAACTTGTAAGAAACAAACGAGAAACAAGGAAGCAACAGTTAGTAGCTACAAACCCAGGCACGTGGAAAAATCTCAACAATGTCGGCAACGGCGAGGTGAAGGGAGATGACGAAAAGCAGATACGGCGAGCAGTAGAACGAGATAGAAAAAAAAAAATAACGAAAGGCAGACATGTATCAGGCAAGCAATAGAACAGTATGGATAGAAATAACGAAAGGCAGACATGTATCAGGCAAGCAATAGAACAGTATGGATAGAAATAACGAAAGGCAGACATGTATCAGGCAAGCAATAGAACAGTATGGATAGAAATAACGAAAAACAGACACATGTCAGTAAGTAATAGAACCAGACAGATAGAAATAACGAGTAGCAGATACGTGTCAGGCAAGTAATAGCACGAGATAGATAGAAATAACGAGTAGCAGATACGTGTCAGGCAAGTAATAGCACGAGATAGATAGAAATAACTATAAGCAGACATTTGTCAGACAAGCAATGGAACGAGATAGAACACAACGCAATACAGAAATCAGTCATGCAAGCAATACACCGAGATATAAACACTAAAATACACGGGTCAGACAAACAATTCAGTGAGGCTAGAAGGGGGGGGGGGGGGGGGGGGGGGGGGAGGGGGGAACCCGAAAAGCAGACACAATGCAGTGTGATTTGAGGGGGGGGGGGGGGGTGTACCAAAATCAGACAACTGAACAGGCAAGCAATACAGTGGGGAGAGATTTCGGGAAGAAGAGGTGCATAAAGAAAGGCAGACGCGTCACAAAATCAAAATAGTGAGACCGGGGTAGGTAATTTAAATTTGTTGCGTATCCCTTACGGGACGATGACGTCAACACCAGCATTTTTCAGCTGCTGTCGAATTACTAGGCAAGTGTTACGTTCAGTAGTGTGCCATTGATTTCTGAACGACCGGCTCCCATAACAGCACGTTATAACACAACGCGACACGGTCTGATGCACAAATCGGTCGCAGCTGAGCTTCGAACGCCTGGTACCCGGCTCACGAACCGCGTACGCAAGCCTTTAGCCATGGAGCCGGTCGGGGTAGGTAATAGCAGCAAAAAAAAAAAAAAGTTGTAGGTTAAAAAAAAAGACAAAAAAGGTGGGAGGGGGCGGGGTAGATAATGGCAGCCAAAAAAAAAATAAAATATGTCAGGTCAGCAATGTAAGACAGAATTTACCTGAAAGCACCAACAAGGAAAAGGAAGACACACAATTTATGATGCTACTGTTGTAGTTCGTGACTCCTCTCTCTGGGCGACTGAGTCTTAACTTTTAAGTCCAAAGTTGGTTGAGGTGGTCTGAGCCTGAAGAAGGATTGCCTCAATCTTAGTTTAGTTTAGTTTAGTCGACGGATCAACATCACGGCACACGGGTGTAACCCATACGTGCTCCCTTCTACTCCTAACTCAAGCCTGAGTACGGAGAATTTCAGCTCAGTGCACGAACTCCGTAGCACTGGCGATGATCCTGAAATACTTTGAGTAGATTTTTAACTCGAAATTTTGTCCAGGCAGAGCCGTTAGGCTACTCTTTTTCGATTTCCAACCGCCAAGGGACATTTTACGTGCACGACAATACACACGGGCGTCCTATCTCACTACTCAGAGACAAGGGCAAATTTTGTTACTAGAAGTCCACGTGAAGTCCACGGGGCTTGAACCCGGAACCTGCAGCACTCGAGGCGGACACCATACCTCTAGACCACTCAGCCCTATAATCTGAGTGAAGCTGTTGTTGAGACCTATCACCTGACTCTATCTGAGTGAGGCTGGTGTTGAGACCTTTCATCTGACTCTATCTGAGCGAGGCTGGTGTTAAGACCTTTTACCTGACTCTCTCTGAGTGAGGCTGGTGTTATGACCTTTCTCCTGACTCTCTCTGAGGCTGGTGTTAAGACACTTCTCCTGACTCTCTCTGAGTGAGGCTGGTGTTAAGACCTTTCTCCTGACTCCATCTGAGTGAGGCTGGTTTGAAATCTTTCACCTGACTCTATCTGAGTGAGCCTGGCGTTGAGACCTTTCACCTGACTCTATCTGAGTGAGGCTGGCGTTGAGATCTTTCACCTGACTCTATCTGAGTGAGGCTGGTGTTGAGACCTTTCACCTGACTCTATCTGAGTGAGGCTGGTGTTAAGACCTTTCTCCTGACTCTCTCTGAGGATGGTGTTGAGACCCTTCTCCTGACTCTCTCTGAGTGAGGCTGGTGTTAAGACCTTTCTCCTGACTCTGTCTGAGTGAGGCTGGTTTGAAACATTTCACCTGACTCTATCTGAGGGAGGCTGGCATTGAGACCTTCCACCTGACTCTATCTGAGTGAGGTTGGTATTGAGACCTTTCACCTGACTCTATCTGAGTGAGGTTGGTATTGAGACCTTTCACCTGACTCTATCTGAGTGTGGCTGGTGTTAATACCTTTCTCCTGACTCTCTCTGAGGCTGGTGTTAAGACCTTTCTACTGACTCTCTATGAGTGAGGCTGGTGTTAAGACCTTTCTCCTGACTCTATCTGAGTGTTGAGACCTTTCTCCTGACTCTATCTGAGTGAGGCTGGTGATGAGACCTTTCACCTGACTCTATCTGAGTGACGCTCGTGTTCAGACCTTCACCTGACTCTATCTGAGTGAGGCTGGTGTTGAGACCTTTCACCTGACTCTATCTGAGTGAGGCTGGTGTTGATATCTTTCATCTGACTCTATCTGAGTGAGGCTGGTGTTAAGACCTTTCTCCGGACTCCATCTGAGTGAGGCTGGTGTTCAGACCTTTCTCCTGAATCTCTCTGAGTGAGGCTGAAGTTAAGACCTTTCTCCTGACTCTCTCTGAGGCTGGTGTTAAGACACTTCTCCTGACTCTATCTGAGTGAGGCTGAAGTTGAAACCTTTCTCCTGGCTTTCTCTGAGTGAGGCTGATGTTGAGTCCTTTAATCTGACTCTATCTGAGTGAGGTTGATGTTGAGACCTTTCACCTGACTCTATCTGAGCGAGGCTGGTGTTAAGACCTTTCTCCTGACTCTCTCTGAGTGAGGCTGGTGTTAAAACCTTTCTCCTGACTCTCTCTGGGGCTGGTGTTAAGACCCTTCTCCTGACTCTCTCTGAGTGAGGCTGGTGTTAAGACATTTATCCTGACTCTATCTGAGTGAGGCTGGCGTTGAAACCTTTCTCCCGACTTTCTCTGAATGAGGCTTGTGTTAAGACCTTTCTCCAGACTCTATCTGGGTGAGGCTGGTTTGAGACCTTTCACCTGACTCTATCTGAGTGAGGCTGGTGTTGAGACCTTTCACCTGACTCTATCTGAGTGAGGCTGGTGTTGAGACCTTTCTCCTGACTCTATCTGAGTGAGGCTGGCGTTGAGACCTTTCACCTGACTCTATATGAGCGAGGCTGGTGTTAAGACCTTTCTTATGACTCTCTCTGAGGCTGGTGTTGAGACTCTTCTCCTGACTCTCTCTGAGTGATTCTGGCGTTGAAACCTTTCTCCCGACTTTCTCTGAGTGAGGCTGGTGTTAAGACCTTTCTCCTGACTCTATCTGAGTGAGGCTGGTGTTGAGACCTTTCTCCTGACTCTGTCTGAGTGAGGCTGGTGTTGAGACCTTTCACCTGACTCTATATAAGCGAGGCTAGTGTTAAGACCTTTCTCCTGACTCTCTCTGAGGCTGGTGTTGAGACCCTTCTCCTGACTCTCTCTGAGCGAGGCCGGTGTAGAAACCTTTCACCTGACTCTATCTGAGTGAGGTTGGTTTTGAGACCTTTCACCTGACTCTATCTGAGTGAGGCTGGTGTTGAGGCCTTTCATCTGACTCTATCTGAGTGAGGCTGGTGTTAAGACCTTTCTCCTGACTCTCTCTGAGTGAGGCTGGTGTTGAGACCTTTCTCCTGACTCTCTCTGAGTGAGGCTGGTGTTGAGACCTTTCTCCTGACTCTATCTGAGGGAAGCTAGTTTGATACCTTTCACCTGAATCTATCTGAGTGAGGCTGGCGTAGAGACCTTTCACCTGACTCTATCTGATTGAGACTGGTGTTGAGTCCTTTCATCTGACTCTATCTGAGTGAGGGTGATGTTGAGACCTTTCACCTGACTCTCTCTCTCTCTCTGAGTGAGGCTGGTGTTAAGACCTTTCTACTGACTCTCTCTGAGGCTGGTGTTAAGACCTTTCTCCTGACTCTATCTGAGTGAGACTGGTGTTGAGCCCTTTCACCTGACTCTATCTGAGTGAGGCTGGTGTTGAGACCTTTCATCTGTCTCTATATGAGCGAGGCTGGTGTTAAGACCTTTCTTATGACTCTCTCTGAGGCTGGTGTTGAGACCCTTCTCCTGACTCTCTCTGAGTGATTCTGGCGTTGAAACCTTTTTCCCGACTTTCTGAGTGAGGCTGGTGTTAAGACCTTTCTCCTGACTCTATCTGAGTGAGGCTGGTGTTGAGACCTTTCACCTGACTATCTGAGTGAGGCCGGTGTTGAGACCTTTCACCTGACTCTATATGAGCGAGGCTGGTGTTAAGACCTCTCTTATGACTCTCTCTGAGGCTGGTGTTGAGACCCTTCTCCTGACTCTCTCTGAGTGATTCTGGCGTTGAACTTTCTCCCGACTTTCTCTGAGTGAGGCTGGTGTTAAGACCTTTCTCCTGACTCTATCTGAGTGAGGCTGGTGTTGAGACCTTTCACCTGACTCTATCTGAGTGAGGCTGGTGTTGAGACCTTTCACCTGACTCTATATGAGCGAGGCTAGTGTTAAGACCTTTCTCCTGACTCTCTCTGAGGCTGGTGTTGAGACCCTTCTCCTGACTCTCTCTGAGTGATTCTGGCGTTGAAACCTTTCTCCCGACTTTCTCTGAGTGAGGCTGGTGTTAAGACCTTTCTCCTGACTCTGTCTGAGTGAGGCTGGTTTGAAACCTTTCACCTGACTCTATCTGAGTGAGGCTGGCGTTGAGACCTTTCACCTGACTCTATCTGAGTGAGGTTGGTTTTGAGACCTTTCACCTGACTCTATCTGAGTGAGGCTAGTGTTGAGGCCTTTCATCTGACTCTATCTGAGTGAGGCTGGTGATAAGACCTTTCTCCTGACTCTCTCTGAGTGAGGCTGGTGTTGAGACCTTTCTCCTGACTATCTCTGAGTGAGGCTGGTGTTGAGACCTTTCTCCTGACTCTATCTGAGTGAAGCTAGTTTGATACCTTTCACCTGAATCTATCTGAGTGAGGCTGGCGTAGAGACCTTTCACCTGACTCTATCTGAGTGAAGCTGGTGTTGAGACCTTTCACATGACTCTATATTATTGAGGCTGGTGTTGAGTCCTTTCATCTGACTCTATCTGAGTGAGGTTGATGTTGAGGCCTTTCACCTGACTCTCTCTCTCTCTGAGTGAGGCTGGTGTTAAGACCTTTCTCCTGACTCTCTCTGAGGCTGGTGTTAAGACTTTTCTCCTGACTCTATCTGAGTGAGGCTGGCGTTGAAACCTTTCTCCCGACTTTCTCTGAGTGAGGCTGGTGTTGAGACCTTTCACCTGACTCTATCTGAGTGAGGCTGGTGTTGAGACCTTTCACCTGACTCTATATGAGCGAGGCTGGTGTTAAGACCTTTCTCCTGACTCTCTCTGAGGCTGGTGTTGAGACCTTTCTCCTGACTCTCTCTGAGTGAGGTTGGTGTTAAGACCTTTCTCCTGACTCTGTCTGAGTGAGGCTGGTTTGAAACCTTTCACCTGACTCTATCTGAGTGAGGTTGGTTTTGAGACCTTTCACCTGACTCTATCTGAGTGAGGCTGGTGTTGAGGCCTTTCATCTGACTCTTGAGTGAGACTGGTGTTAAGACCTTTCTCCTGACTCTCTCTGAGGCTGGTGTTAAGACCCTTCTACTGACTCTCTATGAGTGATGCTGGTGGTAAGACCTTTCTCCTGACTCTATCTGAGTGAGGCTGGTGTTGAGACCTTTCTCCTGACTCTATCTGAGTGAGGCTGGTGATGAGACCTTTCACCTGACTCTATCTGAGTGAGGCTGGTGTTCAGACCTTTCTCCTGACTCGGTGTCATCTCTACAGTGACTCTGTTGCAGAGTTCTCTTTTCCGCCTCCAAGCTCAGGAAATGAAGGGGTATGCGAGGCCAGTACAGGAACTTCACATCTGCAGAGTGGAATATTAGGAAGTAATGACGTCATGATTCAGCACACCAAATGGGAGGCCAGCGTGATCGAATGGATAAAGGCACTTTTTAAACTTCCGGCGTGTTGATGATAGCATTCCACCCCTACACAGATCAGTTGGACTGAAATGTTGACTTCTCGTCCTTGACTTGTGGACTAAATTACAAGTACCTCTGAAGTCGGAGTGGGTTTGCCTGACGACCTGGTACACTTGCAATAGGAAAAGCTATCCCACATGCAAATACCAGTCCAACGTTAACTACGAGCAAGCGACCCAATAAAAAATAAAACGGCACAGCAAATACGGACTGGCTGGGTTGTTAGTGTTTCTGCCACCGGTCTTAAGTATCTCATTGTCAACAGGTTTAAACCCAATGCCCAGAGAGAGGTATGGCAGGCCACAAACATTTCAGTTATAACCAACACTGCGAGTCAGGTTGAAGGAGTTAGAAGCTGTTTTTTTCCCCAAAATGGACGGATGGACGGACAAATAAATACAGCTAAGGAGGTTTCTTTTACGAACTCATCAAGCCTCCGCTCTCGCGCTGCGAACGTCTCGGGATCCTGTTCAGACATCGTTGTTCGGTTCTTGAGCGCAAATTATTTTTCGAAGACCCGCTGAGATCATCGTTGGTAGCTACGGAGTTCGTGCTCTGTGCGCTGCTACGGCAGACATTTCTGCGGAAGGAAGACTGAGCCAAATGAAACAGAACTCGGCACAATGACGTCACACCAGTTGCCTTTAACCCTGTAACGAACAAAGCGTGGGTATGCCATGACAGACTTAATGGGTGTGTATTAATGTGTATTATGTTTGTGTGTAAGTGTAATTGTGTATATGGGTGCGCGCGCGCGCGTGTGTGTGTGTGTGTGCGTGCGCGCATGTGTGTGCAAGTACATCAACCGAAAGCTGTCTTCAGGCATTTCAACCTTCCAGTCGCCAATGTTTCAGCGGAACTAGAAGAGTAGATGTCCATGGCTCCAGCCCGTCTACGCAGGCGGATGCTCAAAGCCGATAGATAACACCAAGACGTGTAACCCAATCAGGTAGTGCATTAAAGGGGTCTTAACTTTGGGATTGTTGAAGTTCAAGTTTATAAAGCTGCCCTTCTTTGTATAATAATAATAATATGATACTGCTTGATTTATATTATAAAGAAAGTCAGTTTCGTGAAGTCTCTAAATTCTAGTCTGTTTTTAATCTGAGGCTGTGATATCGAATTCTAACAATTCTTATGGAGAACAAGTGAATCCAGCATACGATTTAATACGCAACGTCCATTCTCGTGCCCTTCTCCGGGCTTACAATTTAAGATTTGTCAATTTGCCACCTTATTTGCAAGAAATGTATAATACTAGTATAAACTCCACCGTGGAGCAAGCACAAAAGGAGGCTTAATGTGGTGTCAAATTCTTAGAATGTTTCGGCCTCTTTATCGTCTTTAGACTTTCGTAGGGACCTTATCCTGGTAATGATATCCAGCTGTCATTTCCTTGTGTATCCGCGCCCTTTACGGCATCTTTAAAACATGTGTGCACCTTTGCTTTTTACTGCCTCACAATTACCCAGATATGTGTACCTACGAACAACCACCCTGCCCTCTGAAAAATGAATGTCATTTAATCCGTACATAGTGATTTGATTCTTTCTCGTGATTCCTTTGTATTCAATCAATCAATCATGTGCCATGCCGGAAAGCGTGGGCGGTCATGACTCGCCATTTCAATCGATCACCAGAGTCGTGGATCAGCTCAATATTCCTGTCTCGTCCATGCCACGTGGCCAAGCCATCCAGGTATTTTCCTCTCGGTCTTCCTCTTGGTCTGTTCCCCTCGATCTTGCCAGTTGTCAATAAGTTCTCCAATCCATTTCTTCTCATAACATGTCCAAAAAATGTTGACTGTCTTCGTCTAATTTCTCTAATCAGTCTACGATTTTCATTTGGCTCCTGTAGTACTTGGTCATTGGTTTTTCTATCTGTCCATGGTACTCTTTGCATTTTCCTCAGAAACCACATTTCTGTAGCCATCAAATGTTTTTCAGTTTGACTGCACATTGTCCAAGTTTCACATCCATACAAAAGGACAGGCTCTATGTACCCCCTAAACACTCTTTTTCTCGTTTCAATTGACATTTTTATTGGTCAGAATGTTTTTCATCTTTGAATAACGAAGACACAAACAATAGATTGCACGATTTATTGCCTGGCAAATTTCGCTGCATCTCGTCAGGTACATACTGCAGAAATCACACAATTTACGTGAATTAATTAGATAAATTCTTCAAGTTGAAATATACACATATTCGCACAGTAATGTCAATTATCTACCACGGTAATTTTAAGCTGACTAACATGTCTTTCTGTTTGCACAATTCTTGCTTGCGTTGATTGATCATAATTGCTTCTGCAAATTATAACAAGCGAGTATTTTGTGTGTTCAACAACACGCGAAAGGCAGTGTCTCTGTCAACCACATGGCCGCTTTCGATAATGTGCCTACCAATTGAAGACGCCGGGAGCTTCCGGTGTGTCGGCCCCACGAGGCTAGCATCTCCTGTGTGTTGTATCTTGTTGACCCATTGAGGTATGTGGAAGCTCCGGAAGCTACCGGAAAATAAAACGCTAACGAACAGCTATCAAAATAAAATGAAGACGACAGACAAGCAGATGTAGTCAGATAATGAGAATATGAATACATGAAGAATACATATCTAGTATAAAATGAAAATATACAAAAATATACATATGGAAATACAACAAAGATACATATCTGCATAAAATAATATAAAGATGAAAGTAAAGCTAATGAAAATATGAAATATAAAAAAAAAAAATTAGAAAGTGGATACACGAGGAAGTAACAAGTAAACGTAATCAATATATTTAAAATGTGCCTTTATGTATATGCATTAAAATAATCTAATAATAGCACATGAACTGACGATGATAATAAATGCTTTTATCTAAAAGAAAGCGGTGAAAGATTAAAGGTGTGAAAGAAAACATGAGGAATCATGGAGCGTGAATGAACATATTAGGAGGAGGTTGTAAGCAAGGAAAATGTGGATCCCGTGACGAAAGTTGCTAACACCTCCAAATGCCAGGGTAACTAACAAGGATTGCTTGGAAGAGGTTAATGAAAAGAGAACAGTATATACAGTTGAGTTGAGTTGAGTTGAGCTAACAACCGACATCACTGCATTCAGGACATTCCCATACGCGCTCCGCCCTCTCGTTCAACAGCCAGCGTAGAGTCATACTACTAATCGTTCCCATCGCTATCTGATTAAACGTTCTTCTGGTCTTCCCTCTCAGTTGTGAGATTCTTTTAGAACACCTGCCGATCCCCCGCAATCTCATTCTTTCCACATACGGGTTTTCAATCTGTTCCTCCGCCTTCTCCACCTGATCCCATAGGTGCACGACCACGTATCCCGTGTCCATAGGTAATCTACCACCAAGAGGTGCATTCCTTGCTAGCCTATCAGCCTGTTCATTCCCCCCGCACCCCCGCATGACCAGGGCAAAATATCCATACAATTCTCACAATCTGTGACCTCTGAAACGAGGATGTATGAAAGATTATATATGCAACTATAAGAAAGAGGCAATAACGTTCTTTGGTATTATAACGAGAAGAGAAGCACTTGAAAACATCGTGACGAATTGGAAAGATCAAGGGGAAGCGCCTGTGCTGCAGCTCTAGTCATCAGGTACAGAAACACACCGATCCCAGTCCCAGCAGTAAAAGAACCTGTAGCTTTGTACGTAAAATCAAATTGTATTTACCAATTTACATACAGATGCGAGGCCATCTACATAGGCAGAACTGAGCGACAGTTACATTACAGGGTTTCGGAACATATTCCGAATTGGGTGGACAAGATACTACACACAGAAGATGGTAGCCTAGGCAGGCCGACACACCGGAACAGTCCGGCTTCATCAGTCGGGAGACATGTGCTCGAGAGCGGTCACGTGGTTGAAAGAGACAGTGCCTTCCGTGTGTTGTTCAACACACAAAGTAGTTGATTGTTAAAGTTTGCTGAAGCTATAATAATCAACCTTCGTAAGCCGTCCTTGTGCAAGCAGAAAGACATGTTAGTCTGTTTAAAATTACCGTGGTAGACAATCGACATTACTGTGCGAACATGTGTATATTTCAGTTTGAAGGATTTATCTAATTAATTCACGTAACTTGTGTGATTTCTGCAGTATGTACCTGACGAAATGCAGCGAAATATGCCAGGCAATAAATCGTGCAATCTATTGTTTGTGTCTTCGTTATTCAAATTTATCACGGGAAAACCTCAATTGAATTTAGTTGAGTTGAGCTGATTGAGTCGAGCTGTGTTGGGTTGATTTGAGTTGAGTTGAATTGAGTCGAGCTGTGTTGAG
>JACEFZ010001435.1:47500-110000 GCA_014155875.1 Cepaea nemoralis
CTGGCCTGACCAGCGCAGTTATCGCGTCTCAGAGCAGACATTTACACTTTCACTTAACTCTTCTGCCTGGCCTAAATGGGTCTTTGTATCTTTCCGCAGAAACCTATTTCCAATGCCAATATATGTTTTTCAATGTGTCGGCTCATTGCCACATTTCACTATCCAGACAAAAGTACTAGGTTCTATGTTCCACTCCAACAGTCAAATAAGAAAAAATGTTAGCCAAATTATTAAAATGTTGGCCAAATATAGAAATATATCGACCAGACGTATAAAATATAGTAAAATTTGTTAGCCAAACTTATAAAACTCGTGGTCAAAATAAGAAATATCTCAACCAAGCGTATAAGAAATAGGAAAAGGCTAGTCAAACTAATGGAAATGTTGGCTAAATATAGAAATATCTCGAACAACTTATAAAATGTAGGAAAAATTGTTAGCCAAACTGACAAAACTGTTTGCCAAAATAAGAAACTAGACGACCAACTTATAAAAGGTAGGAAAAATTGTTAGCCAAACTGACAAAACAGTTGGTCAAAATAAGAAACGTCTCGACTAACATTATAAAATGTAGGAAAATGGTAACCAAACTTAATTAAAAAGGGTGACCAAAATAGGAAATATCTCGACCAAACTTATGAAAAGTAGGAAAATGTGTTAACCTAATGTGAAACATATTGGGCAAGTAGGAAATCATGTTAGCCAAATAGAAAAAATATTGATCAAACTTATAGATGTCTCGTCCAAACTTATACAATGTATGAACATGTGTTAGCCAAAGGTGAAAAATATTGGCAAAGTTAAGAAATATCTCATCCTAATTTATAACAAGTAAGAAAATATGCTAGAAAAATTCAAGAAATATGTCGACAATAGGCAAAACGATGGACAAACTTATAAAGATGTCGACCGTTATAAGAAAATGTGTTACCCAAATTAGGAAAAATATTGACCAAGTTTTGAAATATCTCGACCAAACTTACAAAATGTGGGAAATATGTCGATTAAAGTAGGAACACTTGTTAGCCAAAGATGAATAATAGTGGCCAAGTAAAGAAATATCGCATCCAAACTTTTAAAATGTATGAAAATTTTTTATCCAAAGGTGAAAACTGTTGACCAAGTTTTAAAAAAAAAAACTTCTCGTCCAAACTCATAAAAAGTAGGAAAATTTGTTAACCAAATGTGAAAAATATTGTCCAAGTAAAGACATGTTTCAACTAATCTTATAAATATGTCGTCCAAACTTATAATAATTAGGATAATGTGTTAACCAAAGGGGGATAATATTGGCCAAGTGGAGAAATATCTCAACCATACTTATGAAAAGGAGAAAAATGTGTTAACCTAATGGGGAAAATATTGGCCAAGTGAAGAAATATCTCATCCATTCTTATAAAAATTAGGAAAATGTGTTAACCTAACGAGAAAAATATCGCCCCAGTGAAGAAAAAAATTACACAATACTTATAAAACTTAGGAAAATGTGTTAACCTAATGAGAAAAATATTGACCAAGTAAAGAAAATTTACACCACACTTATGAAAAGTAGGAAAATGTGTTAACAAAAAGGGAAAAAATATATGGGCTAAACTATGAAATATGTTGACCGAAGTAAGAAAATGTGTTGACCTAATGGGAAAAATATTGGCCAAGTGAAAAAGTATCTCAACCATACTTATGAAAAGGAGAAAAATGTGTTAACCTAATGTGAAAAATATTAGCCAAGTAGGAAATCATGTTAGCCAAATAGGAAAAAGTATCGGTCAAACTTATAGATGTCTCGTTTAAACTTATAAAATGTATGAAAATTTGTTAGCCAAAGGTGAAAAATATTGGCCAAGTAATGAAATATCTCACCCGAACTTATAAAAAGTAAGAAAACATGCTAGTAACACCAAGGAATATGTCGACTGAAATAATACAATAGGCAAAACGATGGACAAACTTATAAATATGTCGACCGTTATAAGAAAATGTGGTACCCAAATTAGGAAAAATATTGACCAATTTTGAAATATCTCGACCAAACTTACAAACAGTAGGAAAATATGTCGACTACAGTAGGAACATTTGTTAGCCAAAGATGAAAAATAGTAGCCAAGTAAAGAAATATCGCATGCAAACTTTTAAAATGTATGAAAATTTGTTAGCCAAAGGTGAAAACTGTTGACAAGTAAAGAAACTTCTCGACCAAACTCATAAAAAGTAGGAAACTTTGCTAACTAAATGTGAAAAAATATTGTCCAAGTAAAGACATGTTTCAACTAATCTTATAAATATGTCGCCCAAACTTATAAACATAGGAAAATGTGTTAACCAAAGGGGAAAAATATTGACCAAGTGAAGAAATATCTCAACCATACTTATGAAAAGGAGAAAAATGTGTTAACCTAATGGGAAAAACATTGGTGAAGTGAAGAAATATCTCATCCTTTCTTATAAAAATTAGGAAAATGTGTTAACCTAATGAGAAAATTATTGCCCAAGTGAATAAAAAATTTACACAAAACTTATAAAACTTAGGAAAATGTGTTAACCTAAGGAGAAAAATATTGACCAAGTAAAGAAAAATTTACACCAAACTTATGAAAAGTAGGAAAATTTGTTAACCAAAGGGGAAAAATATGGGCTAAACTATGAAATATGTTGATCCAAGTAAGAAAATGTGTTAGCCAAATGGGGGAAAATGTTGGCCAAAACATGAAACACCTTAACCAAACTTATAAATATCTCGTGTAAACTTATAAATAAGTAGGAAAAAATATTGCTTCTGTAGTTATGTCAAACGTGTCTTGAACTTTTATCTGAACAGACATTTCACAAGACACAATAATCAACGTCAACACTTTCCCTCTTTTACATTACCGAAAGCTTCAACTTACCATTCTAGAGTATCCACTAAAGAAACACTTATACATAATAATCACCCATCTCTTCACACTCTTGGTTTTTCCTTTCTAACACAACGTGTCTCTGTCTTTCATAGATAACTTCACAACTTTTCCATGTCACAGCACCAAGAACTCCAAACCTTCGTTGTACATGAGCTCTAATGAAACAGTCATAACAACATTTATGGCAATGCAATCTGTGGCGCCACCTCGGATAGTTTCGATAGCATCTGAGTATTCGTCAAAAAAGATCCATTTGACATCTTCAACTTTCTATACCACAATGTCTTCTAAACTAACCTTCCATTGTTCCATCTTTCAACAACACAAAGGGTGTTCTCGAAGTCTAGCTAACATAACATTTCTTACTATGTCTACCTCTTTCACACTTTGTCATTTCACAGCTGCAATAGCGACAAGTTTGCAACCATATTTTCCCCCCTTTGGTTAACACATTATCCTAATTATTATAAGTTTGGACGACATATTTATAAGATTAGTTGAAACATGTCTTTACTTGGACAATATTTTTCACATTTGGTTAACAAAGTTTCCTACTTTTTATGAGTTTGGACGAGAAGTTTTTTTTTTTTTTTTACTTGGTCAACAGTTTTCACCTTTGGATAAAAAATTTTCATACATTTTAAAAGTTTGGATGCGAAATTTCTTTACTTGGCCACTATTATTCATCTTTGGCTAACAAATGTTCCTACTTTAATCGACATATTTTCCCACATTTTGTAAGTTTGGTCGAGATATTTCAAAACTTGGTCAATATTTTTCCTAATTTGGGTAACACATTTTCTTATAACGGTCGACATCTTTATAAGTTTGTCCATTGTTTTGCCTATTGTCGACATATTTCTTGATTTTTCTAGCATATTTGCTTACTTGTTATAAATTAGGATGAGATATTTCTTAACTTTGCCAATATTTTTCACCTTTGGCTAACACATGTTCATACATTGTATAAGTTTGGACGAGACATCTATAAGTTTGATCAATATGTTTTCTATTTGGCTAACATGATTTCCTACTTGCCCAATATGTTTCACATTAGGTTAACACATTTTCCTACTTTTCATAAGTTTGGTCGAGATATTTCCTATTTTGGTCACCCTTTTTAATTAATTTGGTTACCATTTTTCCTACATTTTATAATGTTAGTCGAGACGTTTCTTATTTTGACCAACTGTTTTGTCAGTTTGGCTAACAATTTTACCTACCTTTTATAAGTTGGTCGTCTAGTTTCTTATTTTGGCTAACAGTTTTGTCAGTTTGGCTAACAAATTTTACTATATTTTATACGTCTGGTCGATATATTTCTATATTTGGCCAACATTTTAATAATTTGGCTAACATTTTTTTTTCTTATTTGACTGTTGGAGTGGAACATAGAACCTGTACTTTTGTCTGGATGTGAAATGTGGCAATGAGCAGACACATTGAAAAACATATATTGGCATTGGAAATAGGTTTCTGCGGAAAGATGCAAAGACCCATTTGGCCAGACAGAAGAGTTAGTGAAAGTGTAAATGTCTGCTCTGAGCCGCGATAACTGCGCTGGTCAGGCCAGCGGGTACATGATATGTCATGTTATATGATACACCTAAGATTGATCCGGGGAAGTTTGTTGTGTTCACAGGTAATATTATACAGGTGATAAAAATAGCTAAACACTCGGCGGTGTATGACCCGATTGCTGTTAAGTAAAAGGTACACCCCAACTGGCCTCGGTGCTCACATCTCTCTATGTCTATGAGAACGTGTTAGTTGAATACTGGGTTGACTTGATTATATTTATGTATACTATATTCGAAACTGCCTTGTGGTGTATAGAGGCCTTGGTAGTAGTAGTTTCGTGTTCTTTACTGTTACTTGGTGACCCTATGACGACTCGGACATAGAAAAGCGAGAGAATGAACACCTTTTTAAACCTCCGACGCCCTGTTGACGAGGGGGCAGAATCATTCCCTACATGGTGAATCACAAGTTAGGTCCCCTGGTTCAACAACCAACATAATACCGTTTTTTTCTGTACTACCCCTCTTAACCACGTGTCTCAGTTGTACCCTTACGCAGGTGACAGGATGCAACCATTACCCACATGTCCATATACAGTGTGATAATATACGTCTATCTTGTGAGTTATCGGTTTACTTCTACCACACTAATGCATACGAGTAGAGACATGGAGCTTGAAATGAAGAAACGGTAGCCAAGAGACTACAAGGACAGAAGAAAAAAATGTCTGATGGGAGGTGTCTTTAAAGCGTTAGAGCAAGAATCGTTGTGATGAAGGTTGTCTTTTGCGAGTTGGAAAACATACTGGCTAATATAAAGTTGTCAACTGTAATGAGTAATACACAGAGTGCTTGAGTACTACATAGACCCTGTACTTTTGTATGACTGTGTAGCGAAGTCAGTGAGCAGACAAGTTGAAAAGCATCTACTGCTAGTGGCGTTGTGGATTCTGAGACATGGTTTTTTTTTTTACAAATTCACTAGACAACCGCATGAAACTCCCTCCAAAGATTACAAGGCAACAGAACAAAACACGCAACATGGTAGACACATAGACACGATACCAGCTCTGTAAGGCAACATACTCTGATAATGTATACATAACGGACGCTTTCCAGTACTACTACACACATCTATAAGCAGTGGTAAATGCGCATACACAGATACACGATACTTTCCTAAAGTAGACTCTAGCCAAGTTCGCAGTGCCGCTATATCGAGGCATGTCTATTGAGTTGATATGAACCATGTTTGATTATTTTCACACCCGGATGTATTAGGCGACAATTCACAACACAGCTACGATGCACTGAAAGAGGTAACCTTATCAACTTCGCATATTGATCAATCTATCCAATCAATCCGATCCGATCAAACCTCCCAATAACATAGCTTACCATTCTTCTTCACACCACGAGCGTTTTCAATGTCACAAGAATAACGAACTACTGTTATTTAAGATCAGAGTGGCACATGCTGATACTGTTTGTGATATCTCCTACTCATACCACCTGTTTTAACTGCATAAGGACACATACACCTAACCCATAATCCCCAATCGGCAATTATGAGAAAAATCGAGGGTAGTGTTATTGATTATTATTGAATGTCCCGACAATAGGTGTTAATCTCTTAATCCCCTTCCACCCTTTATATGAACCTTTATTAATATCGCGAACTATTTGCAATGGCGGAGATATCAGATATATTATTAACCTGACTTTGTCATTACTCTGACCATAATCCCCTGGATTAGCCGTTATGAAGATGAAGTATTGATTTTTTGTTCCAGATTGTGTACAACTATCTGTGTTTTTAAGTTTTGACATTTTAAGGACACAGTCGTTTGGCCCTTATTATTACGAGTATATAGCCGCTACTCGTTGGACCGATGACTGGACTAGTCGGCAGTCGTCAATGACCAGCCATGTGGGCACTCAGTAATGACCACCTACCTACCGATGTGACGTATTTTATGGGGTTTGAACCGCACCCACGCGACCGCCCGCGCCCGCGCCCAGCGACCGCCGCCGCGCGCCCCTAATTGTCTTTTATTTTTATTTTTTACAATTAGTTAAAATATTATACACACACACACAGTTATCTGCTCTTAGAAAAACATGTCTTCTATTAGAATTATCGACCCTTACATATGACCTAAGTACCTACCCTACCCAAACCGCCCTGGGCCCGAGCTAGATTGAGGTCAATCCAGCGAGGTCAATCCAGAAAGTATAATTAGGAGCAGACAGAAACCCTAACCTCTAACCCCTAACCCAAACCCTAACCCTAACCCCTAAGCCCTAACCCTAACCCTAACCCCTAACCCTAACCCCTAACCCTAACCCCTAACCCTAATCCTAATCCTAAGGATTGGGGTCAATTCTTAGAGGTCAATCCTGAAAATCTACTCAAATACCCGCTACTATACTACTCTCGTGGTCACTGGTTGATCAGGCGAGCGCCTATCCGCTGGCTACAGCCATAACCCGTGGCCACTGGTAGGTCAGGGCTATCCGCTGGCTACAGCCATCACCCGTGGCCACTGGTAGGTCAGGGCTATCCGCTGGCTACAGCCATCACTCGTGGCCACTGGTAGGTCAGGGCTATCCGCTGGCTACAGCCATCACCCGTGGCCACTGGTAGATCAGGTTAGCGCCTTTCCGCTGGCTACAGCCATCACCCGTGGCCACTGGTAGGTCAGGGCTATCCGCTGGCTACAGCCATCACTCGTGGCCACTGGTAGGTCAGGGCTATCCGCTGGCTACAGCCATCACCCGTGGCCACTGGTAGATCAGGTTAGCGCCTTTCCGCTGGCTACAGCCATCACCCGTGGCCACTGGTAGGTCAGGGCTATCCGCTGGCTACAGCCATCACTCGTGGCCACTGGTAGGTCAGGTGAGCGCCTACCCGCTGGCTACAGCCATCACCCGTGGCCACTGGTAGATCAGGTTAGCGCCTTTCCGCTGGCTACAGTCATCACCCGTGGCCACTGGTAGGTCAGGGCTATCCGCTGGCTACAGCCATCACTCGTGGCCACTGGTAGGTCAGGTGAGCGCCTATCCGCTGGCTACAGCCATCACCCGTGGCCACTGGTAGATCAGGGCTATTCGCTGGCTACAGCCATCACTCGTGGCCACTGGTAGGTCAGGTGAGCGCCTATCCGCTGGCTACAGCCATCACCCGTGGCCACTGGTAGGTCAGGGCTATCCGCTGGCTACAGCCATCACTCGTGGCCACTGGTAGGTCAGGTGAGCGACTATCCGCTGGCTACAGCCATCACTCGTGGCCACTGGTAGGTCATGGCTATCCGCTGGCTACAGCCATCACCCGTGGCCACTGGTAGGTCAGGGCTATCCGCTGGCTACAGCCATCACTCGTGGCCACTGGTAGGTCAGGTGAGCGACTATCCGCTGGCTACAGCCATCACTCGTGGCCACTGGTAGGTCAGGGCTATCCGCTGGCTACAGCCATCACCCGTGGCCACTGGTAGGTCAGGGCTATCCGCTGGCTACAGCCATCACCCGTGGCCACTGGTAGGTCAGGGCTATCCGCTGGCTACAGCCATAACTCGTGGCCACTGGTAGGTCAGGGCTATCCGCTGGCTACAGCCATCGCCCGTGGCCACTGGTAGGTCAGGGCTATCCGCTGGCTACAGCCATCACTCGTGGCCACTGGTAGGTCAGGTGAGCGACTATCCGCTGGCTACAGCCATCACCCACGACCACTGATAGGCCAGGCTAGCGCCTATCCGCTGGTTACCGAGGCTCGCTTGTGTGGTAGGGCCATCACGTGTTGCAGGCCTGAGTTCACGGGGGAATAGGCGGTCATTCCTTCCCCTCACTTATCGAGACGACGAACGCAGGCGTGGAACCCTTGTCCGGTCACGCTCATGGCGTTATCAGCGTAGCTCCCCATCCGCTAAGCTAACGCGCCCGCTTTATGTCTCGTCTCCTTCCAGTGATTAAAGAAAAACTCCGCCGCTGAGCAAGCACGACCGGAGGCTTTTGATTGTCAGAAGAAGTCCACCGTCCTGGAAAGTTTCTTCTCTTTATCTTCCTGAAACTGTCTGGGGGGAGAGTCCACCCGATTCATGACTCCGAATGTCTTTCTTCTACCGTGCATTCGAACCATATATAGTGACGTTGCGTTGTCTTCGTGCTTGTCCCATATTTGCGAAGTGTGCCTGCTCCCAAGTCAACCTTCCCTAAGGGAGGAGAGCATCGTGTACCCGGTGCTTCGTGCCATGACACATATCCTAGCACTGTTGGCTGTGGGAAGCCAGCTTCTGTCGTCGCCTTCACACCGGCGGTCCGCTATGTACCAGTGTACGTCTTTGTTGCCATGTTGCCTTCTTCGTATCCCGTTCATGCTTCGTACTCCGTTCTTGCTTCTTACCCCGTTTATGCTTCATACCCCGTTCATGCTTCGTACCCAATTTATGCTTCTGTGGCCGGCTTCGTGGCTTAGAGGTTATGACTTTTCTCCGTAATCTCGTATACTCTCGTCGGTAACGTGATAACGGTAAGAATCAGCAGTGGTTCGAATCGCATCGGTAACTTACGGGGTATGTGAGCCAGCCGCTCAGAAAGCAATGGCAAACTACTGAGCGTAATCTTGCCAAGAAATCAACATACAGCTGAAAGGTGCTGGTGTCGACAGCGATGTCCTGTAAAGGATATGCGGAAAAAGAAAAAAAAACTCCGTTCATGCTTTGTACCGTGTTTATGCTTCATACCCCGTTTATGCTTCGTACCCTGTACATGCTTCGTACCTTGCTCATGCTTCGTACCCTAGCCATGCTTAGTATTTCGTTCATGCTTCGTACCCCGTTCATGCTTCATACCCCGTTCATGCTTCAAAATCCTCGTGAAAAATATCTTCGACTTGCATGCCTGTCTCAAGAAGAGCAATATCCTCATACTACATGAGATATATTGACAACCACAGATGGGTGCCTAGTTCGAGAGAAGACAAGCCTCATGTGTTGTCAGTTCTTGATAAGGGAGGCTCTGGAGAACATTACTGAAGATGGGAAGAGTGAAAATAATAGACAGAGAGACAGACAGAGAATGAGAGAGAGAGAGAGAAAGAGAAAGAGAGTGAGAGAGAGAGAGAGAGAGAGAGAGAGAGAGAGAAGAAGTGGGACAGAGAGACGGCGAGAAGTGCGAGAGAGAGGGGGTGAGAGAGAGAGAGGGAAGGAAACTGAGCGTGTGAGTGTGTGAGTGAGAGAAAGTGTGTGCGAGTGAGTGAGAGAGAGAGAGAGAGAGAGAGAGAGAGTGGGGAAATGGGAGAGATAGAGACAGCGGAAAGTGGGAGAGAGAGTGGGAGAGAGAGGGAGGGAGGGAGAGTGAGCTTGTGAGTGTGTGTGTGAGAAAGTGGGAGAGAGAGACAGGGGAATGAGAGAGAGAGAGAGAGAGAGAGAGAGAGAGAGAGAGAGAGAGAGAGAGAGAGAGAGAGGAATTGGAGAGAGGGAGAGTGGGTGAGAGAGGGATCAACAGTGGGAGACAATGCTGGATATGCTACAAAAGTGATGCTGAAGGCAGTTAGTAGCTGGACTTATCAAGAACTAGAGCCGCGGCAGTGTAATGGCCATGCACTCAACTGCTGGTCTGGTGGTGATGGATTTGATTTTGACTCGAGGCGGATATTTTACTTCGACGTAAAATATGCTTACCAAAAATTGTCTTTGGAAGTGAAGTTGGCCAGCGTGGTACTGACCATCATATCGATTATTCCAACTGGTCTATATGAATACGGGTATTGCCAAAAGAAAAGAAAAAAAAGATTTAAAGGCACAAGGATCGACTTCATTGCAGCGGGTGTGTCCCATAAGGCTCAATTCCTTTCCGCAGAACGGCCAGCCGAAAGCGTCGCACACAGCATGAACTCCGTAGCTGCAGCGACGACCCCCTGGAGTCTCCGAGAGAAGTGTGAACTAATGACGTAGTCCGGAGTCCACAAAAGAACCAACGACCTTCGGAGCGCTACTCAGGCGGCTTAACCACTTCCCCCTGAAACCAGCTGGTTTAGCGTCATTATTTCATCTCATCGTCTCATCTTGTTCCTCTTGTACCTTGCGTGTCGAGGTGAAGCATAAACAGCGGGAGGGTGTCCTGTTTATGGGCTTCATATATCGAGATTCCCAAGGATTCTGTTATTCCCTATGTCCATCGTTTACATGGTCCGGTCTCTTTTTCTGGTTTCGTTTGGTCTGTACGTTATTGCTTGTTGTGGTATACTGTTAGTTGATAGCCTTGTTATACGGCCAAATCATTTAACTTGCTGTTTTCTGGTGAGATCTAGCACTATTATAACCCCCACTCTAATCCTGATTTCTTCATTTCTGGTGTTCTCTCTTCTTGATACACTGATTATTCTTCTCAGGAGTCTCATTTCCATTGTTGTAATTAGTCAGTCCGAATATGCTTCTTATTAATTCTCCGAGCAGGAAAAAAATCCCCTGCTGGTTTGCAAGGCCAATCGCGGGCTTAGGACGAACAAATCTGATCAAGGAGAGTCCGTCTTCCCCCTGGCTAGCTAGAAACCCGTCGGCCCATGATCTCGCAATCATGGTTTCCCAGTCTACTCAACGGAGCACCATCATCAAGAACACAAAACACATGGTTGTAGAGATTACAATCGCCTACGCCGCCTGGCGCGACACATGATGACAATAATAAATAAAGTCGATGCCAGAATATCAGCTCTATTGCTGCCACGCGCCGCTGAACGGCTACAGCAGCAGATTCACTGAAGCTTTTCAAGTGTTCAAATTTTAATGTTTGCCACTCACTCGTGCATTAGCACTGCTTATGTTCCACAGAGACAACAGGAATCGATAATTGTGCTTGTGTGCGTCATCTCCAAACACCATAGCAACCGTAAACAAACAAGAGGGAAAAAAAGTTAAATAAATAACAGGAAAAAGCGCCGCCATTTCCCTTGAACATCAAGCAGTCTGAAACCAATGGCGCCATGCCGCAGATTCTATCGCCAGATCTCGTTCAGTTCAACGAGTTCTGAGATCTTATCGCATCCTACCTGAGGAATACTTGAGGGAAATGTTTTATGTTCTCATTACAGCCGCTCGCGGAAGATTTTTTTCATGTTATTACATAAATTTGTAATCAAACGTATTGCAAGGATCAAAAGAGGACATTATTAAATGAAAGTATCAGTATTATGACGTGTTTTTCACAATCCTAGTTGTTTTTCCCGTAAATCTAATATTAGTGTAATAAACATTCTTTTTCTGTTTTGAATACAGTGTTTGCATCTAGTAATATTTCCTCTTTCTTTCCTATTGAAGGTTCTAGCACATTGGCATGCTGCATGTTTCTAGAAATCTGTTCACAACTGCAACTGCCTGCCTGCCTGCCTGCCTGCCAGCCTGTCTATCTGCCTGCCTGCTGTCTGTCTGTCTTCTATTTCTTTTTCTTTCTCTCGTCTTGAACTCAAGCGTAGTCCTATACACTTGCTAATCACTTCTAATGCACTGGATAGTTTTTTGCGTGTGGATTAGTTTTCAAGTTTACCAGTGTCCTTCTCCATCAGACCAACCCCTCCGACTTCAGAGGTAGTTGTAATTTACGTCTTCAAGTCCAGGGCGAGAAGTCAACATTTAGTCCAACTGACCGGTGTAGGGGTTGAACTGGCTACCTTGGCATCAGCTCACCGGGTGGTTAAGAACGAGCGTTCCTATCCATTCGACCATGCTGACCTCCAATTCCTTTCCCATTTTCTACATTTGGAAAAGATTGGGGAAATAAGAAATCCAGAATCATTCGGGAAGGTAACCCGATTAACAAACTAAAAAAGTCGGATGTGTCGGCTGAAAGGTGCAAATATCGCAGCTCTGCTGTAAACATGCACATGTTAATTACGTCTAAAACAATATTCCGGACGAACATAGAGGAAGAAGAAGAAGAAGAAAAAGAAGAAGAGGAGGAGGAGGAAGATGATGAAGAAGAAGAAGAAGAAGAAGAAGAAGAAGAAGAAGAAGAAGAAGAAGAAGAAGAAGAAGAAGAAGAAGAAGAAGAAGAAGAAGAAGAAGAAGAAAAAGAAGAAGAAGCCCAGAACCAACATAAGTACACTCAGCACATGCTACGCTTACTCGGGATCGTCCTCCTGTAGCCAGCGAAGAGTTCCAAGGCTGATATTACCAGCGGCTTCTCGACTAGATGTCTGCGGTGTCTTCCTGTACCCTGTGAGTGTTATATAGACCTTCTCCATACTATATCAGTCTCTCTACATGTGGGTCCTTTGTTTTGCTGTTTTTGCCACTCACTCCCAGGGAGCCTTCACCACATCACCTTTGTCGAGTCTTCACCACATCACCTTTGTCGTAATCTAGCTCACCGCTCAAATTAGTGGCAGCAGCCAGTCTGCCAGACTATTTATTTCCTCATACACCCGCATGCCCTAGACAGAAACTGCATGATATGTTCTAGACCAGGGGTGGCCAACACGAGGCCCGCGGGCCGCATGCGGCCCGCCACGGGTCATGTTGCGGCTCGCGGAGTGGGAAGCGACGGTGTGGTCGAAGATGTAGCACGCTTGCTTGTTAACTTTAATTTTTTTTTAAATAATTAGGTGCGTGGCCCGGCAGGAAATATTATTTCTGAAGTTTGGCCGGTCTGCTTGAAAAGGTTGGCCACCCCTGTTATAGATCTTCGTCTTTTGGATCAATGCAAGCCCCCCCTCCCCTCACACACACACACTCACACTCACACACACACACACACACACACACACACACGCTGACACACACACTGACTGACGTAACGTGCTTTGCTTGCCTGTCACAAAACAACACGTTGTTCTGTACTACTCCCCAAGTCTCGTCCTCTTGGCTAAAGGAGAAAAAATTGTAGTTTCAACCACCAACATCATCTTCATCATCGTCAAGTGCCTTCACCGCACTGAAGTCAATAAAAGTAAAGTATCCTTTTCCACGCCTTAAGGCTTTAAAGTCGCTTTAAAGTCGACAGGGTCGACTTCATTGCACCTTGTGTTATCCCATATGGCTCGGTCTCTTTCCGCAGCGCGGAAAGCGTCGCATAAAGCACGAACTCCGTAGCTCTAGCGACGACTCACAGAAGTCTCCGAAAAATTCAACTCGTGAACCGAAGGGCGCGACCCGGAATCGAACTCCACAACCTTCGGAGCCCGAGTCAAACGGCTTGACCACATAACCATGGAGACTCCCTTTAGCCTTAAGGCTAAAGGAGCTTACCGCGTAGGCTCTATATTTCCTATTAACCAATCGGTACTCGATGAGTAATGCGGTCAGCATTACGAAGACCGCGTTTACTTTCCAAGAGTTTCTAGTACCCATTTTAGGGTGGGTCCACCCAGGAGTCCAGGTCAATTAAAAATATTCGATTTCGCACCGATGCCGGATCGAACGCGTAACCACTTGGTTAGCAGACGAATCTCTAGCCACTACACTATATTGGCTTCCATCTCCGCACTGTAGGCCGGCCATAACGAGTCTCCAATACCCTCTGACCTGCGTCCGTCAAGGTTGAGCTCATGCAGGGGTCTTGAAGTCCACTCATCTGATGTTGTTCATCCATCTGTACCTGTCATATTCTCCTTGAACGTGGAGTTGACGCAAGCGTTTGGTGTCCGCTTAGAGTTCTTGTGCCACCCACATTTTCATGCCCAAGGTGTCTTTTATGGCCGGTGTCCACCTTCGCCCTTATCAGTCTCTGTCTTTTTTTCCAGTTACCGGGTCATCGCCCATTGTTCTTTCCATACCGCTGTAACGTCTAATTCGGACAAAGTATTTCGGTTTCGGAGACATGAAACTGTTTAAGAGACATGAAACTGTTTAGGAGACATGAAACTGTTTAGGAGACATGGAACTATTTAGGAGACATGAAACTTTTTAGGTGACATGAAACTGTTTAGGAGACATGAAACTGTTTAGGAGACATGAGACTGTTTAAGAGACATAAAACTGTTAGGTATCAGTTGACTTGGATGTTCAGTATCTTGCAGTATGTCAGTATTTGTGTTTCTTCTTCTTGGTTCACGGTATGTTGCCACAGACAGTATGGATATACTCAAAATTGTAAGTATAAGTGTGTGTTAAACACACATAAAATGCACGACGTGAGCAAACCTGACCAAAGAAGAAAAGCAAATTCAACGGTATACAAGATATGTGAGCAGTATCCAGCAAAAGAAATACTCGATACTGGTAAAAGATTCCTCTACTCTTAAACCGGTGTAAGACATATGGTTAAGACAGAGTTAAACATACTGTCGAAACAGAGTTAAAAGTACAGTTGAAACAGAGATAAACATACTGTTATAACAGAGTTAAACGTAAAAAAGTTAGTTGCATATCCTATACAGGACATAGTAGTCAACCCCAGTTTTGTTGGCTGTTCGTGATTTCTTGGCAAATTTACGTTCAGTAGTTTATCATTGCTTTCTGAACGACCGGTACCCATACTATTGCATACAAATCAAAATAAGACGGTTTGCTGCCAAATCGCCCACAGCTGTGTTTCGAACGCGTGTATGTGGATTACGAACTGCGTCCTCAAACCCTTCTCCGCGGAGTCGGCAGTTAAATGTAATGAATGTTTTACACATAACAATGTCTTAATCCTGCTTATTGTAGCAGACTCGAAATAAAGATGAGCCAAACATTTAAACAACAGTCAGATGTGAATGTCGTACAACTGAACGACATACACCCAAATCTACCCCTACCTGCTTTCTCGTATCACCAAATTCTATCATAATGTTACATATACCTCTACCCGCTCTCTCGTATCACCAAATGCTATCATAATGTTACATATACCTCTACCCGTTCTCTCGTATCTCCGAATGCTATCATAATGTTACATAAACCTTTACCGTTCTCTCGTATCACCAAATGCTATCATAATGTTACATATACCTCTACCCGCTCTCTTGTATCTCCAAATGCTATCAGAATGTTACATATACCTCTACGCGTTCTCTCGTATCTCCAAATGCTATCATAATGTTACATAAACCTCTACCCGTTCTCTCGTATCTCCACATGCTATCGTAATGTTACATATATCTCTACCCACTCTCTCGCATTACCAAATGCTATCATAATGTTACATATACCTCTACCCGCTCTCTCGTATCTCCAAATGCTATCAGAATGTTACACCTACTTCTGCCCGCTCTCTCGTGTCACCAAAGGTTATCAGAATATTACATCTACCTCTACTTGCTCTCTCTCTCGTATCACCAAATGCTATCATAATGTTACATCTACCACTACCTGCTCTTTAACAGAGCGACGACATGATAGAGATCGGACATAAAACTAAGATGGCGAATTTAGAAATAAAAATTGAGTTTGGATAAAATAGAATATGGTAGAGCAAAGCACACGAAACGCACTAAATACACGTAGAGGAAAATTGGGTAGAAATTAAAAAATGACGGGAAGATTGACAACGAAAGAACGTAGAATAGCAACGAGTTGACAATTTGCAGCCATCAGGAAAGGACATGGTTTAACATCCCAGAGAATAGTGTATCCAACCTGGACATGAGTACAGACGAAGAATAAAAAGATGAGACTATTTGACTGTAAAGACAGATAAATATGCAGTCTTGGGAACTAAATACATGAAGGAAAGACAATTGATTTATAAGGCAAACGAAATGAAAACTAAAAGAATATGTACGTACAGAGGAATGAGAAATGAACTGATGCATTTTCATATGTAATATGAATACCGATGAGCTTTTTGTAATCATGTCAAATCGAATAACCCTGCAAGAGAATAAACAAAGATGTACAAGAAATATTATGAATGTTCTTGTTGACTTTTGTATCACCAAATGCTATCAGAATATTACATCTATCTCTGCCCGCTCTCTCTCGTATCACCAAATGCTATCAGAATGTTACATCTACTTCAACCTGCTCTCTCTCGTATCACCAAATGCTATCAGAATATTACATCTACCTCTACCCTCTCTCTCGTATCACCAAATGCTATCAGAATGTTACATTTACCTCTACCCGCTCTCTCTCTCTCTCTCTCTCTCTCTCTCTCTCTCTCTCTCTCTCTCTCTCTCTCTCTCTCTCTCTCGTATCACCAAATGCTATCAGAATGTTACAACTTCCTCTACCCTCTTTGTCGTATCACCAAATGCTATCAGAATATTACATCTACCTCTACCCGCTCTCTCTCGTATCACCAAATGCTTATCAGAATGTTACATCTATCTCTGCCTGCTCTCTCATATTACCAAATGCTATCAGAATGTTGCATCTACCTCCACCAGCTCTCTCGTATCACCAAATGCTATAAAATGTTACATCTACCTCTGCGCGCTTTCTCGTATAACCAAATGCTATCAGAATGTTACATATACCTCTGTGCGCTTTATCGTATCACCAAATGCTATCAGAATCTCACATCTGCTACTAGCCTCTCTCTCGGCTCACCACATGCAATCAGAATGTTTCAACTTCCTCTATCCGCTCTCTCGTATCACCAAATACTATCAGAATGTTATAATCTACTAGCCGTGAAGTAAACCGGGGTGGTCATTCCATTAACAATGAGGATAGACTCTGGATATAGCCAATATGTGTTATCTGAGTGTATGTGCCTGTGATATACTTTATTTTCACAAACGTAACATGCTGTAATTTCCCGTCGACAATCAAAGCCTGAACACTGCAACAGGATTGTTTGTTCCACACTTGTACGATCCAAGATTTAATATACCCATGGGCAATGAAAAACGTGATCCGGAAAAGGCACCGTATAAATAGCAGCACGCAAAGCGACATGGCCTGTTTGTTCATCAGCCAGCATGAGACATAAGACCTGAAACAGCGGAAGGAGTGAGAGAGTTTCAAAATTCACGAGAAAAGAAAATCCTCAGCCTACGACATCGCTTGTGAGAAATTGCATCTCATTCAGATCATGAAACGTGTCGACATGTTGAAGTCATTCTGATAAATAAGGTAAACACCATATTTAATTTATTTTAAATCTTAGATTAGTGTGAGTCTTTTTCCCAGAAGAAGAGTTGGTAAGTCGACTTGTTGAACACGCGTGGTGAGTTCTTAAGAAGTTAATTATAATATATTTAACTGTTACAGTTTGTATATATATATATATATATATATATATATATATATATATATATATATATATATATATATATATATATATAATATATATATATATATATATATATATATGAACTGTACATTAAGAAAAACCATAGTGAGTTTTATTTTTCTCCCAAAGTAAACAACTGATGTAATGTATAAGCATTAGTCCAAGTTGTACATTTATGTCTTAAGCAACTCAATCTACAATGATTTAGAATGGTGAGTTCTTAAGAATATAATCTATCAGAAACTAAATAATTTTATACTCAGTTATCATAGTCATAAGATAAACTGTACATTAGGAGAAAACTACAGTGTTTTATTTTCTCCCAGCTAAACAACTTAGTTAATGTATAAAACATTAGACACATGTTATACATTTTATTTCTTAAGCATGAAACTCAATCTACAATGAATTAGAGTAACTCAAGACTTAAGGAAACTCAGAATTCTTAGTACAGTGGTAAGTACGTATGGTGCATGTACCCACACTGGTCAGAGGAAACTCATTTAAATGTGCCAGCACTGATAGAGAAATTAGTGTAATGTGTATAGTCAAGTAGATTGAGCACATTAGTCAGTAGATTTACTTTTTAACATGAGCACATGAACAAACAAATAGTTTTCATGTAATTCATGAACACATGAGAACCAAATAGATTCTACAGGCATCATAATTTTGTGTGTTGAGTTAAAGCACCCAATTGGTGTCCATGCAAGAATTATTATAATTCATAGTGCCCGAATGTGAATTAGAGTATATCACATAAATTGTATGTATTTGATGAGAGCATGTGGTGGCTCATGGATTTCATGTTGCTAAATCCTGGGTGAATTTCATAAGTGTGCCTAATGATCACCTGTCTATGTCATTGAAGAGCATGCTTGTGTCATGTGTGATGTCATCATTGTTAAACATCTGTGAATGTATTCTGTGTAAAGCACCTACATAGACATAATTGGCCTTCCTACAGCTATGATGTGTATGATGAGTGATTGTGCAAGAAGATATTTCATTGTGACATTAATGATGGCAAACATTTTAAGTTATCATTGGGAAATCACATAAGTATAATTACCCACCTTACATGCCAGTATGAAGGATGTGTGATGAATTATTCTTATATGATCACTCATACCGATATGAATGTGTCTATAGACTGAGTGAAATGATCATATGAATGATGTCTGAGATGAACGAATTGACTCCACATGCAAAGAAAGATGGATATGTTGACTGATTCATGAGGAGTTTGAGTGAGTGAGTGAAGTTACGGGCTGAGAGAGAGAGGGAGTATAGACCAACAGTCAATCTCAGGATAGCCGGCAACCTTGATGTATACTGCCATAACTATCACCAGAGAACTGGTTCGGCGTAACCCATAACTAAATAATAATTTAGTACACTCCGGCGCATAACAACACTTTGTATAAATATTATTCATGCTATAATCATCTAGTTTGTGCGCTAAGCACGACACAACCAATATCATACATTACGCATACTACCAGCATCTGTGTTTGTAATTTAAGCGAAATCCCACTTTGTAGTTCATGTCACTCCTGTTAACAAATAGTGTAATGATAATAATGTACTACAAGGATGATGATGATGTTGATAATGATAGAATGATGTAATGATTATAATGAGCATGATGACGATGGTAATGATAATAATGTAATGATGATGATGACTGTAATGATTATGATAATAATGATAATGATTGTAATGACAATGATAATGAGCATGATAATAATGATAATGATTGTAATTACAATGATATAAGGAAACCATGATGATGTTGATGATGATAATAAATATTACATCCATGAGAATGGAAGAAAACTTCTCACTTGAAGCATTTAATGAAGAAGAATAACCTGAATGCTATACAAGAATGATACCATAATGTGCTTATATTGTTTATAAGCAAATACTCATTGAAATGGGAACTGATTTTTAAAAGCCCTTAATGTATGAGACCCTTTTTCTTGAATAGAAAAAGATGAAGAAGAGAATTAACTAGGTACAGAATGGGATGGGAAACATAGTTGTCAATTCCAAATAAGTCAAGGTATTACTTAACCGGTAGACCTGAGGACAGGCATAGGTGAAGATGAAACTGCACATCTGCTAGTCTAATCCTTGAACACCATATAATGGAAGATGGAATGGAGAGCAACCAATTATGTTGTGGATAACTATTTGAGAGCACCAAGACTCTTTACCTTCCACTGTTTATTTTCCTAGGATCACAATTATTTTAGGTATTTTCTGTTGTGATGTTCTTGAGAAAAATATAGAACATTTCAGTTCTGATGTTCATATTGCTAATATTTTTAGATTTATGATGGATGCTAAAATTTCAGGTAGTGGTCATTATCCAGACCTGATTTTGTGAATGCAGCACTTTGTGAAAGTAGTTGTAGCAGCTTGACTGAATGCAGTAGCCACTTAACTGAGTGAGGCAGCTGAGATAGTGAGGCCAAATACTATTCCACAGCAACTTCCTGCCAATTTTCAACAGGTATTAAATATCCTTTTTCCTAGGTATAGGTGGAAGAAACACAGTGAGCCAAAAGATTAAATAAAACCGGGGAAAAAAATAAAAGAACTCTCCAGAATATTCTACACTGACTGAATGCTACCGAGATCCAAGAACTGGATGGGAAACCAACCAGGGTGTACCCAGTTTCTTTCCACAGATTAGGCCAGCAGAAGAGGCCCAATATTTATAATTAAGAACGGATGCAACTCTGAGGACCATGTATGATACAGTGGCACAGCCAGGAGATAGATAATTAGTTAGAGATGAATATGTACATAATCTGGTAATTGTACTGCATTGATTGTTGTATGTTATTACATGTATATGCAACAACTTCATGTATATAGATATAATAAATGATGAAAATTACGGGTTATTTTCTCTTTTGAGAGTTCTCTTGTCATAGTAAAATTGTTGTAAGTAATTACCCTAGATTAATTATTTAGTTGGTAGAGGAGAGGCAAGGAACCATCCCTAAGGACATTTGGGATCCTCAGTAAAAATTTCATTTGTTCCTTGAGGTATTCCTTGGTTCTCCAAAACTCTATTTAATGGTCTCAAATCATTGAGCCAGTAACAGCTAAATTAATTTTAACGGGCAGGATCACATTGAGAAAGAGGAACTCTGGATCCTTGAACTCTTTGGGGTTGAGCCATCAACTATTTATCCGATAGTGCCACTAGACACAAAACTAAGCGCCTGGCACTGTATTCCCAGACTTCTAACCCAGTGTCAGGGTCGACAGTTCATAAATAAATTTACATATTCTTTGGCACTTATACAAGGAGAAGAAAGAAGTAGAAACTAGAGGACGAACTACGCAACATAAAAATGGAAAGATATAGTTACCCCCACCGGGATTCGAACCTGTCACCTCCAAAAGACGACAGCGCCTCCCTGCAGGAACACGTGTTCAACTAGACACCCAGATGTCGACAATAAATGATGACGAACACACTTTCCTATATGTTGACATATGTATATGTACATAGGATAATCAGCAAATCAAACTAACAATAACATGAATAAAGAACCAATAAATAGGAAAGTAAGTAAGTAAAATGTAGGGACAGGCACATCCAGTGGCAATGGAACAAACATCGAAGATGTCGGCGACGAAGGAAGGAAGAATGGACAATGGGAAGGAGAATAAGGATGCCGACTTCGAGAAGAAGAATGAAAGACAACGGAATGGAGATTACCTGACAGGGTGGCATACATCGTTCTCAAGCGCAAAAACAAGTCAACAATTCATACCGCAATATGAACCACCCAAACAATAACCAACGCCTCAGAGGCCGGTTCACTCGGTGGAAAGTTTCTTTTTTTTTCGGAAAATGGACGGACGGACGGAAGGGCTTTCCTAGCGCCCAAATGTCTCCAATGCCCCTAGAAGGCGACAGATGTGTGCTCGCCTAGCCTTGTCCTTAATTGTTGACCTGTCAGACTAGTCTTTAGCTACGCGACCACAGTGCAGTTCTTGGGGTCAATTAAATACAAGCCTTTGTAGGTCAAGATACTGGAGAGCGGGTGTATTGATTGCTTGGATTCAAAGAACTCGTCATTTCTTTAAAATATTTACTAGGAAAAGTCCGCGTGTGTGACATGAGGGTAATGGACGCAGCTACAGAATCCCGACATACCGGGCTGGAAGTCAGCCGCGGGAGATTTGGGAGGAGATCGCTTTACGTTGTGTTTTCACAATGTATGAGCGTCGGCCGTTCAGAAAGTAGTAGTATACTCTTGAACATAAAACTGCCTTTAAAAAATAAGCAAATAGTCAATCAATGCTGGGGTTAATTGTCACGTTTTTTAAAAGACATGCAGCAAACTATACTATGAAATATTCAGCTCAGTGCAGGAATTTGTAACACAAAAATGTTATAAATATTATGCTGTAATGTAAACGTTGTCAGCTCAACAAGTGAATTATGTGCAACCAGACAGGGTTTTACTGTGTTTACAGAATTAATAACCCTGTAAAAATTTACTGAATGAAAAATATGACTTTGAAGCTAGACAGAGGAAAGATACAAACTGACACAAAAAATGGACGTTTCGACCAAAAGTCTTTGTCAAAATAAAGGGTTTTTTTTTTTTTTTTTTGCGTATCCTTTACAGGACATTGCTGTCAACATCAGTATCTTTTAGCTGATTGTTGATTTTTTGGCAAAATTACGCTCAGTAGTTTGCCATGGCTTTTTGAGCGGCCGGTTCCCATACCCCGTAAGTTATCGACGCGATTCGAACCACTGCTGATTCTCACCGTCGTCACGTTACTTACGAGAGTATACGAGATTACGGAGAAAAGTCGCTAATCTCTAGGCCAGGAAGCTGGCAAAACAAAGGTTAGCTGGAAAACATAATATCTTAATATATTCAGAGGCGGTTATACGAACAGCACATGCCTCAGTCGCTTCATGATTGTAAATGCACCATTTATCTGCTGACTTACTTTCTGACTGTTTTGTTGATTTCTTGATGACATACTTGATGATTTACTTGATGTACTTATTCGATGACTTACTTGCTGACTGTTTTGTTGACTTGCTTGATGACATACTCATCTCATCTCATCATGTTCCTCTTGTACCTTGCGGTGTCGAGGTGAAGTATAAACATCGTGAGAGTGCCTGATTATGGGCTTCATGTATCGATATTCCCATGGACTCTGCTATTCCCTCCGTCCAACGTTTACGTGGTCGGCCTCTTCCTCTGTTTCCATCTGGTCTGTACATCATTGCTTGTTGTGGTATGCTGTTGTCTGGTAACCTACTTGCATGGCCAAACAATTTGACTTGCTGCTTTCTAATAAAATCTAGTGCTGCTATAACCCCCACTTTAGTCCTGATTTCTTCATTTCTGATCTTATCTCTTCTTGATACGTTGAGTATTCTTCTCAGGAATCTAATTTCAGTTGTTTTGATTTTTCTTTTCTCTTTTTCTGTCATTGTCCAGGTCTGGCATTGGTAGCATAGAGTTGGTAGGAAGATTGTATTGTAAAGTGCTTTCTTAGTAGTTATTGATACATGTTTATTCGTTAGTATTGGTGCCATTGTTCCAATGAGTTGGTTTGTCTTATTGCATCTATTTTCGATCTCGTCTTCTGATCTGCCATTTGATGATATTATACTTCCTAGGTACTTAAAACTCTTTACTTGTTTCAAGGGACGTTCGTTCAGGTGAATTGTTGTTGTTTTTCTTCTTTAGTTATAGTCATTACGTCTGTTTTGCTTGTGCTAATTTTCATGTTATGTTCCCTACACATTTCGTTTAGACTATTCATGTGGTCTTGTAATTCAGCTTCTGATTTTGCTATTAGTGCTTGGTCGTCCGCAAACAGGAGTTCTCTAATGGTTAGATTTGCAGATGGTTCTTCTTCTGTGTTCTCGTCATGCGGTATTCTTGCGGTCTCAGTTTGGCTGGTTTCTTTACATATGTTGTCTATATATGTTATGAACAAGAGAGGGGACAGGATACAACCTTGTCGTACTCCACATCTTATGGTGAAGGTTCTGAGTGACCTCCAGTTGCTCTCACTATGCATTCACTGTTGTTATGTATGCTTCTACATAGGTTTGTGAGATGTGTACTTAAACCATATTGTTTAAGGATTTCCCACGGCTTGTTTCTATCTACTCTATTAAATGCCCTTTCTTGGTCGACAAAGGCTAAGTAGAGTGTTTCATTGAATTCGATTGATTTTTCTATAAGTTGTCTAAGAGCAAAAATGGCATCTGTGCATCCTTTGTTTTCCCTAAATCCAAGTTGTGTTTCGCTTAGCTGGGGTTCTATAGTAGTTTGTAATCTTTTCTCAGTAATTTTGCAAAATATTTTCCCATTATGACTCAACAGTGTAATGCCTCTGTATTGTGTGCAATCTCCTTTGCTGCCTTTGTTTTTCCAAATTGAAATAATTATGATGACTTACTTGATGATTTGCTTGATGATATACTTGATGATTTACTTGATGATTTACTTGATGATTTATTTGATGACTTGCTTGAAGAATTAGTTGATGACTTGCTTGAAGAATTAGTTGATGACTTGCTTGAAGAATTACTTGATAACTTGATTGCTGTCTTGCTTGATGACTTACATGACGACTTGCTTGCTGATCTACTTGATGACATAATTGATGACTTTTTTGATGACTTGCTTGATGACTTACTTGATGTCTTACATGATGATTTACTTGACGACCTACTTGACGACTTACTTGATGATTTACTTGATTATGTACTTTATGACTTGATTGATGACTTACTTGATAACTTGCTTGCTGTCTTGCTTGATAACGTACTTAGTGACCTGCTTGATGACTTATTTAATGAATTATTTGATGATGTAATTGATGATTTACTTGATGATTTGCTTGATGACTTACTTAATAACATTCTTGATATTTTAATTGATGACTCAACTGAAGACGTATTTGATGACTTGTTTGATGACTTAATTGATGACTTACTTGATGATTTACTTGATGACTTACTTGATGATTTACTCCATGACTGACTTGATTATTTACCTGATGACTTGCTTGATGACTTACTTGATGGCTTACTTGACTATTTAATTGATTGCTTACTTGATGATTTATTTGTGGACTTACTTGATAATTTACTTGATGACGTATTTGATGATTTACTTGACGACTCATTTGATTATTTACTTGATGATTTACTTGATGACTTACCTGATGATTTAATTGATTACTTACTTGATGTTTTACTTAATGACTTACTTGGCGACTCACTTGATTATGTACTTAATGATTTACTCTATGACTTACTTGATAATTTAATTGATTACTTACTTGATGATTTATTTAATGACGTCCATGATGATTTACTTGATGACTCACTTGATTATGTACTTGATGACTTATTTTATGACTTACTTGATGACTTGCTTTATGTCTAACTTGATGATTGAATTGATTACTTACTTGATCATTTATTTGATGACTTACTTGATCATGTACTTGTTGACTCACTTGATTATTTATTTGATGATTTACTTAATGACTTACATGATGACTTACTTGATGACTTCCTTGATGACATACTTTATGACTCACTTGATGACATAATTGATGATTGAATTGATTACTTACTTGATTATTTATTTGATGACTTACTTGATGACTCACTTGAGTATTTACTTGATGACTCACTTGATTATTTACTTGATGATTTACTTAATGGCATACTTAATGACTTACTTGATGACTTCCCTGATGACTTCCTTGATTATTTACTTGATGATTTACTTAATTATTTATTTGATGACTTACTTGATGACTTACTTGATAATTTGCTTGATGATTTACTTGATGATTTATTTGATGACTTAGTGGCACCTTGCCTTCTTTGCAGACGAAAGTATGTGGATTGGAAGCTAGAGCTAGAATTCCACCGCACAATGCCTGGACATGGATTCAGAGAACATGTGTTTCCCATGCAGCATGATCCTTCTCTCGGCCTTGCCTTGTTTTCTCCAGAGGAAAGGATAACCAGTACATCTGGAACAAGGATAGGCTGCAGATGCTGGCAGCTTCAGTATCAAACCTCCAAAAGCAGAAGCTGAGTAGCGGTCAGGCCCTCACATACGGGGGATTTGACCTAGAGACGTTCGGCCACACCCCTCATCTGAGTGACTCAAATCTAGTTTTTGGACCCGTATGAGCGTGTATATCTGTCAATTGTAAGTGTCTGGACCCATGTAAGCGCGTACCACCGTCAGACTCCCCCACCCGGACACTGTCTTCAGTGCGGATCACGCGACCGGCGAGATTCCGCAAGCAGGAGATTTTGACTTGATGACTTACTTGATGACTTACTTGATGACTTGCTTGTTGTATTACTTCATGACTTGCTTGTTGTATTCCTTCATGACTTGCTTGTTGTCTTGCTTGATGACTTTGCTTGATATACTTACACTTACTTGCTTACACACATACTTGCTTACTTACTTACACTTACGTGCTTCATACTTGCCTTACTTACTTCTAAAGCACCTCGTTCCTCTGAAGACATATTGTGATAGCGTGTGTATTCAAGCAATCAGTTGTCTAGAAACGGCCCGGACAATGTGTTTAGAGATATTAGAATGTGAGAAAAATACATTCATTCATTCATTCATTCATTCATTCATTCATTCATTCATTCATTCATTCATTTATTGAGTAGCATGTCCTTTGCAGACCCTCGCTCCCATAACAACCTTCCACAAAACCTCTCGATCATAAGCAAGATGTCCCGCGTCCGATACACCCATCTGGAGATCATCCTCCACATCCTGCACCCATATTCTCTTTGGCCTTCCTCTTCCTGTATTCCCAGGCATGTACCCCTCGATTATTGTTCTGTCCAAACTTTCGTGACGGTTCAACTGACAAAAATATTTCAATTTTCTTTGTTTTATCGTCTGTAATAGCCAACCTTCTTCAATATTCAGCTCTTGAAGTATGGATGCATTTGTTCTTTTCTTTATCCAAGATATTCTTACAACTCGTCTACAACATTTATATTCAAAGGCATTTATGCGCTGTTCATCTTGTTTAGTAAGTGTCCAGGTCTCACAGGCGTAGGTTGCAATGGGAAAGATGCATGCTCTTAAAAATCTAATTTTTGTAGTTCTATCTGTCCCACTCCACAATTATTTCAGTTGTTTTAGTCTTTGAAGAGCAATAGCTATTCGTCTTTTAATTTCTTTCATTGTGTCCCAATTGTTGGTAATCAATGACCCAAGATAATTAAAAGTTTCCTCCACCTCCGATCTTCCCTCAATCAATCAATCAATCATGTGCCATGCCGGAAAGCGTGGGCGGTCATGACTCGCCATGTAACTCGATCACAGAGTCGTGGATCAGCTCAGTGTTCCTGATTCGTCCATGCCAAGTGGCCAAACCATCCAAGTATTTTCCTGTCGGTCTTCCTCTTGGTCTGTTCCCTTCGATCTTGCCAGTTGTCACTAAGTTCTCCAATCTATTTCTTCTCATAACATGTCCAAAAAATTTTGACTGTCTACGTCTAATTTATCTAATAAATTTACGATTTTCATTTGTCTCCTGTAGTACTTGTTCATTGGTTTTTCTGTCTGTCCATGGTATTCTTTGCATTTTCCTCAGAAACCACATTTCCACAGCCATCAGATTTTTTTTTTCCAGCTTGTCTGCTCATTGTCCACGCTTCACATCCAAACAAAAGTACAGGTTCTATGTAGCACTTCAACACTCTTTTTCTCGTTTCAATTGATAGCTTGTTATTGGTGAGTATGTTTTTCATCTTGCAAAAGGCTGCCTTCGCAATGGCAATTCTTGTTCTAAGTTCTTCAAGTCATCTCCCATCATGTTTTATGACTGTTTTGAGATAACTGAACCGATTCACCTGTTTAAGAATATGTGCATTTACTTGTATATTACATTGTGGTATTTCTTTCTTTGCAGTGACGACGATAATATGTCTCTTCTTACAATTCAGTTATAACCTACTAAAAGTTGCAGGTTCTGTTCATTGTCTGCAATCAAGACTGTATCATCTTCATATCTAATGTTATTGATGCATCGTTCCCCAATGTTTCGCTGTACAGGGGAAAAAAAAAGATCTGGAGACATTAAACATCCCTGTCTCACACCTCTATTCATATACTGATATTTACCTACTTGATTATCAACTCTTATGGCAGCTTGTTGTTTCCAGTATATGTTTTTTACAAGTCTAAGGTCTTTTCCATCCATTTGTAGGTCTTCAAGCATCCTTATCATGTCGATATGTCTCACTATATCGAAAGCCTTTGTGTAGTCAATAAAGCAAAGGTTTGTTTACTTCTATAGAAAGTTCAATTACTATTCTCAGTATATAAACAGCATTTACTGTACCCTTGTCTTCTACAAACCCACATTGTTCTTCTCCTGTTTCAGGTTGTATTTCCTTCCTAACTCTTTGCATGATAATTCTTAGCAAAATCTTAGTGATGTGACTCATTATACTAATTGTTTGATGTTGATCACATTCCAAGGCTCCTGATTTCTTTGGGATTGTAATAAATACAGAGTTACATAATTCATGAGGAATATTTTCAGTATCATATATTGTATTCAGCAGTCTGGTAACTTTGTTTATTCTATATTCTTCTAAAGCAGTGGTTCTCAACCGGTGGGGAATACACCCCTAGGGTGGAATTTTAGGGTTCCAAAGGGTGGGGGGGGGGGGGGGATTAAGGTTATTTCAAGATCGCGTTAATACAAGAACCGATACTTGATATTTTTTCCCCTCCATATTTTACGTTCTGTACTTCCTTCTTGCCCTTCTGAAATTCGTATTATAACTTAAGTAGACCCACGAAACACCTTTTATGTAGACGTCTAGGCTTGTTCTAGAATGTGTTATTACATTTAGCTTCCATTTTTACGTATACTGTGAAGGGGTAAGGGGGGGGGGGGGATTTATAGACAGAAAATACGAAAGGGGGGAATGACATTCTGAACATACGGTGAAGGGGTGCATGGGCCAAACAAAAGTTGAGAACCACTGTTCTAAAGCATTAATAATTTCTGTTGTGATGCTGTCTTAACCGGGGGTCTTGCCAGATTTCATATTTTTAAGAGCATTCTGAACCCCATCTTCAAAATTGATGATCCTTCATTATTATTTTGAATATTATACTGTTCTTCTATGTTTTGAACATAACGGTCTTTTACATAATGTGACCATACATGTAAAATCTGATCTGTTTCTATTATGATTTTTCCATCTTTTGTCTTTAGGCAGCCTGCTGATGTATGTGTTCTTTGATTAGTAAGCTCCTGAATTCTTTTGTGCATTAGATTGGTATGTTTCCTTTTTTTTTTTTCTTCTCAATTTCTATGCAGTTTTTCTCGAACCATCCTTCTTTTGCCTCCTTTCACAATATTCTAACTATTCTGTGAATTTCTTAATATTTGGCAGGATTACTTTTCTTTTGTCTTCTTGTTTCCATTATTTGTAAAAATTTCTTTAGTCATCCATGTCTTACTACCCACTTTCTTTAATTTTGGAATAGTTTTTTCTACAGCACAACTAATTGAATTCTTCAACATTTCCCATTGATCATCCACATCTTGAAATAGGATCTCTAGATAGCAATATATCAAATTTGCTCTTTACATCTATGATAACATTATCTTGTATTTCTTTTGTCCGTTTTCAATTTGCACAAATCATATTTAGGGTTTCCTGTTGTATACTTGACTGTCTTTAACCTTACCCTCAATGTGCCTGTGATTAATCTGTGATCACTGTAATAATCTGCATTGGGACTGTTTTTATGACTGTTAACGCATTTCAAAGAGGAGCGGCTGGCCGAGTGGCTAGACCGCCGGACTCTCCTTCGGGAGACCCGTGTTCGATCCCTCTGTAAGGAGTGGGATTTGTTTCTGTCGGGGGCAAAAAGAAAATCCTAACCTGCACAGTTCGCGGATACTGCACTAGCCAGGCGGCCTTAATCCCTCAGGCTCAAAGACCCCTCTGCCATACACCGCAAGGTACTATATTGGCAGTAAATGACAGTGACAGTAACGCATTTCGAAACCTTCTGCTAATTCGGATGCAATCTATGTGGTTTTAAATCCTGCTGTCTGAACTCCATTTCTATAATCTTCTATGATGCTGTTTTAACCAGGTGATTCCGACAACTATTTCTTGTTCTTTTGCCTATTCTACAAGTCTGTATCCTCTTTCGTTTCGCTTTCCCAAACCATTGTTGCTTCACTGCATACGTCGCCTTGATTTCCTACCCTATTTGAAAATGGCAAGCACGTTCGCAAACCCAACGCAGATTTTACCACTGGAGTTGGTGGGCAAGTGTATTGGATCAAGGATTCACATTTTCATGAAGAACGATAAAGAGATTGTTGGAATTCTCTTAGGATTTGACGATTTTGTCAACATGGTTCTTGAGGATGTCACAGAGTTTGAAAGCACACCTAAAGGTAGACGAGTGACAAAGCTGGACAAACTTTTATTAAATGGGAACAACATAACAATGTTAGTTCCTGGAGGAGAAAAGTCCGAAATCAACTAAAGCCGTGCTGTTTTACATTTGTGAGAAGTGCCGCATATGAGACAGGAGTTTGTTCTAGTATATACAGATGAGTGAATGTTGTAGATAAATGGATGTCCGGTCACGAACATGGAGGATAGACAGTGAAACGGTTAAGACCTCTGGAGTGTTTATGCTCGTGGCAACCGTCTGCATTCGCATTTTCCTCATGTTGGACTGGTAGTCTATGGTTCCGTCACCCTGCTACTGAATTGAGTGCGTGGCGTGACTCTGTGAGCTGTGAATTTGTGTGAAATGCTTTTACATCTATCTGAGTTTGTGGAGCGTTAACTGCATGTTCAGAGCAATGGCGGCTGGCTATGTCCCAGAATTGACGGTTTTTTGTGCCTTACGCAGAAATGTGTGGCTGCTGGTCTTCTGGTTGACTGCGGCTTCCTTTGACGATAAACTATGTTTCGTGGAAAACTGTTGGTTTGGCATTCTGGAGATGGCAATATGTATAGTGAAATGTTTTTTTACATTTGTCCGAGGTGTTTTGGCGTGAACTGCATACTCGAAAAATGACGTAGCTGGCTAAAAAACATCTAGAAACGGAACAACAACATCTAGAAATATCTGCAAGCATGGCGGCTGGTTGTGATGCAGAAGTGACCGGTTTTTTTACCTTGTTTTCTAATGACTGCCGTTTCCATCGATGATGAACTGTATTTTCGTAGAGGACTTTTAGTGTTGGAATTCTGGCAACGGCATTATGTACAGTGAAATGTTTTTGTTCTTTTACTGTTTTTTGTTTTTTACATCTATTCTGATCAATCCTCTCCTGTCTTGATACCTGCCCCTTTCCACCTCGTCGCACACTCCTAAACTATTAATCTTCTCTCTTTCCTTTTCTTGTTTGATATTTTCCATTTTTCCATCTGCATTCAATGTTCTAATATTCCAAGTTCCTACTTTCAATAACAGTAATCATTTGCACCTAGTAGCCTGCTGACGGTCTGCAGTCACCTGGTGCGCATGACTATCCCTACCGGGCGGGGCTGCTCCTATGGAGCACCCAATTACGCCGTTTCTCTGAATTTCGATGAGACCGCTTCAAATAATTTTCTTGGCATCTGTAAAGAAGGTAATTTGCCATTGCTTTCCTTCTTAGCAGTGACCATAATGGTCAATGACCGTAGCCATAATCGCCTCCAAAAAACAAAAGACATCATCTGCCTACAGTCGTGACGCTGGAGACCATAGCCTACAACTATCTGTCGGCTGCTCTTAAGCTTTATCCACCACCTGCACACATGGCTTCACGTAACCCTGATAGGGAGGCTAAACGGGTACTCCACCTTGCCCAGGGGTGTCCCGTAGGCTAGTGGAGGGAAGGAGGCACCTTACTTCTCCTTTGAAAGGGAATACCCCTACCCCGCCACACTCAATCCACCACGAGCAAAAAACAGCACATGATTTAAAATTAATTAGTAGGCTTATATGACTGAGCTACCTAATGACAGCAGACGGTACTACCTGCCTTCTGTTAGCACCGATTGTTAGGCGGCGCTTACCAAACCCGACACCCCCATTGTGCCAACGGCTTTGGGCGGAAAAGCACAATTGGGAGGGTACAAGTCTTATCCTGGTGCGAGGAAATCCAACCTAAAGACAAAATGTCATGGCAGGGCAGACCAGGCCCCAAGCCTTGGTTGGCAGCTGGTCTAGGATCGAAGCTCCGACAGGCGGACAGTTAGAGCATGGCTTAGCTGATCCGGCAGCTTCTGCAGCTTGTCTTGTTCCAGATGTATTGCTGTTATTTTTCCTCTGGAATGAACTGGACAGGCCGAGAGAGGGATCATGCTGCATGGGCAACACATGGTCTCTATATTTTAGCCCATGCTTTGTGCTATGGAGAGGTATAACTCCATTCCCGGTCTTAACCGGTCTTGGGCCAGTGTGGCTTGGAAAATACAACATTGGTCGCATGATTGAAAATGGGCAACGGCTGCTGGAGCATTGCACCAGAAATGACCTATGCATTACAAATTCCTTTTTTACTACAAAAGATCTGCATAAGGTCACATGGAAACATCCAAGATCCGGCCATTGGCATCAGCTGGACTTCATTATCACACGGAGACAACATCTGAACCAAACATCATTAACACGAAGTTACCACACTGCTGACTGTGATACGGATCATTCTCTGGTTGTTGCAAGGGTTAGACTGAGACCAAAGAGAATCTACACAGCTAAACACAAATCTAGACCTAGGATTAATATTATCAACACCCGCGATCCTGATAAGTGCTTTGAGTTGCAACAGCAACTTGAAGACACGTTCAATGATACATCAGAAATTTGAACAGCAAGTGAAAAATGGGGTAAACTTAAGGAAACTCTTTATAAAAGCAGCGGTAGAGGTTTACGGCACTGCAGATCATAAGAGGCAGGACTGGTTTACGGCAAACAGCCAGATACTGAGCATTGATAAAAAGAAGGTTAGTTCTCTTATGAATCAAGGAAAGAACAACGCGTAACACTCTCAGTGAGCTGAAGCAAGCTAGGAAGGATGTGCAAAAGGCTGCCAGGCAGTATGCAAATGACTATTGGATCAAATTATGTGTGTCCATTCAAAGTGCAAGTGATAAGGGAAACATCAGAAGCATGTATGACGGGATAAAGAAAACCTATGGTCCACTGATCAAAAGAAGTGTACCATTGAATACCTTGACTGGAGAAATCATAACTGATAAGATACAGCAGACGGGTAGAGCACTATTTGGAGCTTTACTCAAGTGAGACCAAACTAGCGGATAATGTCCTCACCGCCATATAGGCCCTACCAACTCTTGACCACCTGGACACACTTTCCACCATAACAGAAGTTAAGGGTGCTATAAATGATCTTGCATCTGGCAAGGCTTCAGGTAAGGATGGGGTTCCAATAGAGGTTATCAGGAGTGGGCAAAACACACTCACTCTACAGATTCACCAGCTAATAGGGCTATGCTGGCGAGAAGGACAATTCCCACAGGATTTCAAAGATTCAAGCATCATAACACTGTGCAAGAACAAGGGCGATCGGAGCGACTGCAACAACTATAGGGGTATCTCACTTTTGTGTATTGTGGGGAAAGTATTTCCCAGAATTGTTCTGCGCAGACTTCAAGTCCTAGGAGATCAAGTCTACTCGGAATCACATTGTGCTTCCAACAGAACCGGTCTACCATTGATATGATATTCTCAATGCGGCAAATGCAAGAAAAATGCCGTGAACAGAATCAACCACTGTTTATTGCCTTCATCGACCTCACGGTCTTTTGATTTGGTCAGTCTTGAGGATCTGTTCAAGGCGCTAAAGAAGATTGGCTGCCCACCAACTCTTCTGTCCATTGTGGAATCGTTCCACACAGGCATGAAGGGTATAATCAAGTTTGATGGTGCAACTTCTGAAGAATTTGAAATCTACTAGCTGCCACCCTCTTTGGAATATACTTTTCACTTCTATTGAAATATGCCTTTCGTGATCAGGATGGCGGTATATACATTCACTCACGCTCAGATGGCGGCCTCTACAATGCTCAGAGATTGAAGGCCAAGACCAAAATTAGGAGAGTACTGATCAGAGAGTTGCTGTTTGCAGATGATGCTGCAATTACGACTCACTCTGAGGAAGAATTACAACGTTTGCTATCCGCATTCTCCAATACTTGTTCTGAATTTGTTTTAACAATTAGAAAAAAAGCAGACATAGATTATGTCACAAGGTGCACACGGGGTACTATCAATCTTTATTGACGACGCCGAACTAGAGATAGTAGATCTTTTTACATATCTAGGATCAGAGGTAAATAGCACATTATCCCTAGATTAGGAAATTAAGATCAGGATTGGTAAGGCAGCAACAACAATTAACAGGTTAACAAAAAGAGTCTGGGAGAACAGGAATCTTACTGCCAAAACAAAATTCCTCGTCTATCAAGCTTGTGTCCTTAGTACTCTTCTTTATGGCAGTGAAGCCTGGACAACTTACTCACACCAAGAGAAACGGTTAAACAGCTTTCATATGCGGTGTCTGCGAAAAATATTTGGTATTAAGTGGCAAGACAAAATCACAAATACTGAAGTACTGGAAAGATCAGGTTGTGTGACGGTATATTCCATGCTCAGTCTTCGTAGACTTAGATGGATAGGACACGTTAGGAGGATGGATGATGGTAGAATACCAAAGGACATCTTTGTTGGTGAATTACAGAAGGATAAGAGATCTCAGTGTCGGCCTCTACTACGATACAAAGATGTGTGTAAGCGGGACATGATTGATACAGGCATTGATAATGCACATTGGGAGAAAGTCGCCGCTGAACGTGTTGCATGGAAGGCAAATATTAGAAATGGAATAAAGACAAAGGAGAAAATTATTGCAGATAAGTCACACACCGAGCGTGTGAGGCGTAAGATGGTGCATGATTTTGGAAATAAAAAGTTACCATGTGTTCACATGCACCCACTGTGGACGAACATTTACAGCGCGAATTGGCCTTATCAGTCACATTCGCCACCACCATGGATTGTAGTTATTAAGTCTTTTTGAAGCACAATGTAACAAACTATCGTCTGTCAAGACGGCAAGGTGCCAATGATGAATAGGCTTTAGATGTTATTATTCTTAAATGTGGGAAAATATGCTCACTTATTGTTTCACGTAGAGTATTGCTGTATTAGTTTTATGATAAGTTTTATCGCCATCTGCCGAGAGAGCGAGCTCTATTTGAGAAGAGTTAAGCGGGGCAAGCAAAGCTCCCTTAGATTTCACTGTTAGAGGGAGAGAAGTCTGAGAAACACCAGCTGAAGGGAATTAAAATTCATCATTGTTTCCCTTAGTCCGCGACAATTTGTAACAGTTGTGTCCAAATAAATTGTGTGGCCCTTTTCAAAAGCATCATGACTAAAAGGTTGACTTGTCGTTCTTGACTTTGGGATATAAATTACAAGTACCTCAGAAGTAGGAGTGGGTTTGCCTGATGCCGAGGGACACTGATAATAGGAAAAGCTAATACACACGTTAAAATCCGCCCAGTGCACTAGTAGTCGTAGCATATGAATTTACTAGGCTTGAGTGTAAAGCAGCGAACGTCCTAAAACAAACGTGTATCAAGGGAGCCATAGTGGAGTAGTGACCAGGACGCTCTCCTACGGGCCAGGTGGTTATAGCATAGAATTCACATCTAGGCTGATTATTAAAATTGACCTGAGCTCCCACTTCGACCCAGTATACTATAGGTATAGGGTGTATTTTTAATGACTGTGCAGTGTTTGAAAATATTGCCATTTCAAGTTTTGTATTTACCTAGTATGTTGCACGAACTCCACAGTATGTAAATACAAAACTTGGACCGACAATATTGTCAAAAACTGCACAGTCGTTAAAAATACACCTGTACAAGTAATATTTTGGGAAGTAAAGGCGACTGGTTTTATACTGATCCACATCACTCACCGAGCGCTCAATGGTCTACACAAATATAGATCTAGAACTATATCTTCTATGCGCCTTATGGCGTGCAAAAGGGACCTTTATTTTGTTTGACATTTATTTAGAACATATTTTTCATGTACGTTGTTTGGGCACGCAGATTTCGCAACACTACGAACAGGATCAGCATTGGCCAAGACCTTGGGACATTTCTTAGCGGTTTGAACATCAATGTGGTTTAAGACACCAAGGTTTCAACATCAATGTGGTTTAAGACACCAAGATTTGAACATCAATGTGGTTTAAGACACCAAGATTTGAACATCAATAGGGTTTAAGACACCAAGAGTTAGTATAGTACATCAATGTAATTTAAGACACCAAGGTTTGAACATCAATTTTGTTTAAGACACCAAGGTTTTTGGACATCGTTGTCGTTTAAGACACCAACGTATATCAATGTATTTAAGACATCAAGGTTTTGGACATCAATATAGTTCAAGACACAATGTTTTGAATATCAACACAGTTTAAGACACCAACGTTTTGGACGTAAATGTGATTTACTACACCAAGGTTTGGGACACCAATGTTGTGTAAGACATCAAGGTTTTGGGCACCAATGTGGTTTAAGACACCAAGGTGTTGTATATCAATATGGTTTAAGACACCTAGATTTTGTTTATCAATGTAATTTTAAACATAAAGGTTTTCGGCACCAATATGGTTTAAGACACCAAGGTTTTGGGCACCAATGTTGTTTAAGACATCACGGTTTTGTATATTAATGTAATTTTAGACACCAAGGTTTTGTATATCAATGTAATTTAAGACCCCAAGGTTTTCGGCACGGGCATGGTTTGAGACACCAAGATTTTAGCACCAATGTGGGTTAAGACACCAAGGTTTTCGGCGTTAATGTGGTTTAAGACACCTAAGTTTTGGGCACCAATGTAACTTAACTGATTGCCTGCCAAACAAAAAAGTGGTCTTGACCGAACAGAAATTCATGGCAGAAAATTGGAAGTAGGGGTGTGTCACAATAATGTTTGTAAAATGGTTAAAATGGTAGCAGATATATTGTATTATATATCAAATAAAAGAGGGTTGCACAAGGAACATGACAGTATTAATAATAATTAAGTGATAGGTTAGAAATAGTATGACAATAATGAGAGATTTAATAATAACAACTGAAATTAAAGAGGTAAAAATTATTTTAAAATTTCACTTACCAAGGCTGTATGTATAACCCTCTTATGTTGATTCTGTTCAATTTACTGAATAATGTTACACACACCACTTGTGTTCAAGAATATCACAAGAACTGCTCCGTAACACCAATAAAACACAAATTAAACCATAATATTGTGAAGCACATATTTTTCACACAAAAAGGTTTTGGACTTTATGTGGTTTTAGAAACCAAGGTTTTCGACACCAAAATCTAACTCCCTAGACAACAGATACGTCCATTTGCTTTAAGAAAACGAGTAGCGACACTGCCATTGCAAATCAACAGTGACTGATGAAGAAGCCTCTTACTTATCCATCAACGTATATATTGGAGATATGGCCTATTCAACATTGGTGATATCTAAAGAGACTGAGGATTTGCAATGTAACTTGGAACCTTAGCTAATTCCCTTAGGTGGAGAATCTTTCTAAACAGAGCGGTAAACACTGGCGTCTTGGCTAAATGTGTCTTTCCAAACTCTTAAAGCAAACAGCAAGGAAGGATACAAATTCAGATCTGTCCCGAAAAAATTAAAAAGGCCTAGTAAACTTACTAACAATGTATAGTTTTATATTGAAGGGATGCCCGCTTGACCCCACAGACAAATCTATAGTTGTATGTTGAGAGATGTCCGCTTGATCTCACAGACAAATCTATAGTTGTATGTTGTAGAGATGTCCGCTTGACCCCGCAGACAAATCTATAGTTTATGTTGTAGAGATGTCCGCCTGACCCCACAGACAAATCTATAGTTGTATGTTGTAGAGATGTCCGCCTGACCCCACAGACAAATCTGTAGTTGTATGCTGTAGAGATGTCCGCTTGACCCCACAGACAAATCTATAGTTGTATGTTGTAGAGATGTCCGCCTGACCCCACCGACAAATCTATAGTTGTATGTTGTAGAGATGTCCGCCTGACCCCACAGACAAATCTATAGTTGTATGTTGTAGAGATGTCCGCCTGACCCCACAGACAAATCTGTATTTGTATGTTGTAGAGATGTCCGCCTGACCCCACAGACATTTATCTATAGTTGTATGTTGTAGAGATGTCCGCCTTACACCACAGATAAATCTATAGTTCCTTGAGCTAAGGCTTTGAACTCAAGCGTAGTCCACACTGTCTATTTGCGTGAGGGTCAACTTTCCTTATTACCAGAGTCCCCCACCATATGGCGAACCCACACAACGTCTGATGTACTTGTAAGTTACGTCCCCTCGTGAAGGACGAGAAATCAACGTTTAAGTCCCAATGACCGTTGTGGGGAAGGAATTCCCTATCATACCATCAACATCCTGAAAGTTTAAGAGTTACCACTCTTAACGTTTCAACCACTTGACTGCCTCTTGGAAAGTGAGTTCGGAAAGCTAATCTTTCCGGATAATGGCAACAAATAAGAGCTCGTGTGTACAAGTTTCGAACATTATAAAAATTGCACTGCAGTTAGAAATCGCAAAGAGTAGGTCATAAGGCTACTGCACTGGCAAAATTGATACGAAATAAAACCTAACTACGGGTAGATAGAGCCCACTAGCTTGAATGGAATATGCCTAGATGTAACAAGCATTACTCAAATGCAGTGGTTCTCAAGGAATTTTAGGGTTTCCGGGGGGGGGGGGGATGAAGATCATTTCAAGATCGCGTTAATACAAGAACCGATTACTTGATATTGCTTTCCCTTCATACTTTACAGTTATGCACGTCTCATCCTTCTAAAATTCATTTTATAAAGTAAGTAGACCCACAAATCACGTTTTATGTGGATGTCTAGACCTGTTTTAACATATTTGCCTTCCATTTTTAGGTATACTGTGTAGGGGTGGGGGGATTTTTAGGTAGGAAATATGAAAGGGGGGGGGGGGAAATGACGTTCTGAAAATATGGTGAAGGGGGGGGGGGCATGGGCCAAATTTTTGATAGGAAGAGGAAAGGGTGGGGGGGGGGGGAAATGACGTTCTTAAAATATGGTGAAGGGGGGCATGGGCCTAAGAAGCTTGAGAACCACTGCTCAAATGCATGCCGAAGTCAGGCACACTGATCTTTGAGGTGCATAACTAGGTGTGACACATTTCCCTTGAAAGAGGAAGGAAGAAGAGGAAGAAGATACTCTCAATATATCATGGTGAGGGAATTCTAAAATGCCAAATGACTCACGCAAGGAGTATATCAGCATCTGTCACTGTATAACCTTTTTTCTTCTTCAGGTGTCCGATGTGGAGTAGGCATTGCAGCTCATGGTCATGCATTTCTCTCTCTCTCTCTCTCTCTCTCTCTCTCTCTCTCTCTCTCTCTCTCTCTCTCTCTCTCTCAATATCTCTCTCTCTCTCTCTCAATATCTCTCTCTCTCTCTCTCTCTCTCTCTCTCTCTCTCTCTCTCTCTCTCTCTCATTTTCTATTTTAATATTTAGTTTAGTTTAGTTTAGTTTAGTTTAGTTCAGTTTAGTTCAGTTTAGTTTATCGAAGGATCAATATCACGGCACACAGGTGTAACTCAGAAGTGACCGTTCTGCTCCTAACTCAAGCCTGAGACCGGAAAATCTCAGCTCAGTGCACGAACTCCGTAGTACCGGCGAGGATCCTTGAAATACTTTGGGTAGATTTTTAACTCGAAATTTTGCCCGGGCAGCGCCGTTAGGCTACTCTTTTTCGATTTCCAACTGCCAAGAAATTTTACCGTGCGCAACAATACACACGGGCGTCCGATCTCACTACCCAGAGACCAGGGGAATTTATGTTACTAGAAGTCCACGTAAAGACATCCCGAACTCACCGGAGCTTGAACCCGGGACCTCCAGCACTGGAGGCGGACACCATACCTCGAGACCACTTAGCCCCCCCCCCCCCCCCCACCCATTTCCTCTTACGACATGCTATTTTAATATTTATGTTGCTTATATTACTATTTCGCCAGTGTGTTACCGGGGCCCACGAGAGAAGCAAAGAATAGTAACACGGCAGCCTCCTATGAATGTCGCAAGAGGCGACCAAGGAAGGGTTGTGCTTCGGACAAGCTACCCCATCACGTAGAATAATTCAATCACAAAAACCAACCAACCGTGAACAAGTCGCATAAAGAAACAAGAACTTCTCAGCCAACCAACAGAGAAAGAGACTCTTCTAGAAATATTATCACACTTTGTGAAGAAAGCCGCACAGAGTTCGGTGAGCTGATTAACTTCCTGTCACTTAGGAAAATCTCCAGGATTGGCACCTGGAATGTTAACACTATTTATGGATTAAGAAAAGCAGCACAGGTGGTAGAAAAAAAATATCACAGAATTACAGTCAGAGATGAATAATATTGGGAGGACACGGGGGAAGCTGCCGGAGATAGCAAAGATGGGACACTCTAGCGTGGGCTAGTTGACGACCTATACCCTAGTGGAGGATAAAGGAAAGACAAGGAAAAGGAATACGAATATTTGTTGCTCAGTGGTTTTGAGCTTTTCACACATATTATTCTGTCTTCTTATGTTTCTGTTGTCTAGTTTATTCTCATATAAGGTTAATTTTTCTTTCCACATTAGAAGGTCCCATTATTTGACTTTTTCTTATAGTTTTGATGAGTGATTAAATAACATCTTCAGCTGTCCGCAGTTTTTGTCTCCATCTAGTCATATTTTAACACTTTTCTAGAAAACAGCATACTCCCTGCCTCTATTTCTTAGATTCATTATTCACTGTCCAGCATTCAAGTTTATGTAAATGAAAGCTTCACAAGCACGGCCTGTCAAGACGCAAATTTCCGTTTCGATATTTCTGCCTTTCATTATGTTCTTCTTTTTATAGTCTATGCTGAGTGGCGTTGGTGATCATGTCTGTCGACAGCCTTCTGTCTCATTTACTGCCAATCAATTCTAATACTGACGGTCTTCCATGCCATGCTGTCAGACTTGTCCACCATCGTCTCTCTTGGTCTTCTCCTGGCTCTCCTGTCCCCCAACTTTCCCATTGTGACGATGTACTCCAGATTTCCCCTTCTCATGACATACTCAAGAGATTGTGGACTGTCTTCTTCTGATGCGAGTATCCAGTTGTGTCTCTCTGTATGAATTAATTTCTTTCAATTATTTTTATTACTCTTTCTAACCGTACACGGTGTCCTCACATTCTTCTAAAAAAAAAAAACATCCCCGCAGCTTCCATATAATTCCTCACTTGTCTGCTATTTGTCCATGATTCGTTTTTTTTTTTTTTTTTGTTCATCAGGATTGGCTAAATTTAGCTCTTAAGAGTTCTTTTCATCACCTCAATTGACAAGATATATTTCACAGAATATAATTCATGTTGTGAAATGCTTCGATTACTCGGGCTATTCTACATTAAGTTCCTTAGTACATCTTCCATCTGCTGTTATTAAACTATTCAAATACTTAAATATATTGACTTGTTTCAGATTGGTTCCATTCACGTTAAGAATGCATTTGGAAAGACATATTTTCATTTGTAATTACCTTTTCTTCTTTATTTTTCTTTAAATTATTATGTGATTCAGACTAATTCTTGCGTTTTTCCTGTGTCAAAGCGTAGACTATTCTAAAAAGAACTCTTGTAAATGGCGAATCTATTTTTATTCCATGTGGCGAAACACTTTCGATTGTTGTCATTGTATAGCCTTGATATTTAAGAGTTGACACGTTGTTACATTGTCACTTTCAGACACCGTAGACCGTTGTCCGTTGCCCAGCCAGTCAAGATTATATCAGCTGTAGGCGCTCACATAACTTGAACATTAAGTAGTTGTGACACAAGTACGAATACAGTATTGTTTATTATTATGTCTTCTTCTTCTTCTTCTTCTTCTTCTTCTTCTTCTTCTTCTTCTTCTTCTTCTTCTTCTTCTTCTTCTTCTTCTTCTTCTTTTCTGCAGCTTCTTCTGCAGCTTCTTCTGCAGCTTCTCCTCTTCTTCTTCCTTCTCCTTCTTTTCCTCTTCTTCCTGCTTTCCTTTCTCCTCCTCCTTCTCCTCCATATTTTTTTCACGTCTTCTTCCTCTTCATTCTCTGCCTTTCTCATCTGCCCTTTATCTCACATTGGAACATAAACCCTCAGCCAACTCTCCTCTGCTATCTCTTTCAGCTTCCTTCATGTGTTCGCCACATTATTCATCTCTGTGTCTCTGATTCCTCTTCTCCGTGTGCTGTCAGGTTTCCCTTTCCCCTCTATGTCGTTGACCTGGTGGGTTATAGACCAGGGACCTATTAGTTCTACTTTTTGTAGCTTTTCTCAAAGTATGTCCCACCCAACGCCAGCGTCATTTTCCCCACCTCCTGATTCACAGGTACTTGTTTAATTCTCATGACCTCCACATTGGTGATGCTATCATATCGGTTTAGTCCTTCTATTCTGATGCTGTAGTGCTGATCCATCGAGAATAAAAGAAACTATGAACCATAGTCTCTTGATGCCGTGAGTAGTGAGTGGTAGGGGTAGCTCCCTTCCAGTCATAACCTTCGTGTTGTTCTAAATACTTAGTTAACACTTTTAGTAAAGAACGTATAACTCACCAATTTCTAAGAATTTCCAACACACACGCACCACGATTATTTTTCTGGAAATCATCAATTTTTTTTAATTTAGCTCTAAGGGAATTTGAGAATAAGGAAAACAATTCATTCAATCAATAACATAATTGATCGGCCGTCTTACTTATTTACTTATGAAAGAAAGCATATTTGGGTTGTTACTTGTACAAAAATGACTATATTTGACTCATCATCATCATCAAGTGCCGTGCCAGCTGGCGTAGGCGTTCATGGCTCTCCACAGATCTCGGTCTTTGGTTTTCTGGATCAACTCTGCTGCTGATATTCCTCCATGCCACCGTCTCAATCCATCCGCATCATTTTTCTTGGTCTGCCTCTGCCTCTCTTCCCCTCGATCTTTCCAGTTGTTACGATGTTCTCCAATGCCTCTCTTCTCATCACGTGACCGAAGAAAGATGTTTGTCTCTGTCTTATTGTTGTATATAATGTTCTAGTTTCATTAGCCTGTTTCAGGCAGTCATCTTTAGTTACTCTGGCAGTCCAAGGAATTCGCAACATTCGTCTCAGGAACCACACCTCTGTTGTTTCTAATTTCTTCTTACTTTGTTCATTTACATTCCAAGATTCACTGACGTATTTCTGCCATGAAGACATTGTGCGTCTTCGTGCAGTGTTTCCTTGGTTGTCTCCACTGTATAGGAAAGGACCAAAGACAGTTCATGCATCCACATCCTTGATTCTCTATGCCCTGCCTCCTTATATTTCCTTTATAACAGTCACTCTGTTATACTGAGCTGACACCATTTAACAAATGTTGTTTGTTTCTTAGTCATTGTTTTCATCATTCGCCATGTTTCTGATCCACACAATAGTAAAATTTTAACATTAGAGTTAAGAATTATAAGTTTGATGCCAAGCTTAATTTACTTTGACTTTCCTAGCGCTATGAATGAAGGTCTGAGAATGGAGGTTGGGGGTGGCGCCAAGGCGTACCACTGGCTGGTGGACAAACGGCACACGTATGTCGTGATTGCAAGGACTCACAAAGTATGATGAGAAACGCAAAGAGAGGCATGCTTCGGGCAGAGTGGCAGGCTTCCATTCAACAATCAAAAATAGCATCTGTTAGATTCCACCCCCGACATGCTGGTGCGGTGGGAAATGAGCAGGAAGACACGCTGGCTGGGGTCTGTATCCCTTGGTGGGGTATCTATGCGTGAATTGTGATAAAATGTGATCATGTGATAAGGGAAATGTGATCTCGTGATAAGGGAGATGTGATTGGGACTCTTTGGAATCGTGTGTACAGTGCAGAAGTACATATAAATAGATCTTCATGGCTTGGAGAGTATGGTGCTGCAAGGAGTGACCAGAGGATCTGCCGACTCTCCAAACTGCAAGGAAAGGCTAGACTGACATATTATCGGATTGCTACAAGTACCATTTGAATTGGGACTCTTCGCTAGCTGTTGCAGATGAGGATGGAGCATGCATGGGAATTTCCCGAGTACTGTGATGTTGATTCTAGACTCATCTCAACTCAACTCAACTCTCAGCGCTATGAAAGCTTCATTACGTTTTGTATTCTTATCTTAATATCTTTATCTACTCGCCCATCTTTGTCTACACTACTAGCTAGATAGATATAGATATAAACAAATGTCTTGAAGAGAGGTGTCACATAGGGAATTCGCGTTAAGATTTGCTTGGTCTAATTTCTTTATCTTTGTCTTCCCCCTATGAATTTATAGCCTTAGTTGTTGTGACCTCACATCAAGTGTGTTGAGTGTATATTGCAATTAATTTAACATTATTGTGACATCGGCTGCATTGCGCTGTTTCGTCAAGCTTGTGGCTCAGTATATCTGACTTCGATAAGCATTTTTTCGGGTTTGCTTCTGGTTTATCTTTGACTGTCTCCTGTCTACCCAAGAGGCAGCAGGTTTGTGTCTGTCTTCGTCTGGTTCCTAACCCTTGACCTGTCCGACATGGTAGAACCTACTAGTAGCTGCGCTGCCGTCGGCATAGTTCTTGGGCTCACTGGAAGGCGCAAGCCCCTCTACCACTATAAGGTGGACACGCCTTAGTAACGTGGAGAAAGGAACATCTCGTGCGGAATGGCTTTCCTCGCTTCAGAGGTCACATATTATGAGAATTGTATGGATTTGTTGCCATGCGGGAGTGCGGGGGGAATTAACAGGCTGATACTTTGGCAGGGAATGCACCTCTTGGTGGTAGATTACTTATGGACAAAGGAGAGATGGTTGTTCGCCTGTGGGACCAGTTGGAGAAGGTGGGGGAGCAAACTGATAATCGTATGTGGAAAGAATGCGATTGCGGGGGATCGGCAGGGGTTCTGGAAGAATCTCAAAACTGAGAGGGAAGACCATGAGAACTTTCAATCAGATAGCTGTAAGAACGATTAGTAGTATGACTCTTCCTGACTGTTGAACGAGGGGACGGGGAGCGTATGGGAATGTCCTGAGTGCATTGATTTCGGATATAAGCTCAGCTCAGCTCATGGTGGACACACGGCAGAGGTGGCTACTGGTTTCATGTGTAGGACAGGTAGTGTATTCAGCGAAGTCCAGATTATCAAGTTGCTTTGTCAGAATCCAATATATTCTTTGGGATTTTTGTGTTGGCATTCTGGCGTTGGCGTTATGCACAGTGTACCTGTGCGGGCTGTTGGCTTGCCGATACTCCTGTCTACTCCATTGTTCACATAGGGCAAGTGAGGAGCATTTTGTGTGATATTCACTGGCACAGGAACGGAGCAATATGGGTACAATCCGTTGCCGTGAAGTTGGAACCGTGACTAACTAACTAACTAACCAATAGATTCTATTTCTGTGGTGCAGAAAGGAGTTAAAGTAACAAGGGCAGTGTATTCAGGAGTTGCAATAACAAGATTCTGGAAGATTAAAAAAATTAACATTTGTTGAGCAATGGCACATGATTGATTGATTGATTGATTGAGCAATGAGCCAAACTAATAATTGTTAAAGACACAGCGAGTAAACATTGATACACTCTGAACTCATGAGTTTTCAATTGTTTATTTAAATTTATTTATCTTTAAGTCATCGATTACACATCATAAAACATACAGATAAAATACAACAATATTTATAATACACGATTATAACACATTAATGAATTATATAACCTTTATAAAAACACAAGGTAACATTTGTATCACTTTACAGAATAACAAATCTTGTGGGAGGAAATGGAAATGTACTTATATCTTAAGCTTGAAAAAATAAAAGAACCATATATTCTATAATGACAACTTTACAATAATGACGAATTTAAATCTGTAAGAACAATACGATTCTACAATACAATTACAAGGTGGAATTTAAGAATACTGGCAGTTTATTGTCCTTGTGTAGAAGTGGGCGATTTCTTGCCGAAAACATTCGTAGCAGAAAGGTAATAATTTTTTAATTATTTTTAATGCACACATTTAAGTTTCGTGGTTGCCGCATCATGTCCTTTGTGTAACTACAGAGGAATGACTGGTTGAAAGAAAAAAGAAACACAATGATATTCTTTGTAAGCTGCTTTGATGGTACACATTTTTGACCTTACTGCACATATTTCCCCCTTGCGCATGAGCAAGCAGATAGACTCATATCATATCAATAGTGTAATGACAAATCTCTCACAGCATTGAAACTAATGTTACATAAGAGCATTCTAGGACACACAACAAACGACGTTTCGATTACATAAATCTTCCTCAGTGACGGAACAACACAAACAGATCTAAAGAAAAAAGCATAAAACTAATGGCCCGCATTCTCCACAGGGTAGAGATGGCATTGTTGGTAGTGAGAAGCAGTAGAGGAGCCCTTTTTACGTCATGAGGCGTATTGGGTAAATGGTGCTAGTCCCATAATTATAGACCAACTCTCCACCCGGATAGGTCAAGTGGTCAGTATCACGCTGGCTGCCTTTTCTCTTCATACGATTTGCTGGTACCCAGTTTAGGACTGGGTTGACATGAGAACATGACCGCCCACGCTTATCGGCATGGCACATGATGGATGGATGGACATGAGAGTCCAGATAAGTGAGAAACATTCCGGCCTGGATTGGGATTGACTACATGACCACTGGGAAGGTAAGCCAATGCGCCACCATTTCCCCACCACTGAAGATAATTTCTTGGGAGAGTCCTAACATTAGACCTAAGAGACCACCGCCTCTTCTAACATTGTTAACATTTGAAAATCTGGTCACGATATTAAATTTATAGCATGTGTAGTAATTTATGGGATGCACGCATTGCGATCATAGCCGGTGATATGGCTTCATATAATTTTATGATTTTATAAGTTGCGGTATGTGTATTCAAAGATAGTTGACACCTTGTTGGATGCTAGTCATGGTTATAGAGTCCATTTCATATTCCACGGAACTTGGCTTGTATTAACTTTGTGTATTAAAAGATAGTTGACACCGTGTTGGTTGCTAGCCATAGTTATGGGGTCCAGTAGACATTCGATGGAACTTAGCTTATATTACTTTTGTGTATTAAAAGATAATTGATACGCAGTGACTATAGTGTCATCTCCCTGGTTTGTATGCTGACTGTAGTGTCATTTCCCTGGTTTGTATGCTTTCACGCAGTGACTGTAGTATAATCTCCCTGGCTTGTATGCTTTCATGCAGTGAATGTAATGTCATCTCCCTGGTTTTTGTTTTCATCCGTTTGCTTGCTGGTGAAGATAATTAATGCTAGCATGTTTTACCAGCAAGACATGCTACCACAAGCATCACCAATCTGTCTGCTATATCACAATCCGAAACTATAAAACAAGATTAAAACGAGAATACGATTGAAGCTATTTATACCAATGCCCAGAACACCAATCAAGACTTGCTAATTCCTTTAACCTTCCTTATCCTGGGGTTTCTCCAACAGTAACGTTCCCGCACGTTGGAATCACTTTTATTGAACACACGGATACCTCCATGGGTGCTCAAATCTCTTCCTGCCATACGAGGAAATCATATGAGAAAATAATAAGAGTAAAGCATACAAGAAAATTATACGAGAAAATCCTTCTTCTTCTTCTTCTTCTTCTTCTTCTTCTTCTTCTTCAGCATTCCGAGCCATTGAGGTTCTTTGCTGCAGATACAATCCGTCTCCATTCGTCTCTCTGGTTGACCTTCTCTTGCCAGTCGTTGATTCCAAGTGCTTGTAGGTCTGTAGGTCTGTATATATATTATCTCTCCATCGTCTTCTTGGTCTACCTCGGGGTCTACGGTCATTTATTTCCTGAGTGTAAGCGAGTTTTGTTTCCCTATTGTCTTCCATTCTTTCTATATGCCCCAGCCATTGTAGTCTATTAGCCTTCATGATACCAGTGATTAGCGGGGACTTAAACAGTTGATAAATGTCTTTGTTACTTCTTCTTTTTCTTTCCACTTTGTGTATCCCTAACGGGTCCAAAGATGCGTCTTAAAACTTTGTTCTCAAAGGTTTGTAACAAAGCTTCATCTCCTTTCGTTGTACTCCATGTTTCAGAGCCATACAGCACAACTGGTCTGATCAGTGTTTTGTATATTGTGATTTTGGTGTTACGAGATAGCGCTTTTGATTTTAATTGATGTTGTAGTGCATAGTATATCTTATTTCCAGAATTGATTCTAGTTTGTATTTCTTCCCTTATGATGTTGGAGCAGGTATTTGTATGTTTCCGTTCTTTTAATGGTCATATTATATATTTGTATGTGGCCAGAGTTGTTAGCCATTCCTTCTCTTGAAATTACCATATATTCTGTCTTATCTAGGTTGATAACCAGCCCCATCTGTTGGGCTGTTTCCTTTAAGTGAGTCAATATTTATAATGTCTTTTGTTCATTTTCTTCTATAATATTTATATCATCTGCATAACCAAGCAGCTTGGATGTTCCTCCAATATCACATTCCTCCTTTACCTTCCTTACAACTTTCTCTAGAGCCAGATTGAAGAGTAGCGGCGATAGTGCATCACCTTGTTTCAAGCCAGATGTTATTTGGAAAAGGGTCTGATTTCCTGCCTTTATATATTACTATATTATAAATATCTTCCATGCATAGTCTGGTCATGTTGATTAACTTCCTTGGTATTCCAAATTCCTGCATAGCATTCCATAGACCAGTGGTTCTCAACCTTTTTTGGCCCGTGCCCCCCTTCACCATATTTTCAGAACGTCATTTCTACCCCCCCCCCCCACTTCCTATAAAAATTTGGCCCGTGCCCCCCTTCACCGTATTTTCAGAACGTCATTCCCCCCCCCCCCCCCTTCATATTTCCTATCTAAACATTCCCCCACCCCTACACAGTATACGTAAACATTGAAGGTAAATTTAATAGCATATACTAAAACAAGTCTAGACATCCACATAAAACATGATTTGTGGGTCTACTTACTTTATAAAATGAATTTTAGAAGGATGAGACGTACATAACTGTAAAGTTTCCTATGGACACTATCATAAGCCTTTTTAAAATCCACAAAAATGTTATGGAGATTTCTTTCATATTCCCAATTTTTCTCGGCTATTTGTCGTAAGATAAATATCTGATCTATTGTTGATCTGTTTTGATAAAACCCGCCTGGTAGTCACCTAATATGTTTTCTGAATATGGGTTTTAGTCTATTTAGTAATACTGCGGATAGTATCTTATTGCTTATGGACAGTCGTGATATTCCTCTATAATTTTCACATTGGAACTTGTCTCCTTTCTTAAAGATAGGTATTAATAATGACTCTTTCAATAATGAGACGATCCTACAAAAAGATATTTTTTAAAATAAATATAAATAATGTTTTAAACATTTGTTTTTAAATTACTGCCGAGCAGCTACATATACAATCTATGTCTTTTCGGTCTTTAATGTTTGCAACGCTCTATCACATTCATTCATTCGCCACAGCCCAGCCATATATGCTTCTCAATTGTATATCTGGTAGTTCATTCATTCAACACGTAAGTTAGTAGTAACTGACCATCTTTCACGCCATGAGGTGTATTAGGTAGATGGTGCTCGTTCCCTATTTTCATAGACCAATCAGCACTGGATGGGACTACGTGGTCAATGTTATATTAATTGATACCATTTTAGGGCTGGATAGTTCTGAGAGACTGGAAAATGAAATAACCCCCCCCCCCCTCAAGATGGGGGGGGGGGGGGGGGGGTGAAACATATAAACACCAGGTCAGCAGGAAGAGTGCTGGTCACTCAGCTACATCATCATCATCGTCATCATAATCATCATCATCAAGTGCCATGCCGGCTGGCGTAGGCGTTCATGACTTTCCACAGATCTAGGTCTTTGGTTTTCTGTATCAGGCTCCGCTGATGATATTCCTCCATGTCACCATCTCAATCCATCCAGCATAATTTCTCTTGGTCTACCTCTCCCTCTCTTCACCTCGCTCTTTCCAGTTGTCACGATGTTCTCCAATGCTTCTCTTCTCATCACATGACCAAAGAAAGCTGTTTGTCTCTTTTTTATTGTTGTATATAATGTTCTAGTTGCATTGGCCTCTTTCAGGCGGTCGTTGTTAGTTACTTTGGTAGTCCAAGGAATTCGCAACATTCGTCTTAAAATCACATCTCTGTTGCTTCTAAGTTCTTCCTAATTTGTTCATTTACATCCCAAGATTCACTGCAATTCAGCAATACAGGTTCTATATAGCATTTTAGCACTCTCTTTCTTACATTCGATGACAATGACCTATTGCATAAGATACACTCTGCTACAGCGGGCCCAATAATTCAGCAATTTAACGGGCCATTTTCCACTCCATGAGGCGTTTTCGGTATATGGTGTTAATTCCATATCCGAGCTCGACTGGTGATATGGTCAGTATCTGGCCGGCCGCCTTTACTCTCCAGAACTTTCCCTGGTACCCATGATAGGTTGGGTAGACCTGAGAGCTAGCGTCATCTGAAATTTACTAGAAAACATCACACCTCAAAATTGACTGTACCTCATCATCACCGGGTCAGCAGACAAGCACGCTAGCATTTCGCTACCTGGATCCCAATTCAAAATGCCATATACAGGACGTTGCAGTCAACCCCAGCATTTTCCTTCTGTTTGTGATTTCTTGGCAAGTTTACATTAAATAGTTTACCATTGCTTTCTAAACGACCGGCACTCATACCATTGTATTAAAACCAACGCAAGGCAGTCAACTGCCAAATCACCCGAAGCTGTGTTTAGAACGTGGTATGTGGGATTACAAATTGCTTCAGTAACCCCTTCGCCAAAAAATGCCCTAACTATAAAAAAAATGTGTCTTTTTGTGTTTGGTCTTTGTGATGATCACCTGTTCATCCCGGTCTAATCATCAACAATCCCCAATGTCCACATTGTCATCATCAGTTCTTACTGATGTCGCTGCACAAAGGCTTAAAACAGGGGAAGAGACAACACCCTTCGAGTGCCGACTCGACTTTAAACATATGGATATAGCACCATATGCCTAGTTAGTTTGCCATGGTTCCGACTTCACAGCAAAGGGTCGCCATATAATGCACCATTCCCATGCCAGTGAATATCACACAACATGCTCCTCACAGCCGCGTGTGAAAAGTGTAACAGACAGGAGACTCGACAAACCAACAGCCTGCACACAGGTAAAGTAATACACCAAAAGGCGTGTACAGAGGATACTTTAACAGATCTTTACAAAAAATGTGGGTGGAAAAAAAAAAGGGGGGGGGGGGAGATTCATTTACCGAATAGCTAAAAAATTCAAATACTTCAAATCACACAGCAAAATACATTTGTGGACTGCAAAAACTGTGGATTCAATATAATACAGGTTGTCTGCTCCAAAAAGATCAAAATAAAGACATCCTGTTTTCTACTCAAGCATCCACGCATTGAAACCCCGGAGTTATATTGGATAGTGCAAGGCGTTTCCAGTATGGGGGTCCTAATGCTAATTCTAAACTGAAGAGCTCCCTTGACCCCACACGGATCTGTGATCGACCCCTGCTCATGAAATTCGCACCAGTGATTTCTCTGGAATGGAAAGGAGTTATAGAGCTGATCACCAGACTTCATAATGTCGTGACCAAGTGTATGTTGTGTACTATCCCTAGGGGGTTTACAGCAGGATCTGCGTTCACCTGCACACAAGCATAGAGCATTGACCTCATGCAGCCGTCTGCAACACACAGACGCGGTAACAACTAACTCTTACAGTTATGTGTTGAAGAGAAAACTGCCAACATATTATTTGGTGCGGTAGCCTTGCTCGCCATCTTGTTTTTTTTTTTTTTTTTTTTTTTTTTTTTTTTCCGCGTTTCCATCCTGTTTCAGGATATTGCGGTCAACACCAGCATCTTTCAGCTGTATGTTGATTCCTAGGCTAGATTACGCTCATCAGCACGCCACGACTTTCTGAGCGACCGGCTCCATACTCTCATAAGTCACTTTTGCGATTCGAACCACTGCTAATTCTCGTCGCGTCACGTGACGAGAGTATTCGGGGTTAGCGGAGAAAGCTGCTAACCCCTCGACCACGGAGCTTCACTATATGCTGAGGTATGGTCTACGCTGACAGATGTTGCACACTTAAAACATTCCAAAGTTAGGTGCAGTATCCCGTGGCGAGGTGTACACACACATGCTCTACTGTTGCCATGTAATGTAGCAATAAGTGAACACAATTGAACAATAATTGAATATTCTTATTAACACTTCTCTCTGTGGCATCTCTCCTGTCTAGTATATGGAAGAAGGAAACAAAAACATACAGTCTTCTACTAAAACAAAACCCCCAAAATTGCATACCTCTGCATAACTTTCAAATCACCCCCCAGCCGCTATTGGCTGTTTGTGATTTACTGGGAAACTGACGGTCAGTAATTCGCCATTCCTTTCTGAACTAGAAGTCGACATTTAGCCCTACTGACCGTCGTGTGGAGCGAACCCGTTAGGTCGCAGCCAGAAGAGCATGTTTAAGCGTGTTAAACATCTCAGCTACGCTGACCTCTAGCATAGACGGATTACATTTGCGATTCTGACATAAAATGTCTAGAAGTCGACATTTAGCCCTACTGACCGTCGTGTGGAGCGAAACCGTTAGGTCGCAGCCAGAAGAGCATGTTTAAGCGTGTTAAACATCTCAGCTACGCTGACCTCTAGCATACACGGATTACATTTGCGATTCTGACATAAAATGTCTAGAAGTCGACATTTAGCCCTACTGACCGTCGTGTGGAGCGAAACCGTTAGGTCGCAGCCAGAAGAGCATGTTTAAGCGTGTTAAACATCTCAGCTACGCTGACCTCTAGCATACACGGATTACATTTGCGATTCTGACATAAAATGTCTAGAGTTTCAGTCCGCTCTATCACGTGTCGTCCTTATTCTAGATGTATGCGTTAATGTTCAGTAGTCTGATACAACATGTGCCAGTTCAAAGTACAAAGTGGACCATTAGTACGAAAACTTGAAAACACACATAATGTTTTAATATTGTAATACTTATCATACACATTCTGAACTACTAATTCATTCATTCATTCATTCATTCATTCATTCATTCATTCTTCTGCTTCTTCCTTTTCTTCCCCTCCATCTCCACTTCGTTTTCTTTTGCTTCTTCTGCTGCTGCTCCTTCTTCTGAACGATCCACCACCAATGGAGCAAAACTCCTGAACAACCTCATACAAATCCCCCATCACTTGTGGCGTCTTGTAGTTTCTACATCTTTCCTAAATTACCCGTCTCTGTCTTTAATTCTCTTCTCCAGGGTCCAGGAAAGGGCTTGAACTCTCGACGTCCCGCCTAAATAAATGGATGTTGATGACCCCAACCTACACGGTAAAGTTATCGACCTGGAAGCGATTGCTTTCTCGTGCAGTAAGATTAGGTTCCAGTACTGTGATATACATGTGAGTAGGTGAAGTGCAGATTCCCTTTCGAGTATGATACACATGTAAACTAGTAAAGTGCAGATTCCCTTTCTAGTGTGATACACATGTAAACTAGTAAAGTGCATATTCCCTTTCTAGTGTGATACACATGTAAACTACTAAAGTGCATATTCCCTTTCTAGTGCGATACACATGTAAGTAGATAAAAGTGCAGATTTCCCTTTCTAGTGTGATACACATGTAAACTAGTAAAGTGCAGATTCCCTTTCTAGTGTGATACACATGTAAATTAGTAAAGTGCAGATTCCCTTTCTAGTGTGATACACATGTAAGTAGATAAAAGTGCAGATTCCCTTTCTAGTGTGATACACACGTAAGTAGATAAAAGTGCAGATTCCCTTCTAGTGTGATACACATGCAAGTAGATAAAAGTGCAGATGCCCTTTCTAGAGTGATACACTTGTAAACTAGTAAAGTGCAGATTCCCTTCTTAGTGAGATACACATGTAAGTAGATAAAAGTGCAGATTCCCTTTCTAGTGTGATACACATGTAACCTAGTAAAGCGCAGATTAGGTTTCCATTGTGATACACATGTAAATCAGTAAAGTGCAGATTCCCTTTTTAGTGTGATACACATGTAAATCAGTAAAATGCAGATTCCCTTTCTAGCGTGATACACATGTAAACTAGTAAAGCGCAGATTCGGTTTCCATTGTGATAAATCAGTAAAGTACAGATTCTTTTTCTAGTGTGATACATATGTAAATCAGTAAAGTGCAGATTCCTTTTCTGGTGTAATAAACATGTAAACTAGTAAAGTACAGATTCCCTTTCTAGTGTGATACACACGCAAACTAGTAAAGTACAGATTCCCTTTCTAGTGCGATACACATGTAAGTAGATAAAAGTGCCGATTCCCTTTCTAGTGTGATACACACGTAAACTAGTAAAGTACAGATTCCCTTTCGACACCTTGAGACGTTTTGGTTATACTGTGTTGGTTCCATGTTTGTAAAGACCAGTCGGCACTGGGTGCGTCATGTGTTCTGAAGCCGATAACTGACGTCACTGACCACGTCATGATAGCTCGTTCATTGCTGATTTCAACCAGATAAGGTATTTTTTCACGTGGTCCAACAAGGTATTCTTTATATGGACCAAGAGGTTATTTTGGCATAGACCAAGAAGGTATTTTTTACATGGACCAAGAAGGTACTTTTTACGTGGACCAAGAAGGTATTTTTTTACATGGACCAAGAAGGTATTTTTTTACATGGACCAAGAAGGTATTTTTTAACATGGACAAGAAGGTATTTTTTTAACATGGACCAAGAAGGTATTTTTTACGTGGACTAAGAAGGTATTTTTTACATGGACCAAGAAGGTACTTTTAACGTGGACCAAGAAGGTATTTTTTACATGGACCAAGAAGGTATTTTTAACGTGGACCAAGAAGGTATTTTTTACATGGACCAAGAAGGTACTTTTAACGAGGACCAAGAAGGTATTTTTTACATGGACCAAGAAGGTATTTTTTACGTGGACTAAGAAGGTATTTTTTAAATGGACCAAGTAGGTACTTTTAACGAGGACCAAGAAGGTATTTATTACATGGACCAAGAAGGTATTTTTTACGTGGACCAAGAAGGTATTTTTTACGTGGACAAAGAAGGTATTTTTTACGTTGACCAAGAAGGTATTTTTTATGTGGACCAAGAAGGTATTTTTTACGTGGACCAAGAAGGTATTTATTACATGGACCAAGTAGGTATTTTTACGTGGACCAAGAAGGTATTTATTACATGGACCAAGAAGGTATTTTTTACGTGGACCAAGAAGGTACTTTTTACGTGGACTAAGAAGAAGTAAGATACAGACATTCTACAAGATCTGAACATCGAAGAGAACTGGCCCATAAGTGGCATCATGTCTCGAAAACTGAAATACTGTGACCATATGAAACGTTAAGATGGTTTGGGAAGAACAGTGATGGAAGGTATGGCTTCTGGGAGAAGAGGCTGGTGCCGATGGGCACGAAGATGGGCACTGAGTATTGAAGACATGTTGAGCATGAAAACACACGAAACCGGGAATTGGCAAAGATAGATCATCTTTCGACAGGCCATTATGAGAGTGACGTTCTGTAAAGAACCTATTATATGCTGATGAAGGTATATCATCAACATCATCATCATCATCATCATCATCATCATCATCATCATCATCATCATCATCATCATCATCATCATCATCATCATCATCACTGGTGTGATATGTTTCATTCACTCATTTAATAACGTAGCATAACTATTGAAGAGAAATACATTCACAGGTATTGGCTGCAACTTATGAACATAAATTAATAAAACACGAACCAAAGGACACACTGCACATTATAAAAAGTGAAAGCTATAGAAATCGAACCTACCGCCTCCTAGTTACTTCGACAACCGGATAAACTCGAAATCCAATAAGCACTAATGTTATTTGGACGTGGCATCTTTGAATCCGGGTGTGGAAATACTATAGCATTCAATTGTTGTATTGTCAACTAAGCGCTTTGATCGGTACTTCTATCCTTTCCTCATTTGGAGTGTCAATTAATACCCGAGAATATATTTCTTATGATATTTCAATGTTTCATAGGTTACCCAGCAATTGATATTTCAGTGTACAGCTACGTGAGCCTAGGTCGCCAGCGTTGATGATGCTTGTAAATAGATTGCCTGTACTTAAACCAATGGAAGGTATTAGGTTGCTGTTGTTGTTGTTGTTGTTGTTGTTGTTGTTGTTGTTGTTGCTGTTGTTGTTGTTGTTGTTCTTGTTGTCTTCCTCTTATACGTCGTGGGGAGGGATAAATGAAGTTCCATGGCCTGAGTTATTAGATTCATGCACTAATGTTGTTCTAAGTCGCGTTGCGGGAAGCAGATGTGAGTATGTCAAATTTTCAGACCATCATATTTTTGTAGACCTGAGTGCACGGAGAAATAGGTGGTCAGTCTTTCTCTCCTATAGCGAACGACGAGATCGGACATTGAACCTTTGACGGACCTCGCTCAATACCATCTTAATATCCTAACCGTTACACCAACGCACCCGCCACATACAATAATATATGTTTAAACATCTGAACGGCAGCGCATGTAGTTATGCTTTCTTATAACTCAGAAAGGTAGTTCATATAAGACTCGGAAGTTCATATACTCATAATAATACTTACGTTGAGGAGAGAAAGATAGGTAAATAAAGAAACCAAAGGGACCTTTCAAACGCCTTGAAGCTTATTGAGCAAATGGTACTATCCCCCATATTTGTAAAGGCCAAGTGACGTCGAGGAGTAATTTGGTCAATATGACATCGGTCGCCTGCTTGTCCCATAACATTTTCTGGTATCAATTTTAGGCTGTGTCGATCTGGAAGGCGAGGTCAATGTTAACAAATTCGCCCCTGCCAATGTCCCTCCACATCAGGCGAACCCACTCCGACATCAGAGGTAGTTGTAATTTATGTTCCCAAGTCAAGGATGAGAAGTTAACATTTTAGTCCAAATGGCCGGTACCTTGGCATCAGCACACCGGAAGTTTAAGGAACCATTCTTTAATCATGTTTAACCATTCGATCATGTTGACCTTCTTCTTCTCTTCCTTTATTTACCTCAGTGGAGTGATGCGGGGAAGATGCAAAAATATGTTACGCACTCTTTTTAATGTTGTTTGTAAGCTGGTATGCAATTCTCTAAGGTTGTTCTTGATATCATCACTTCATCTTTTATGTGGTCTTCCCAAAGAATTAAAAGTACACCGAGTATAGATATTCAGAATAAAGACGTGTAATAAATATATATAGGAATTGGAGGTTAGAACAAAGAATGCTGATACATACAATAATTTGTTCTTAATGCAAAGAACCATGTAGTAATTCCTTCCCTCAGACGAAAGAAAGGCTATACATATGTACATAACAACACGTACTAAAGAGTAGAGAACAGATAAAACATATACTCATAATAATGCCCACTTATTAGAAAGAAAGATTCAAAAATCAATTTAGCTGTATATCCTGAACAGGACGTCACAGTCAACCCCAGTATCTATTGGTGGTTTGTTATTTTCTAGGCATTTTACATTCAGCAGTTTGCCATTACTGAACGGCTGACTCTCATGCCATTGTGAAAATCAACGCGCAATCCGCACCCAAATTGTCTGCGGTTGGCTTGGAACCAGGTATTAAAACAAAAAGTCGACAGGGTCGACTTCATTGCACCGGGTTTGATCCCATATGGCTCAGTCTCTTTCCGCAGCGCTTAAAGCGTTGCACCAAGCACGAACTCCGTAGCTCTAGCGATGACCCACAAGAGTCGCCGAGAAATTTCACTTGTGAACCGAAGGACGGAATCGAACCCACAACCTTCGAAGTCCGAGTCAAACGGTTTGACCACTTCGCCACGGAGACTCCCACGGAACCAAGAATAACCACTTTAACCCGCAGTTTGAACAAAGATAAACAGTACAATACTAATCCATACGTGGAACGAAGACACTAAACACCATCACAACATTATCAAATGTTCAACAAAATAGTCCCAGGTTGTCTCTGAGAAGTTATTGTTCAGAAGTTGTACACCAAGTTATCCACAACGTGCCACTGAAACATAGGGTTATCTTCTTAAAGTTCGCATTTTATCCTAGCGAAGTTTCCGAACGTAACGTAAATGCATCATAACATGTCAGAATCTAAATTATGTTATCTTTCTGAAGTAACTGCCTAAGAATGATTCAATAATGCAGAAGTTTCCACTCCGATGTTTACACAAAGTTAGATTCAAACCGCTGTTGGTTTAACGCAAAGTTGTCTCTTCCACATGAAAGTTGCTAATTTTGAATGAGTTTGACGATTTTAGATTGGATTCATCTCCCTGATGATGTTTTATATAACACCATACTTATGAAGCTTGTGGATGCGTTAGCGAAGTTGATAGCGAACAGCGCTGACAATGTCATAAACCCGGCCAGTGCAGGTCAAACGCCTGGGCTTGTCACATTCATTATATATTTCCCATGCCCTTTCTGGTGTTGTTTGTAAGCTGGTATTAATTTCTCTTAGTTTGTTCTTGATACCATCAGAACAAAGACATATAATACCACCTTTTCCTCCGTGCATTCAGGCCTACACAATTTGATGGCGCTATAACATCCCACACCCATATCTGGACGCTCGTTCGGGACAAACCTCATGAAGTTGCCCATGTGACATGGGTTTGTGATACTAAACATGCGGAATTCTGATACTTTTGACCTTGCGTCAAATTAATGCAGCACCTTTTCACAAACTGGCTGAAAGGTCAGCGGTCCTTTGGAATTATCAGGAGTTTACTGTTTGTGCACTTAGTCACCTTTTAAGACGTTTCATAACTGTACAACATAGTCTGTAGAAATATCTTTCCATTGTAAGACTGCATTGAACATGTATGGCAATGTGAACACAATGCACGGTACTCACGCCGCTTCTTTGGTTATGACTGAATTCAAAACAATATATTCCCTTAGTGAATTTAAACACATAAGCCATAAACAATATGTTGCACAGTTTTTTGCCTGGTATATTGCGCAACATCGCTTCAAAAACAAAAAGTCTTAAAAGTCGAGAGGATCGACTTCATTGGACCGGGTTTAATCCCATATGGCTCGGTCGCTTTCCACAAGGGGGCTTGCCGAAAGCGGCTCACAAAGCACGATCTCCGTAGCTCCAGCGGCGACCCTCAGGAGTCACCGAGAAAAATTCACTCGTGAACCGAAAGACATAGCCCGGAATCAAACATACAGCCTGACCACTTCGTAACGGAGATTCCCAACTTTAAGCGATATCTCTTCAGGTACATACTTCAGAATTATATATTATTTTCATCTATCCACTTCATATGATATACTGCTCTGCAGCATGCATCTGACGAGATGCAGCGACATATGCTCGGCAATAAATTGTGCAACATATTGTTTGAGGTTTCTGTGTTTATCAGACTGAATTATCCAGCTCGAAACTGATCTCCAAGAGATCACAATTTCGTATTCTTGACTAAAGAAGTAGAGTGCTGCCTGTATTGTCCACTCTAGAGTGGACTTCCGCTTCTTGACTTCAATAAACAGCTTCTCTGGTCTTCAAGCTGGAGTAGTCCTTTCACAACATCCTACACATCACGACCAACAAAGAAGCTTTCTCCCGGAGCTCTGGTCCGATCATGTCTGAAGGAAAAGCTTTGTTTCGCTGCCCTGAAGACGACCGTTCGCTGTCGGTGCACCTAGTTGCCCTTACTACTGGGAGAAACGTTTTGCTTTTTGCATGCACACTGACAATGATGCGGCAGAACTGCAATCTCTTTCTGAGAATGTGCGGCTGTATGTTCTTGGTGGTAACTATGAAAGTTGTCATGATGATGATAGTCGCTGCGTCGCCTCAGTAAGTACATAGCGAATATAATCAGTCCTAGGAGAACACACACGCCGGCCACGGGCACGGCAATGTATGTGGGGTTTATAATTTTGGTGGTGGTTGACTTGCGGACATTGGTCAAGTTCGGACAGTTGGAGTCCGTAGATTGTGGTTCATACATCTGTTGCGGATGGGCTCCTTCCTCTTTGTCTGCGTAATAAAAAAGTTATATCAATAATGAATCAGTATGAAGTAAACAGAAACAAGCTTAATATTTCACACGAAAAATAGTTCTTAATAATTTACAGAATAATAAGTATTTAATTATTTACTATACATATTTAGAAGTTAATAATATGTGCATTAAAAATATTACTACAAATAAAAAGTTAAAAACCCATTTACTCTCCTCAATGCGCATTTGGCATGTGATGCTAGCAGTGGCGTGCAGAGGTTCTTTGATGCCCGGGGCCAACCCCTTGATTGGATGCCCATAAATTGTTCTTTACCTCATTCATTCCCCTTCCCCTCCGACTGCACTGTGCTACCCCCTCTCCCTAACTGGATGCCCCCCTCCCGGCTGGATGCCCGGGGCCGTCGCACCCCCGCACCCCCCTCTGCACGCCACTGGATGCTAAACATCATATGCCAAATGCCCCTTACTATCAAATTTCTGAACTATGGGAAAGCTGCTGGTCCAGATGGCATCCCAACAAGATCTATGAAAGTCAATATAAACGACTGAACTATAATATTGCACACCTCATTTAGCAGAATCTGGGAGGCTGCACAAATAGCTGGAGAACAGAGACAAGGACATACTTCTTCTGCGTTCATCCGGAGTTTTGTTTTTCGGAGTGATTGCGTTGTGCCTGTTTACAGCAGAGCTGCGTTCTTGCGCCGTTAGGTCGACACATCTTACTTCTGCGGGCATTTTTGGACCGGGTTAACCTTCCCGGGGGAGAAGGGCATACGACAATATCGCCACAGATAGAAGATCCTCATGATCGTAAAAATGAAAGATCAATAATGCTATTGCCAGTTCCTGGAAACATATCAAGAATGATCATGCTGGAGAGACTGAGAGACGCCACAGACAAACATCGAGGATGAACATGCAAGTTTCCGATCAAACATACTCTGCACTGACCAGATAACCAAATTGGGCATAATATTAAAGCAAAGCAGTAAAATAATGTCGCCATTGTATATTGGATGTGTGAACTAGGAAAAGTCTCTTCACGGCATTGACAGTGAACCGCTGTGGACATTGATGAGACACTATGGGACCCCGCAGAAGAAGATGTAATAAAGGAAATACACGAGGACACGAAATTTGGAATGGCGAAGGCGTTACGAAGGCAAATCGTAATTCCGCATACCGCATTCGATAGGCAGCTGCGGAATATTTGGAAGAACACCTTGCATTGTTTTTTATACAATAGTATGTGTGTCAATCATTCGGAAAGCAGTGGCACACTACTGAACGTAAACTTGCCAAGAAATCACAAACAGCCAAAAGATGCTTGGGTTGACTGCGATAAGTAAGGGACTAACTAACATAAGTAAGGGAGTGGGGCAGAGGTGGTCTGTCTCACATCTATTATTCTGACTGAATATCGATTCTATCATAAAGACGAAATAACTACCACCAGAAACAGGATGCATGGACTCTGATAGAGCAACCTAATGATCTGGATTTCGATACATTAAAACACACTTGCAATCCCTACCCGGGCCATTTGTACTAAAATGTTGACTTTTCGTCCTTGACTTGGGGACGTAAATTACCAGTGGGTTCGCCTGATGGCCAGAGACACTAGTAATAGAGAAAACTAATCCACACGCAGAAAAGGAGTTCAGTACACTAGAAATAGTAGCTCGTGTGTGGACTACACTTGAGTTCAAATCAAGCGAACCCAATAACACAAAAATACTTGTTACGAGGTCACAACTATCAGATATAAAGCTTAAAAGGGGGACGACAAAGGTAAGTAGATTCAATTCAATTTACCTCGGTGAAACAACCCATCCAGAAGTGGAATCATATACAGATTAAAGTAGCAATGTAGACATAGTTGGTTGACCAGAGAGAGAGAGAGAGAGAGAGAGAGAGAGAGAGAGAGAGAGAGAGAGATTCAACTTTATTTTAAAAGGTCATAAATTGGGCACGAAGGCCTGTCTTACATTCGGCCCTTCCAATCTCACATCTTTCGTTCATTAATAGTGCATTATACAGAGAGAGAGAGAGAGAGAGAGAGAGAGAGAGAGAGAGAGAGAGAGAGAGAGAGAGAGAGAGAGATTCAACTTTATTATACAAGGTCATAAATTGGGCACGAAGGCCCGTCTTACATTCAGCCCTTCCAATCTCACATCTTTCGTTCATTAATAGTGCATCACTCTCTCTCTCTCTCTCTCTCTCTCTCTCTCTCTCTCTCTCTCTCTCTCTCACACACACACACACACACACACAGAGTAGGGAGTGAAAGACAGTGATAGAGAGAGTGACGGTGAGAGAATGAGAGAGAATGAAAGAAAGAGTAAGAGAATGCGAGAGTGAAAGAGAGAGAGAGAGAGTAAGAGAATGAGGGACAGAGAATGAGAGAGTGTGTAAATTAGAGAGAGTGTGAGAGAGAGTTCAAGTAATTGAGAGAGAGGGAGGGAGAGAGAGAGGGAGAGAGAGGGAGAGAGAGAGATTCAATTTTATTTTAAGAGGTCATAAACTGGATACGCAGGCCCGTCTTACATTCGGCCCTACCAATCTCACATCTTTCGTTCATTAATAGTGCATTATACAGAGAGAGAGAGAGAGAGAGAGAGA
>JACEFZ010001435.1:112500-253455 GCA_014155875.1 Cepaea nemoralis
AGCCAACTCACGCAAAGCCCTTTGTAGAAGTATTCATAATTGGCTGGCTTTTTATAACTAAAAGTTTTCTACGGAATGAGGTACAGTATCCAGCCTCAAGCCAACCCTCCTTAGTGGCACTTTGCGACATGCATGATAGGTTACAGCGTAACTATTCTGTGCTTTCCTTATTTACCTCGGTAGCACACGAGAAAATCTAATCTCCTATTATTCTACACATGTCCGGTAGTTTGTCCTTATAGCCAATGCCGTGTAGCGTTGGTGATGTGTAAGTCCTACTAGCGTAGCTTTCTATAATTTTTAGTTTTATCCTTAGCAGAGAGTTAATCGAATCTCTCTTTTCGATTCTCAATTGCCGATAGATTTTTAACAGGGTTGCCTATATATTAGCATCTATCGAGAAGAATAGACGCTCGATCTACAACTCAGTTATCACGGAATAACGGTCTAACATCTCCGCTACTTTTAACATGATTTTACTGCAATAATCAAAACATATTCATTGCAGTAGAAGTCAATTCACAGTTTAGTTTAGCATAAATGTAATCATATTTGATTTCCCTTGTGATCATTTGATGTGAAATATGTGTGATATTGTTTAATCGCTAAAGTTGTGTTTTATTTATTCAAGAAATTGTTTATTTAAATTCTTGACATACTTGTGACTTTGAACGATTTCATACAGAATATTCTGGAACGGCTGCGGTTTCAAACAGATACAAAGTTGGACCTTAATAAAGTTAACCACCCATCACAAGAGGTAAACTATAATGTCATAGATATCTAAGTTTAACATCACTAAATACGGTTAACCACCCATCACAAGAGGTAAACTATAATGTCATATATATCTAAGTTTAACATCACTAAATACAGTTAACCAGTCATCACAAGAGGTAAACTATAATGTCATATTGTCACGAGCGCCATGAGTTAACCAGCTAATAATACCGACGTTTGCGTGGCGTATATTTTCTAGGCCACAACAGTCGTACTAACAGAGTAAACACAGCTGCACAGGTTACATCGTGTCAGCCCATAAACACATTTGGTGGTGAGTGAGAAGGAATGGATACATCGAGTTGGCAGTTCATTAACAGTTAGAATCACATATGATTGTCGGCTTAGGATATGGAATGGTTCCGTTTGTCATCTATACTGCCGGACATCAGACGGAAATGGCTGCTGGGATTGTCACCACGGAACAGAAGATTGACAGTTTATCAACAGGTCGGAGGTGCCCGACTATGGAGAAAACAGTGCATCTGTCAATTCTTGGTTTCCGGCACATCGAGAGGATTGACGGGGTTATTTGCAACTCTTTGTTGTAACTCGACAGAAACTCGCTGGCTTGTTTGAGAATCTAAACTATTACTGACAACTTTGACAGGACTAAAGCCAGGAAAATGGATTCTTGACAGGGATGATCTGCCACGGTGCCACCTGTGTGGGGGCATAAAGGATAACGTCACGTGGCCAACTTTGGTAGTTTGCCATATAAACCCGAGTTGGGATCAACTAGGGTGGACTTGAAAAATGCTCTAGTCAGAGTGCCAGGGCACTGCAGTGCTTAGTGGAAATAATATCTACCGTGTGTTAATTAGTGACTTAATTTTGCACGTGCCTATAATGGCAGATGTAGATATGATTGATAGGACTGCAGTAGTGCCATTTAAGGTATAACCTATTATAATATATTCGTTATAATTACTTTAGGCAGTAGCCTTGTTAAACTATAGTGTGATGATTAGCACTGTTAGTGGAAACTAGCTAGAGTAGTGAAGTGATACTTGGCTCTGTTAGCTAAAATAGATTAGTGAAGTGTTGATAAGCTTTTCTAGTTGAAAATTGAGTAATGAGGGATAATTGGGATCTTCCCGTAGGTGTCCCTGGTGGGCGGGGTTCCGCATTCTGGTTGCTGATTTTTTCTTTGTCATAGCCTGATTCGGCTCTAGGTGGGTAGCTAATCTGCTCTGTGACTAAGTCTAGTTAGCTAAAGATCATTAAGCAAGGTGATAGGCTTACACTCAGCCGAAGGGATCAGTGACTAGTACTATCACCAGATGTGTTGTTTCTATCCTAGGTTCCCTACCAGATCCAAGGAAACTCTACAAGTTTTGGGAAAGAATTAAAAAACCCATTCTGAAGAACACCAGTTCAAGAGTCAATAAAGTTGCATACAGAAACGTAACGTACGCTAGAAGGAAATTGATTCATCAAAAAGAGTGATGCATACTGATGCACCACACAGCATCAGACAGTAGTAACGAACCGAGAACCGGCTAAGAGTACCTAGTGTTAGTACAGTAACAATTAACATTAGTAATTAGCACTTATGGACTGAATGGTTCGATGTGCAACGAGGATGATCTGTCGACTAGCTAACTAACTAACTAACTGCGTACACACTACAAAAGACTTGTGCAGTTTGTTAAGGAACGTTAGGAACGGACATTGTGTAGAGTGCAACCGGTCCATGATTAACTGTTAATACCACCGGTGTCTATTTCGGATGTTCATGAAATTGGATTACCAGAGGTCTACAGAGGCAAAGCAGTATCCGGCAAGATGGTTTCGGCAACGGGTGAGAAGTACATGTTCTGACGTAACGTGCTGTGGTCTATCTTTGCTGGGATCAGCTGACTGGGTTGCTGTCTGAGAGTCAGTCTTCACATACACGTCGCATATACGTTACACTTTTATTTTAATAAATTACTCTTTATTAATTTCTAGAAGCAAGAGTTGTTGAGTATGTTGCGTTGGGGAAGTATGAGAAGGGGGCATAGTACGACAGTGTGAGAGTGATAGGAAAAGGTGTCCATAGGCTGATGGAGTGTGCTGGACGGAAGCTGGTGGATTCTCCAGAATATTGAGAGGAAAAAAAAATATTATAATGTGGGTGTCGGATCTCCTCACTCCAGGGACGACACTTTAAAGGAGGACACGACATTATTGGGGGCTCGTAAACGTGATCTTTGGACAGCGGGATCTCTCGTAAACGTGATCTTTGGACAGCGGGATCTCTCGTAAACGTGATCTTTGGACAGCGGGATCTCTCGTAAACGGAATCCTTGGACAGCGGGATCTCCCGTAAACGGAATCCTTGGACAGCGAGATCTCCTGCAAGCAGGAACCTTTGACAGTGGGATCCTCTGACAACGGGGTCTTTTGACACGGGATCCTTAGTTATAAGAGGGAGATATCATTTTGGAGAATCCAGCTAGAGTGAATGTGGATAGGGGTTAGGACTAATATCTTACCTGTTCACACTTCACACGTCTGCATAGGTCTGTGGTCCTGATTCTACTCTTGTCACTGCGTGAATGTGCTGTGTGTGGTATATCTAGATTTATAGTACTTGTTCATATATCTGTATAGTAATTTGCAGTTATATTGTACTAGACCTGCTAGCTTACCTCTCTGTATAATGGCCACCCCTAAACTAACCACGTTAGAATTAAAGGCAAAGGGAGAAGGATGGAATTGGAAGCTGAGCAAGCAGCTAGGAAATTTGAAGCTGAGCAAGCAGCTAGGAAATTAGAAGCTGAACAGGAAGCACAGAAAAGGGAGCACGAGTACCGGATGAGGGAACTCGAGTTGAAGAGTAAATCTAATGGAGAAACTGAGGGAGCAGTTGGAGGTTCCTCCATCCCAGGATCAACACCAGTAGGTGGACATGGGTACCATGCTATGAAGTTTCCTTTAGCGGTCTACGAGGAGGACAAAGAGAAGATTGACCAGTACCTTCAACGCTTCGAGGCTATGTCTGTTGCTATGGGTTTGGAGCGTAACAAATGGAATCTTAAGCTATCCCAGGGATTACGCGGGACCGGATACGAGGTTTATACTCGCCTGCCACCAGGACATGAGAACAATTATGATGAGTTAAAGACGGCTCTGCTGAAACGATTCGAGGTTACGTCACATACCTACCGGAAAAAATTTCTAGCAGCGAAACGAGAACCGGGAGAGTTGTTTGCCGACTACAGTTTGCGTCTTAAATCTTATCTCCATAAGTGGATGGATTTGGCTGGGTTCGCACATGACTATGAGAGTCTGGAAGAGCTCATGGTGGTCGACCAGCTGAAGAAGCAAATGTCTAAACCTCTCAAGACGTTCCTGGGAGAACAAGGAGCGGAACGTATTGACCTCGTGAATAAATTAGCAGAACGGTTCGTCGAGGTACATGGGGAGGCAGGGGAAAACCTTTCCACCAACTCCAAAAGTCAAGAGAAACATGACAAGAAGAAAGCCAAAAACTCAGGAACAAAAAAGTGGGAACCTTATGTGCAAATCAGAGGATAGTTCAGAGAAGAAGAAGGAGGGAAGCAAGAGCACCTCAAGCTCTACACCAAAACGACCGTGGTCGGATAAGTGGTGTTCAATTTGTAAGTCACGCTCTCACAATACGAGGGATTGCAAATCGAAGGCTAAGAACCCTCACTTTGCAGCATGTCAAGTGACTTCCAAGGAGGTTGTCACGGAAAATGTCAAGGTCAACAAGGAAGCTCGCCACCAGGAGAGCTCACTGAAGTCCGACAATAGAAAATCTAGGACAGGGAAATGGTGCAACCAATGCAAGTCAAACACGCACAATGCTATTGACTGCAGGGGAAAGTCAGGAGACACTCAATTCGTCGTGTGCTCAGGAAAACCTAAGGTGGAGCTCACCGAACAGGTCGAGGCCGAGGAAGAGACTCCAGACCAGGAAAAACCACCTGTAGTGGAATTGGTAGAGGTTAACGGTCGTCAAGTGGAGTGTTTATACGACATAGGACTGGACGGGGAGGCCGTGATTTCTGCGGATCTGGTACATCCAGAACAATTCACAGGTGAAACCATGGAGATACAGCCTGCACAGAAGAGTGCTGTAACCATGAAGTTGCCCATTGCTAATGTGGAGATTCGGTCAAGGTACGTCACCGGCACCATCAAGGCCGCTGTATTGACCGATCCCATTTTCCCAGTCATCCTAGGTTGCCGGTATGTCTTTCTGGGAATGCCCAGGGAGCCAATCCATATGGGAGCAATGCAGACTCGCTCTCAGACGAAAACGGAAGAGGCAGACGCAATTGTGACTAACCCAATGCCGGGGGAGCTACGAACTGCCCAGAGTGAGGATGATACTTTACGTCCTTGCTACAAAAAGCTGCAGAAAAGTGCTGATCCACCAGGACGGGGGCAGTACTACATGAAGAATAGGATACTCTACAGGAGAGCAGGAAGGGGAGACAACCTATATGGTCAGTTGGTCGTCCCGAAAGCTCACCGGTCCCAGATTCTTCATATGGGGCATACCATCTCCTTTAGTGGACACATGGGTATTGCCGCCACCATGCAGCGGATTTCCTGCCACTACTATTGGCCGGGAATGACAGATGATGTGCGTCGGTATGTGAAGTCATGCCCTGAGTGCCAGAGGGTGGCACCGAAACACTGGACAGCACCGGTGATGTTGGGTGAGATGCCCATCATGAACTCTCCTTTCGAGAGGGTAGCCATCGATATCGTGGGTCCACTTCCCAGGACTAGGAAGAGGAACATGTATATACTCACAATGGTGGATTGCTGTACAATGTGGGGTGAAGCCATACCGTTGACCACGATTGACTCGAAAAGAGTGGCGGACGCACTGATGGAGGCCTTTACCAGATTAGGCTTTCCGGATCAAATTCTGACGGACAATGGATCTCAGTTTTGTGGAAAACTCATGGAGGAGGTATTTAGGGTGTTTCACTCTAACCACATACATACCAGCCCTTACCACCCTCAAGCCAATGGACAAGTAGAGCGTTTCAACGGCACGTTGATGACAATGCTCAGGAAATTAGCGCAGGAAAAACCTGATAGGTGGGATGAATATATCCCAGCAGCACTCTTTGCCTATCGGGAAGTTCCTCATGGCTCAACAGGACTACCACCCGCTACGTTGCTGTTTGGTCGTCCAATCAAAGGACCGTTGGAAGCCATGTTGAGGAGTTGGACTGAAGAGGGGACGTCAGAAGAAGTGATCTCATCCTATCAATACGTGGAGGAACTGAAAGAAAAACTCCACAAGGGATGGACTCTGGCAAATCAAAACTTGAAAAAGGCCAGGAAAAGACATGCGGCTTACTACAACCGTAGGTCTAAAGAAAGATCTCTAGAGGTAGGAGATAAAGTCTTGTTGTTACTCCCAACGGGAAACAACAAACTGGAGATAGGTTGGCAAGGACCATTTCCAGTGGAAAGGGTAATATCCAGAACCAACTATCAGATCCGGATCCGGGGAAAGTCGAAGATTTTCCATATCAATCTCTTGCGGAAATACGAAGAGAGACCCGGAGACAAGGCAGCTCACCTCATGGCAATGGCAGTTGCAGTGGAGACAGAAGTGGGAACCAGCGAGGGCAGGGAATATCCCTTAGTACACCAGGAAACTTATAGGGATGTGCAAGTGAACCCTGATCTGACCTCCCAGGAGAGGGAAAGGATAACCCAGGTTCTCAAGTCTCATAAGGAGATACTGACTGATAAACCTGGACGAACGAGGTTGGTTGAGTTCGAGATGACTTTGACCACACAGGAGCCTGTTCGCCAAAAGGTTTACCCAGTGCCATTCTCTAAAGAAAAGGCCCTGGAGGAGGAAATAAAAAAACTGCTGGAGGATGACGTGATTGCACCATCCACATCCCCATACAATGCAGGGGTAGTTTTGTTACGCAAACCAAGTGGAGAACACAGGTTGTGTATAGACTACCGACTGCTGAACAGTCATACACAGTTTCAGGTGGAACCTTTGCCGAATCCAACTCAGTTATTCGCTAGGCTCCATAAGGCTCGGTACTTTTCAAAGGTGGATCTGAGTCGGGGGTACTATCAGATACCAGTCAAACCGGAGATTCGACCACTGTTAGCTTTCAGTACACCCAGTGGACACTACGAATTCAAGGTCATGCCCTTTGGACTCAGCAATGCACCTAGTGTGTTTACACGCATGATGAGGACTTTACTAGATCCGTTACAGGATCCGTCCATCATCTCATTCATGGATGATATTCTGATTTCCAGTGAGAGCTTGGATGACCACTTACAATCCTTGGAGAGAGTGTTTAATAGACTCAAGGAAGCAGGGCTTACTGCTCGTCCAACCAAGTGCATGATTGGTTACCAGACTCTGGAATTTCTAGGTCACACCATCACTCCAGGACACATTGTCCCAGAAGAGAAGAACCCGGAGAAAATCAGAAATGCACCAAGGCCAAAAACGAAGAAGGATGTGCGATCTTTTCTCTCGTTGTGTGGGTTCTACCACAAATTTATTCCACATTTCACTGAACTGGGAGCTCCGTTGACGGAAACCTTGAAAAAGGGATTACCGGATCAAATCATTTGGACACCAGAATGTGAGAATGCCTATAGTCAGTTAAAGGAGGCCTTGGTCAGCAAACCTGTATTACAGCTCCCTGACCTTTCCAAACCATTTGTGTTGAGAACGGATGCGAGTGCGATTGGAATTGGAGCCGCTTTGTTACAGGAAGGAAAAGACGATGCTTCGGTTTTGAAACCTGTGGCATACGCAAGTAAGAAACTTCTACAGGCGGAGAGGAATTATTCAACCGTCGAGAGAGAGTGCTTGTCCCTCGTATGGGCAGTGCAAAAATTTCAGCCATATTTGTATGGAGTTAAGTTTCGGGTTCAGTCGGATCATCAGCCCCTGATGTTCCTGGCTACTTCTCAGAAGCTCAACGCACGTTTGATGCGGTGGTCGTTGTTACTTCAACCGTATAATTTCACAGTAGAGTACATTCCTGGGAAGGAGAATGTTGGAGCGGATTTCTTGTCAAGACACCCAGCTCCTGAAGAAGAGGAATGAATCATCTGGATTTAACTCATGGTGGAGAAGAGTGAGATGGACTACTCTCTTAAGAGGGGGCCTATGTCACGAGCGCCATGAGTTAACCAGCTAATAATACCGACGTTTGCGTGGCGTATATTTTCTAGGCCACAACAGTCGTACTAACAGAGTAAACACAGCTGCACAGGTTACATCGTGTCAGCCCATAAACACATTTGGTGGTGAGTGAGAAGGAATGGATACATCGAGTTGGCAGTTCATTAACAGTTAGAATCACATATGATTGTCGGCTTAGGATATGGAATGGTTCCGTTTGTCATCTATACTGCCGGACATCAGACGGAAATGGCTGCTGGGATTGTCACCACGGAACAGAAGATTGACAGTTTATCAACAGGTCGGAAGTGCCCGACTATGGAGAAAACAGTGCATCTGTCAATTCTTGGTTTCCGGCACATCGAGAGGATTGACGGGGTTATTTGCAACTCTTTGTTGTAACTCGACAGAAACTCGCTGGCTTGTTTGAGAATCTAAACTATTACTGACAACTTTGACAGGACTAAAGCCAGGAAAATGGATTCTTGACAAGGGATGATCTGCCACGGTGCCACCTGTGTGGGGGCATAAAGGATAACGTCACGTGGCCAACTTTGGTAGTTTGCCATATAAACCCGAGTTGGGATCAACTAGGGTGGACTTGAAAAATGCTCTAGTCAGAGTGCCAGGGCACTGCAGTGCTTAGTGGAAATAATATCTACCGTGTGTTAATTAGTGACTTAATTTTGCACGTGCCTATAATGGCAGATGTAGATATGATTGATAGGACTGCAGTAGTGCCATTTAAGGTATAACCTATTATAATATATTCGTTATAATTACTTTAGGCAGTAGCCTTGTTAAACTATAGTGTGATGATTAGCACTGTTAGTGGAAACTAGCTAGAGTAGTGAAGTGATACTTGGCTCTGTTAGCTAAAATAGATTAGTGAAGTGTTGATAAGCTTTACTAGTTGAAAATTGAGTAATGAGGGATAATTGGGATCTTCCCGTAGGTGTCCCTGGTGGGCGGGGTTCCGCATTCTGGTTGCTGATTTTTTCTTTGTCATAGCCTGATTCGGCTCTAGGTGGATAGCTAATCTGCTCTGTGACTAAGTCTAGTTAGCTAAAGATCATTAAGCAAGGAGATAGGCTTACACTCAGCCGAAGGGATCAGTGACTAGTACTATCACCAGATGTGTTGTTTCTATCCTAGGTTCCCTACCAGATCCAAGGAAACTCTACAAGTTTTGGGAAAGAATTAAAAAACCCATTCTGAAGAACACCAGTTCAAGAGTCAATAAAGTTGCATACAGAAACGTAACGTACGCTAGAAGGAAATTGATTCATCAAAAAGAGTGATGCATACTGATGCACCACACAGCATCAGACAGTAGTAACGAACCGAGAACCGGCTAAGAGTACCTAGTGTTAGTACAGTAACAATTAACATTAGTAATTAGCACTTATGGACTGAATGGTTCGATGTGCAACGAGGATGATCTGTCGACTAGCTAACTAACTAACTAACTGCGTACACACTACAAAAGACTTGTGCAGTTTGTTAAGGAACGTTAGGAACGGACATTGTGTAGAGTGCAACCGGTCCATGATTAACTGTTAATACCACCGGTGTCTATTTCGGATGTTCATGAAATTGGATTACCAGAGGTCTACAGAGGCAAAGCAGTATCCGACAAGATGGTTTCGGCAACGGGTGAGAAGTACATGTTCTGACGTAACGTGCTGTGGTCTATCTTTGCTGGGATCAGCTGACTGGGTTGCTGTCTGAGAGTCAGAGTCTACACACTTTATAGAACACGTCACACATTTTCTTCACATACACGTCTCATATACGTTACACTTTTATTTTAATAAATTACTCTTCATTAATTTCTAGAAGCAAGAGTTGTTGAGTATGTTGCGTTGGGGAAGTATGAGAAGGGGGCATAGTACGACAGTGTGAGAGTGATAGGAAAAGGTGTCCATAGGCTGATGGAGTGTGTTGGACGGAAGCTGGTGGATTCTCCAGAATATTGAGAGGAAAAAAAAATATTATAATGTGGGTGTCGGATCTCCTCACTCCAGGGACGACACTTTAAAGGAGGACACTACACATATATATCTAAGTTTAACATCACTAAATACAGTTAACCAGTCATCACAAGAGGTAAACTATAATGTCATATATATCTAAGTTTAACATCACTTTATACGGTTAACCACCCATCACAAGAGGTAAACTATAATGTCATATATATCTAAGTTTAACATAACTAAATACGGTTAACCAGTCATCACAAGAGGTAAACTATAATGTCATATATATCTAAGTTTAACATCACTAAATACGGTTAACCACCCATCACAAGAGGTAAACTATAATGTCATATATATCTAAGTTTAACATCACTAAATACAGTTAACCAGTCATCACAAGAGGTAAACTATAATGTCATATATATCTAAGTTTAACATCACTAAATACGGTTAACCACCCATCACAAGAGGTAAACTATAATGTCATATATATCTAAGTTTAACATCACTAAATACAGTTAACCAGTCATCACAAGAGTTAAACAATAATGTTATATATATCTAAGTTTAACATCACTAAATACAGTTAACCACCCATCACAAGAGGTAAACTATAATGTCATATATATATCTAAGTTTAACATCACTAAATACAGTTAACCAGTCATCACAAGAGGTAAACTATAATGTCATATATATCTAAGTTTAACACCACTAAATACAGTTAACCAGTCATCACAAGAGGTAAACTATAATGTCATATATATCTAAGTTTAACATCACTAAATACGGTTAACCATTCACTACAAGAGGTAAACAATAATGTCATATATATCTAAGTTTAACATCACTAAATACAGTTAACCACCCATCACAAGAGTTAAACAATAATGTTATATATATCTAAGTTTAACATCACTAAATACGGTTAACCACCCATCACAAGAGGTAAACTATAATGTCATAGATATCTAAGTTTAACATCACTAAATACAGTTAACCACCCATCACAAGAGGTAAACTATAATGTCATATATATCTAAGTTTAACATCACTAAATACAGTTAACCAGTCATCACAATCGGTAAACAATAATGTCATATACATCTAAGTTTAACATCACTAAATACAGTTAACCAGTCATCACAAGAGTTAAACAATAATGTTATATATATCTAAGTTTAACATCACTAAATACAGTTAACCACCCATCACAATCGGTAAACAATAATGTCATATACATCTAAGTTTAACATCATTAAATACAGTTAACCACCCATCACAAGAGTTAAACAATAATGTTATATATATCTAAGTTTAACATCACTAAATACAGTTAACCAACCACCACTAGAAGTAAACAATAATTCATATATATCTAAGTTTAACATCACTAAATACAGTTAACCATCCATCACAATCGGTAAACAATAATGTCATATACATCTAAGTTTAACATCACTAAATACAGTTAACCAGTCATCACAAGAGTTAAACAATAATGTCATATATATATCTAAGTTTAACATCACTAAATACGGTTAACCACCCATCACAATCGGTAAACAATAATGTTCAAAACAATGTTTTCCCGTAGTGAATTTGAATAACGAAGACACAAACAATAGATTGCACGATTTATTGCCTGGCATATTTCGCTGCATCTCGTCAGGTACATACTGCAGAAATCACACAACTTACGTGAAATTAACTAGATAAATCCTTCAAGTTGAAATATACACAATTCCGCACAGTAATGTCGATTGTCTACCACGGTAATTTTAAGCTGACTAACATGTCTTTCTGTTTACACAATTCTGGCTTGCGTTGATAGATCATAATTGCTTCTGCAAATTTTAACAAGCGAGTATTTTGTGTTCTAAACAACACGCGAAATGCAGTCTCTCTGGACACAACATGGCGACTGGCGACAATGTGCCTGCCGATTGAAGACGTCGGGAGCTTCCGGTGTGTCGGCTCCTCGTGGCTATCATCTCCTGTGTGTTGTATCTTGTTGACCCATTGAGGTATGTGTTCTGACACCCGTTTGTTAAGCTGTCTCTCCGTTCGGCCAATGTAAACGGCCTGGCATCCAAACCCAAAGCAGACGTAACTACAGTCCCTAAACTCAAGGTATTCATCCAGCTAACCTTTCGAGGGGATGACGTAATGCAACGTCTACAAGACCGGCTTACTACAGCAGTAGGTCGAACATTCTGTGCGGCAACTCCAGTCATTAGATGTAAAACCGTACCCATTCCTACACCAACAGTCAAAGAGCCTGTTCCTCTGTACGCCACAAACAATTGTATTTACCAATTCTAGTTAATTTCACGTAAGTTGTGTGATTTCTGCAGTATGTACCTGACGAGATGCAGCGAAATATGCCAGGCAATAAATCGTGCAATCTATTGTTTGTGTCTTCGTTATTCAAACAATAATGTCATATACATCTAAGTTTAACATCACTAAATACAGTTAACCAGTCATCACAAGAGTTAAACAATAATGTTATATATATCTAAGTTTAACATCACTAAATACAGTTAACCAACCACCACTAGAAGTAAACAATAATTCATATACACCCATGTTTAACATAACTAAAGAAAGTTTACCAGCCTTCACAAAAAGGAAACAATATATTTATCAGATATGTATCCCTTAATGGACGTTCTTTGGTCACTCAACATTGTGACGATGATTCAATTAATATAAATTCATGTTTCTGTAAACAAGGCTCCTAGATTTATTGAATTTCGAGTCCCCACCGCATTTGCCTTGGCAGGGTCAGACCAAATGATTTCACAGGCCTTAGTGCGACCCGTGGGGCAGATGTTGCCTCCCTTGCTCCACACCAACCTCACATAAATCTCTTTAGGGGGACACAGACGGCCCGAAAGTCAATAGATTTGACCTAAGTGTGGACACCCAGACATTCAGACGAGTCACAATCAACCGTCAATCGTCACAAGCAGATTCTTAAACAAGGCAGATGTGGCATTAACTCGTTCTGCTTCATGCTGTATTGAGTTTAATTCTTCCCATCTCAGGCTGCTACTTCAAAGTAAAAACAAAAGTTTAAGACGGAAGGTGTTATCATTGTTGTTGGCTATTGATCCAGCCTCGCCTGGATCTTCCGCCATTCTGCCCAGTTCCATGTAGCGGCAGATGAAGCTGCTGTTCTGTTTCATGTAAAGTGTTCCTTTCATCTGGTCTTGGTACAGGTAACAATTGTCTGGTATCTAAACAAAGAAGCCACAAACAATTTGTTGCACGATTTATTGCCTGGTATATTTGATTGCATCTCCTCAGGTGCATACAGCAGTTATATATCGTCTGAAGTGAATGCTGTAAATGAATATTACTGAAGCTGAAACAATAGTCACGGGTACTGTTCCAATGTGGAACATCTGTTATCCCCACAGTAATTTCCCATTTACTACGAGCTCTTTCTGCTTGTACAAAACTGCAGTATGCACCCAACGAATTGCAGCGAAATATGCCAGGCAATAAATCGTGCAACCTGTTGTTTGTGGTTTCTGTGTTTACATTCACTAAGGCAATGCATTGCTTTGAATGTCTGGTATCTGTAAAGCTGGGCACAATATGAGCTGATATGTGACAACTGGGCATAGTATGAGCTGATATGTGACAACTGGACACAGTATGAGCTGATATGTGAAAACTGAGCACAGTATTAGCTGACATATGACAACTGGGCACAGTACGAGCTGATATGTGACAACTGGGCACAGTACGAGCTGATATGTGACAACTGGGCATAGTACGAGCTGATATGTGACAACTGGGCGTAGTACGAGCTGATATGTGACAACTGGGCACAGTACGAGCTGATATGTGACAACTGGGCATAGTATGAGTTGATATGTGACAACTGGGCATAGTATGAGTTGATATGTGACAACTGGGCATAGTATGAGCTGATATGTGACAATTGAGCACATTATGAGTTGACATGTGACAACTGGACACAGTATGAGCTGACATGTGACAGCTGGGCACAGTATGAGTTGATATGTGAAAACTGAGCACAGTATTAGCTGACATGTGACAACTGGGCACAGTATGAGTTGATATGTGACAACTGGGCACAGTATGAGTTGATATGTGAAAACTGGGCACAGTATGAGCTGCTGACATGTGACAACTGGGCACAGTATGAGCTGACATGTGACGCACTTGTGTAGATATTTAGATATCAGACACTGCGCAGTTATCTGTGGCTGGAGAGTGTGCAAGTTTATGGCCACAGAAATTCTAACCTCGCTTCAAAGGTCACAGATTATGAGAATTCGATGGATATTTGCCTCTGGCCATGTGGGAGTACGGGGGAATGAACAGGCTGACAGGCTGGCAGGGAATACACCTTTGGTGATAGGTTACCTATCGAGCGCCTGTGGGACCAGATAGAGAAGGCGGGGGAACAGATTGAGAACCCGTATGTAGAAAGAATTATTTTGGAGGGGATCGGCAGGGGTTTTAGAAGAACCTCAAAACTGAGAGGGAAGACCAGGAGAACTTTCAAACAGATAGCCGTGGGAACGATTAGTAGTATGGCTCTTCGCTCCAGGGGACGGAGCGAGAATGGGAATGTCCTGAGTCAAGTGATATCGGTTCTTAGCTCAACTCAACTCAATTCAGAGTGGCGAGATATTTATTACATTCCATTTTTACAAAAGTCCCGGGACAGGAGCCAGCCATGGGTATGTGAAGTATTACAATCAACACGTTTTGTTTGTCTTCTTCTTCTTCTTCTTCTTCTTCTTCTTCTTCTTCTTCTTCTTCTTCTTCTTCTTCTTCTTCTTCTTCTTCTTCTTCTTCTTCTTCTTCTTCTTCTTCTTCTTCTTCTTCTTCTTCTTCTTCTTCTTCTTCTTCTTCTTCAGCGTTCGTCTGAAATGTTGTTTTAGACGCAATTGCGTTGTGCCAGTTTACAGCAGAGTTGCGATACTTGTGCCATTTGGCTGACACGTCCGACTTCCGCGGGCATTTGTTGACTGGGTTAACCTTCCGGGGTGTTTCGTAGGACGTTTGATTCATTCCCACTGTTGTGGTGTTATCCCCCATCCCAGCTGCCCCATTTAGAACAGCCGAAGACAGCCCTCAAGGGAAGGTAGGAGCCGACCATAGGCATTCTCCGCCATCCGAGGAGGCTTCCATAAGCCGATACATAGCGCTCTGGTACTGGGCTCACCCAAGGAATCGTCACGTCCTGCACATGGCTGCTTAGTCTCACTTCCGTATATTGGGCCTTCCGTTCACCACAGGCTGTTCCTCTGGAAAACAGAAGAATGCAGTCTGCAGATGACATCCATACAGTGAGCTTTCGATTGGGACTTTCCACGTAATGGATGTGCTATCCAAGCAATATTCCATTTCGCGCCACTGGGATGCTTTTGCCACCGTATTGTAGGTCTGAGTGCAAGGAGGAAATAAGGCAAGATAAATCGAAGGTAATCATTGTCAAGTGCAGATTGGGTTTAAGTAGCAAATCTTTGAAGCGGAAGCTTCTAGTTATATCAATTATGAAATGATGTTACTCGTTATAATTATCGGAGAAAGAACACGTACTGTTTTAACTATTCCATCATAACTGACACAAAGTGCGAGTATAGGGGAGATGGAGATGGGGGTGGGGGGGGGGGGGGAGATAGTGAGTAGAGAGGGAGAGAGAGGAAGACAGAGAGAGGGACAGTGAGAGGGATATATATATATATATATATATATATATATATATATATATATATATATATATAGAGAGAGAGAGAGAGAGAGAGAGGCACAGAGAGAGACAGACAGAGAGACAGACAGACAGAGAGAGAGGTGAAGTATGAAGGAGAGAGAGAGAGAGAGAGAGAGAGAGAGAGAGAGAGAGAGAGAGAGAGAGAGAGAGTAAATCATTTGAAATAATAATAAGAACAAAGAAATCAAGAATTATATCATTACGCGTTCAAAATTGCTGAAAGAACAAGAAATAATCACAGCCTGGATTATCCTATTATCCAACTATGCTGACATGTTTTTAAGAAAACGTCAATCCTATTGTAAATCCTGAAGATAATTAATCTTAATTTTGATGCCCTTAAACCAAAACAAACGTTGAATGACCTGTCTTGGAAATGTTCATTTACTCAAAGTGAGTACTTCCGGGAGACTGCAGAGGACGTGGTTGTGAGCCACCTACAAAAAAAAAAATACGCACGTACACTCAGAGGATGATTGCTTGAAAGACTAGTGGCGCCACTACTACAGGCAAACAAGGCTTGTCCGAACAACGCATGCGCAAGTACGCACTTCCCTTCTTTTCAGGCGCAAGTCTCGTCTGCTATTTCTCTGGAAACTTGTGAGAAATAATTGGAGGAAACCTAAAACCCTCAATATGTCGAAAACTAAATATGTATGGATGATGGACACTTATACGATAGAAACAAATAATTAATTAATGAGTAACGGGTTGCTGAGGGGTTAGTGTACCGGTCTCTACCACCATGGGACACGGGCTGTAAAGCCCACAAAGATTAGGGATTTTGTCTATCAGGTGTAAATTAGATATCGCTGTATGTATGCCGCGCGCGACCGCTTGAGCAAGTGGTCTTTATACTTTTACACGAAAAACTTTACTTGACGAGACCAGCAATGCTATAATTTTCTGTACACATATTTTTTGTCTACGGCTTGAATCTGCAGCAAAGAACCTCAATGGGTCGGAATGCTGAAGAAGAAGTAGAATATTTTTTTGTCTGAAACATATTTTTTTTAAAAATGTTTAGTTGCACTATTTGTGCATACAGTGTATTGAAAGTCTAGCTGGAACATGTAACTTCAAACTAAGTCTAGCTTAAACAAATCACTTCAAACTAAGTCTAGCTTAAACAAATCACTTCAAATTATGTCTAGCGTAAACAAATCACTTCAAACTAAGTCTAGCTTAAACACATCACTTCAAACTAAGTCTAGCTTAAACAAATCACTTCAAACTAAGTCTAGCTATAACAAATCACTTCAAACTAAGTCTAGCTAAAACAAATCACTTCAAACTAAGTCTAGCTTAACCAAATCACTTCAAACTAAGTCTAGCTTACACAAATCACTTCAAACTAAGTCTAGCTAAAACAAATCACTTCAAACTAAGTCTAGCTAAAACAAATCACTTCAAACTAAGTCTAGCTTAAACAAATCACTTCAAACTAAGTCTAGCTTAAACAAATCACTTCAAACTAAGTCTAGCTAAAACAAATCACTTCAAACTAAGTCTAGCTAAAACAAATCACTTCAAACTAAGTCTAGCTAAAACAAATCACTTCAAACTATGTCTAGCTTACACAAATCACTTCAAACTAAGTCTAGCTTGAATATACAACTCCAAGCCAGTTCCAGCTTAAACATGTCACCGCAATCTAACCCTGGTTTGATCATGTCACTTCAAACTAAAGTCAGCTTGAACTTCTTCTTCTTCTTCTTCTTCTTCTTCTTCTTCTTCTTCTTCTTCTTCTTCTTCTTCTTCTTCTTCTTCTTCTTCTTCTTCTTCTTCTTCTTCTTCTTCTTCTTCTTCTTCTTCTTCTTCTTCTTCTTCTTCGTCTTCTTCTTCTTCGTCTTCTTCTTCTTCTTCTTCTTCAGCATTCCGAGCCATTGAGGTTCTTTGCTGCAGATACAAGCCGTCTCCATTGTCTCTCTGGTTGACTTGAACATGTCACTGTAAAATAAACCTAACTTTGTGGGATCTGCAAGCGTATTCTATATAAATTAATGTTATGGTTTGCCCCTGTACTCCACAGGAAACCAGATAGTTCCGCGGAGGGGAGGGACGGCCATGTTTTCAATTGCACTAAACATAATACTAACCTAGAGGTGTGCATTTTGAACGCGTTTATGTGTCGAGGACCTAGGGGTGCTGCCGAAGAGGTAGCTGAAGTGAACACGGTTTTACCGACTGACGAAAGCGAAACCACATTACTTTGATACCAGTTATCACATTGAGAATAATTTCATCGAAATTTCATCGAAGGCGCAGAGTAAATCATCGTTTTCATACAGTGCCTTGTCGACTGGCGCAGGCGATCATGTGTTTCCATATCTCGCAATCTCCAACAAAATAGCATATCCTATTTCCTAAGACAGGCTGTCACGAATCATCTTTCGCTGTCTTCTATTTCTTTTTCCATAAGTCCGTTAACTGGTTACAAAATGTTCTCTGATCATACTGTGACCGCAAATGTCGATTGCCTCCAGCTGTGATAAGTAGCTTTCATTTCTTCGTCTAACACCGACACAACAACATTTCTGTGTCTTCAACGGACATATTATTCTTGTTCAATCATTAATCAGATTTCACAACAAAAATATTAACATTGGTTCTATAGAACATACATTACTGCACGTTCTCTAACTTTCAATAACAGGAATCTACTGGACCCTTTTACTTCTAGGTCGTCATGATGTCTGCTTGTATTGTATTCTTGATGACCTAAAGGTCACAGATTCCATTATTCAACATTGTTGTAGTGGGTCCAATCCCATGTGGCAACAGGACTGAATTGTCTTTGATTAGTGCCACTCGGGGGCTGACCCAGAGTCCTGAAAATCTGTTCAAGAGATTTTGAAATGTAAAGGGGGATGATATGATTCTGAGCATTTTAGCCCACGCGTGCCGTTCGGTCTCAGAAGATATTGACCCTAAGACCATCCTTCCAATATGATCACGTCAAATGGAACTTGATTATTTTATTTATATGTTGTTATCTGAGAAAGGCAACAGTCGATTTCTAGAGAAGAACGTTTTTGTGACTTTTCTATCTATCTTATTAGGCTGTAACATGAAAAGTAAGGGGCCGTTAATAATGTCTGGTCTGGTCTGGTCTGGTCTGGTCTGTTCGTCCGTCCGTCCGTCCGTCCGTCCGTCAGTCCGTCTCTTTCTTTCTTTCTTTCTTTCTTTCTTTCTTTCTTTCTTTCTTTCTTTCTTTCTTTCTTTCTTTCTTTCTTTCTTTCTTTCTTTCTTTCTTGCTGTCTGGCTGACTGGTCTTTCCGTCCGACTCCACGAAACCCTCCTTCTATATTTCCTCCCGCTCTTCCTCCTGTAGCTGCTTTTACTCCTTCTTGTTCTTGTTCCTCCTCTTCTTTCTTCTCTTTCCTCTCCTTCCCTTTCTCCTCCTCCTTCAGCTAATATTTTTTAATGTACAAATTTTTACAAATACTTGTATTCTTGCACCGTCTAAGAGCGCCCACGCATCTCCTCAGCTCTGTATCCTACTCCAAGCAAGATCATTAACGTTCTGCGGCATCAACAAAGTCACACAGATGAATGAAAAACAAAGTGTCGATTATGATAACATCAAGAAAACAGGCCCCGTCACAGCGTCTGCCCACCCACAATTCCCTTCTCACATAAATTGTTTATATTAAGGTTTTTAACCGATTATTATTTGTAAGCGATGAATGTTTGTCTAATGAACATTTCTCGAGGTTTTCGGAATTGGTAAAAATATCAGCCTTAGGACTTTGTTGCTTATCACTAGCCTGTTTTATTTTTCTCAATAACATGTCTATAATAGCATGTCTATAGTATCATCACCATCAAGTTCCCAGCCAGCTGGCGTAGGCGTTCATGGCTCTCCACAGATCTCGGTCTTTGGTTTTCTGGATCAACTCTGCTCCTGATATTCCTCCATGCCACCGTCTCAATCCATCCTGCATCATTTCTCTTGGTCTGCATCTGCCTCTCTTCCCCTCGATCTTTCCAGTTGTCACGATGTTCTCCAATGCCTCTCTTCTCATCACATGACCAAAGAAAGATGTTTGTCTCTTCCTTATTGTTGTATATAATGTTCTAGTTTCATTAGACTGTATCAGACAGTCGTTGTTAGTTACTCTGGCAGTCCAAGGAATTCGCAACATTCGTTTCAGGAACAACATCTCTGTTGCTTCTAATTTCTTCTTCATTTGTTTATTTACATTCCAAGATTCACAGAGATATAGCAAAACTGGTTCTACATAGCATTTCATCTTGGTCTATCATCATTTGGTCTATAATAACATGTCTATAATAGCATGTCGATAATAACATGTTTATAATAACATGTCTACACTGTAATGTCTATAATAATATGTCTATAATATCATGTCTATAATAGTCTTGGTCGGCATCCGGTCTAGGATGGAAGCTCCGACAGGCGGACAGTTAGAATATTGTTATGCTGATCCGGCAGCTTCTGCAGCTTGTCTTGTTCCAGATGTATTGGTGTTACGTTTCCTCTTGATTATACTAGACAGGCCGAGAGAGGGATCATGCTGCATGGACAAACACATTGTCTCTAAATACAGCCCAGGCTTTGTGTTATGGAAAGGTATAACTCCATTTTACAAACTATGTAACAGTAAGGGAGTACTGGGGTATTATTAGAATCTAGTGGGAAACAGATACAGCACGATTGAGCATCGAGAGTGAAAGGGAGGGAGATGCTCAATCGTGACGTATTGGGTTGGAAAGGGCAGTTAACATCAGGCCTTTGACGAGACAAGAAGCCAATTGTCATCATGTGCAAATAAACTTTATATTAACAAATACAACACGTCTTGCGAGTTCCTGTACACTGTTATAGGACTCGAAATGGTGCCGTGACCAGGATACTGGATTTTGCCGTCGCGGACGCAATCCGAAGTACTAGTAAACCATCAAAGGATCCAGACCAGACTGCCTAAAAAAGGTATTTAGAACAGACGTTTTCTCGAATCAGTTTTTAAAAGGAGCTACTGTCTGTTCGAGGTTTTTGTCAAAGTCGGGAGCCGCTTGTTATTGTTCCATGCTCCGGTCAAATAACTCCTAGAAACAGTTTCGGCACGTGGTGGAACAACCAGTGAAGTGATGCCCAGTAAAATTCAGTAATCTGCAAATACAGAGGCTTGAAATAGCCGTTGCTTTTCATTGTACAACTCAAGAGGCTTGGTAGAGCCGTCGCTTTGCATAGTACAACTCAAGAGGCCTGATATAGCCGTTGCTTTTCATTGTACAACTCAAGAGGCTTGGTAGAGCCGTCGCTTTGCATAGTACAACTCAAGAGGCTTGGCTTGATATAGCCGTTGCTTTTCATTGTACAACTCAAGAGGCTTGGTAGAGCCGTCGCTTTGCATAGTACAACTCCAGAGGCTTGTCATACCCGCTGCTTCGCAAATTTATACCTCAAAAGGCTCAACATAGCCGTTGTCTGAACTTTAGCGTTATCAAAGGGCTTGCCATAGCCGTTGTCTGAACTTTAGCGTTATCAAAGGGCTTGCCATAGCCGTTGTCTGAACTTTAGCGTTATCAAAGGGCTTGCCATAGCCGTTGTCTGAACTTTAGCGTTATCAAAGGGCTTGCCATAGCCGTTGTCTGAACTTTAGCGTTATCAAAGGGCTTGCCATAGCCGTTGTCTGAACTTTAGCGTTTCCAAAGGGCTTACCATAGCCTGAGTTTTGCTATTTTCAAGCCGCCACCTACGTTGTCGCTATCTCAAGACGTCGATGATGTACCCCACCCGGGGTGAAAACAAAGGCTAGAAATCTCAGATGGGACCCAACCAGGGGTTGAAGATTATCCCGGCATCCCTAGAGAAGTGACGAAATTACCTGGAGGAAGAGACAGACTACCTGAACTCTGCTACCTGAACTCCGCGACTGATTTTCAGCTGACACAGGCTCCTGGTGCTCGAACGAAATCTGACGCCGAGTCGAAGAAAGTACGTGCTTGAGTCAGGAAACAAAATCAGGGTAAAATTGTGTGGTTCCCAAACCTAGAAACTAACTGTAGTTTTACGAAACAAGTGAGTGTATTCCTTAAATTAAGAAGTTGAAATTGTGTGGTTCTTTGCTTGCTTTGTTTCAGTATATTTCAGCATGGCGGAACAGGACACCTTAGCACAGGTTTTGACAGGCGTGGGAACAGCAGTAGGCCGACTTAATATGGTAATTAAACAACAAGGGATGGCAACAGAAATTGTGAAGTTTAGTGGACAGGCCAGAGACTTTAAGAAATGGGTCACTTCCATAGAAAAATATGCCTATTTAATCTCAGCAACAGATGAAGAAAAAATGAGACTGGCTTATCAGACGGCAACGGAACCGGTTTCGGATCATATAAGAAGAAAGTTAGAGGCTAGAGTAGATGAGACATGGGAACAATTCAAAGAAGACCTAGCAAGGAAATATGCAGAAATAACGGATCCACAACATGCATTTTCGGTGTTGAGGCAGGCCAAACAAAATAACGGAGAGACGGTACAATTGTTCAGCGATAGATTGATTAACCTGGCTGAAGAAGCATTCTTAGGACAGAATGTACGAGGAGAGGAGGTGGAAAGGATGTTAGTAGGGATTTTTGTAGATGGCATAAAATCCGATGGTTTGAAACTTAAGTTGATGAGGGAAAACCCTGAGAGGTTATCACAAGCGGTGGATATCGCGGTACAAGAGGAAAATTTGAGACGTAGGTTTAGATTAAGAACAGGACGAGAAGTGGGAAGTAATCGAGACGACAGAGTTGAGGAACCTATGGAAATAGGACAAACAAGATTCGGATGGAATAGGAGAGGAGGAATACAGACGTTACAAGGTAGAAATAGATATGATAACGAGGAAAGAAGAAATATGAGATACCCTACAAGAGAAACAGTAGTCAACACAAATAGTACAAATATTGTCTGTTGGGTTTGTGGTCAACGGGGACATGTTTCTCGTTTTTGTAATAACAGGCGTGTCCAGTCGAATACACAGGGTAGACATGACAATAATAGGGTGAGTAGGAATGTTGTAGATGGACACAGGAATTTTACAGGTACAAGAACACAGGAAAATCGGCGCCCTACCTATTAGACAGGACCTATGATAGGAGGGTAAATAATAAGGTCCCAAGGGTTAGAGAATATGTTAATAACAGGTATAATAGGTCGAACAGAGAATATTTTCAACTAGATGAAGTCAAGAAATTTATAGAAGATAAAACAGATTATAGCTCTTGTATAATAGAAATAGGAAAGTATAGAGTTCGTACATTAATTGATTCGGGAGCTCAGGTTAGTGTAGTAAAAGACAGTTTTCTATACAAAATAGTAAGAAATTGTAGAGTATTTAAGAGTCATAATAATTTACACTCTGTTACTGGACAGAATTTACAAGTAATTGGACAAACAATGATATTAAAACCTAGACGGAAATATATGGGTGAAGAATTCTAAGAGATTATAATACAGGAAATGCATAAAGCACACGTAAGATTAAGGAATAATATAATTAAAGCTAGGGAAAGACAGAAAAAGTACAAAAATGTAAATACAAAATTACAGGAGTTTAAGGTAGGTGATAGAGTTTATTACAAGAAGCATAGAAGAAACTCTAAGTTTAATGCTCGTTGGATTCCAGGGTATTACGTTTTGGAAAAACTAGGTAATGTATCGTATATTATAAAGAACCAGGTCACAGCACATATAGCAAGGGCACACGTTGAACACTTAAGAAGAGATGAAGATGTGATAGAAAATAATAATTATAATAATAATTATTATTCAGACACAAAATATTTGGATGAACAAGTTGTCAGAGGAGCTACAGTAACCCCAGGTCTTAGAAAAGAACCAGAACAAAATCAGTTGCTAGCAAATCCAAGTTACGAAGATACTCAAGAACAGACAATTCCGAAAACAATGGAAGAAGAAAAGGTGAATGAAACTCATTATGATAGTATGGAAGAAGAAATAGGTGCTCCATTTAAAAATACTAGACAAGCAACGAAAAGAAGAATGGACAATCAAAGAGATAAAGAAGTGAAAAGACAGAGGAGAATTAGGGATTATTCAACAAGCGGAGAAGATATGCCTCTACTAGAAAGATCCTTAAGAAATAGTGATCGACAAATTAGGTGGGATGTTGAACGGAAGAGATTAGCGGCAGCTAAAGAGAGACATACAGACGAAGAAGAAGAAATGGATGAAAAGTCAGAATCTAGTAGTAGTATGGAGGAAACTAATAGGTTGTACGAAGAAGAAGATATTGAGGTAGAATTAGCACTTATTCAAAGAAACTTGGAGTTGTTGAAGAAGTGGAAACGTAGGAGATAGATATTTGAAAGTACTGCAGATGGCAAGTTATAAGTTTCAGGATTTAGAAGTGAAAGGGATGCTTGAAGAAGTATACGAAACGGTGGAAGTGGTCTTGAGGTATGGGTACAATGGGTGAAGGTACATTTTGTTGGTGCTCCAAGGGAAATAAAAGATCACAAGTTCGTGATAAGTAGAGGATGGCTACTACATTGAGTTAATAATGGATTAGTGGCCACATTACATATGAAAAAAAAAAAAAAGCAACATGTGGTTTACAGTGCTTACTTATTCCGGATGTTATGTGCTGTTAAGAGTAAAGATTATGGAGATAAAAAAAAATGGTATGGTAAATGTTGGTTACTGATTAGTTTATGTAGATAGAACAGATGTGATTCTATTTAGTCTGTAGTTAACAGATATACAGATGGACAGTGAAATGTTTAGTTTTCTCGGTCATAGAAATACTGGAATGACCTGTATAAATAGATATGCGTTATTTTACTTAGTATGAGAGACCAATGTTGGTGGGTCACTATACGTAGTTATAATCGTTTGAGTCATGAGTAATATATAATATGTTTTTATGCTTGAGTTGGTACTGGAAAATGATGGCTACTGTTTGGTTGTTTTATTGAGCCTAAGTTTTAGTGCCTCATTATAAGTTTTTTTTCTTGATTTGGTCTTGAAAAATGATTGTTGTTGTTTGATTAATTGATTTAGAATAGAGTGATTGTGTTCCTAGCATTTGAGTTGATAAAAACTATTGGGCCGTAAAAGTGTCCAATAGTGATAGGTAGTAATAGAATGTTTTATTCTGATTTGGTAACATGCATGTTATGTCATTTTAAAAATGTGTTTTTTCTTTAGATTAGTTTGGGGGTTGTGTTCATTTTATTTCGATTACATGAATGGTTTGGTATATTGAGTTACATGATTATAAAGTTAGTTAAGGAAGTTTAAGTTTTAAATAGATGAGGTTTTGCTTAAGGTTTTTCGTTCAGAAAAGAGTTGATAAAAAACTACTTTGTCCCACTGATATAAGGTAGGGGGAAGACTGTAAATGGCAGTATATGAGTATGGGAGGTACGGGGGCAAGATATAGGTGCTGTGAAATACCAGCGTTAATTATATTAAAGGTGTTCATAAAGTATGAACATGGGCTCATGGTAAAAGGTGAGATAACGAAATAGGAACAGAATTGTGGTGGGTAATGTCAATGTGGAATATATAAGGTTTATGAAAACTTATGCCAAATTGTTTTATAACGAACAAAGATATATTCATAAGGTGTTTTAAAAAATTATTTTACAAATTTTTTTTTATTAGGCAAGGGAGGTAAAGGGTGAGTGTCTTAAATGTGCATTGCTGTATGTACATGTGGTCATGTCGTGTATTCATTCTTTATGCTTCTTACTAGGTGCGCACCGCTTCTTTACTTTTTCTAACTACATTGTTTTTGTACGTCCTGGGTGTTGGAAGAGTGAGAAATTTTATAAGTTCAAAAATTTCGATAAAGAATTTATGAGCTGTTCTTATAATATGTATATTTGATACAGGAAACAGGAGGAGACAAGAAAGAACCAGAAAGTAGAAATATATAGTGGATAGCTATATAGTTTTGGGGAAATAGAAAGGAGAGAAGGACTGTTTGGATTAACAGAGTTACCATACGTGGTACGAGGTATTATACAAAGAAAGTTCGAAGAAGAAGTATGTGGGGGGGGGGGGGGGGGGTTACTAGCTGACCATATAACTGGGAGAAGGGTTAAAAGATATATTATTTACTCAAACTTGAGCTGATTTTAGGGAAGATTAGAGGAAAAAGAGGGAATAGAGTATGGGGATTAGGAGTAAAGAGTTTTCCTTTATAAGGAAAATTCTTTATTCAACATGGGGAGGTGTAACAGTAAGGGAGTACTGTGGTATTATTAGAATCTAGTGGGAAACAGATACAGCACGATTGAGCATCGAGAGTGAAAGGGAGGGAGATGCTCAATCGTGACGTATTGGGTTGGCAAGGGCAGTTAACATCAGGCCTTTGACGAGACAAGAAGCCAATTGTCATCATGTGCAAATAAACTTTATATTAACAAATACAACACGTCTTGCGAGTTCCTGTACACTGTTATAACTATCGTCTGTCAAGACGGCAAGGCGCCAGTCAGTCAGTCAGTCAATAGCTTGTCTATAATAATATGCCTGCAATAACATGCCTATAATAACTTGTCTATAATAATATGTCTATAATAACATGCCTATAAGCTCGAGTTTTAACTACCAACTTAATGATTGATTGATTAATCGATTGATTGATTTAAGAACCGACATCATAGCATTCGGGGTATTCGCTCCGTCCCCATCCTCAGCAGCCAGCGAAGAGTCCCAATACTAATAGTTCCAGTAGCAATATGATTATATGTCCGTCTCGCCTTTCCTCTGAGCGTCGAGCGTTGGCCAGATCCCTTCGTCACTCCTCGCTGCCTCATTCGTGCCAGACAATGGTGATCCAATTGCTCCTCCGAGGTGTGCACGTTTTAAAACAAAGATTTCTGTATTTTTGAGAGGTTTAACGCGCTAATGCTGAACATGTTTCTGCTGATCGCAGCGTTGTGAGTTTATCCACACACAGGTTAGATGGACTTACATGTGTTGATTTCTCGTACTCGATCACTTGCCAAGTAATCACAAACAGCCAAAAATGTCGGGGTTGACTGCGACGCCATGTAAAGGATATGCAACTAACATTTATATCAAATTCGCGGTTTTGTTAATTGATTTGTTCACTGGCTTCTCTCCCATCCTTTATAAATGTCGAAAGCAGTCTTTACAGAGGACCAATTTGTTACAGTGAGGTGTACAATGCGTCTGCTTGCACGAGAGGAACGAAAAAGGTAAAAGGTGAATGCCGATCAGAAGTCATGCACCTGCTATCCCCCGCTGCCTGCAGCCAGGCAGTGTGCCTGCGAGACACAGAGGCGCTGACACGAACTCAGCAGTGTCCCCGGGCGCCTGGGAGAAAGGTGCACAGCACTGAATGCAAGAGTGGTCCAGCTGGTTGGTCTGCATCGCTACCAGCTTGATGTGCCCGTGCAGGGGTTTCTAAGCACCAGGGCTCGGGGTAATGTCTGGCTGGAGGAGTCTTATTTAATGTTAACTCTTTATTAGGCCATAGCCGTAGTGTCAACAAATTTAACGGCTCAAAGCCATGCTCAACATTAATAAAAGTTAACATCTAAAAGTCACCTTCTTTGATAAGGAAATTAATAGCGGAAATTAAAAAAAAAATTTTTTTTAAATAATAAGTGCATAAAAATAAAAAAAATACCAACGCACATTTCAGAATTTCAAAGCCTCATATATTTTATCATACACATTAGTGAATCATTATTACAATTCTACTTATCGCCACAGAAGTGTAAACTGTTATCATAAATAACACGGTGTAATGGTTACAAGGGTATGGCAGAGTCACCACTAATGTGGAGCTCAACATACCCATCGAAACAGAGGAAGATCTAAAAACACACGGAAAAGAGAATAAGAGATCGATATAAATAGACATGGACAATATGGGGAGGACATGAAGCAACGGATATGGACGGCTTGGCGCGAGTTGGTTGCGGGTCGATTCCCTAGGAGGAGGATAATAGGCAGAAGAAGAAATTGAAGAACTTTTGTTTTTGTTTTCAAGTAAATGTTAAAACGTTGTATACGAGGAGGCTTCAATTCAAAACCTTACAAGTGTGATAGAAATTACAATAACATTGCCTTTGTCTTGTAACCTATCAATGTTATTGGTAAGGATGTCAAGAGTCCTAAGCACGTGACATCACGGTGCAACCGAACAGGTGACGTCATAAGGACAGTTTAAAGATAGCTGCACCACTTTTTACATGCACCAAAGAGGAGCAGCGTTCCGTTATATATATATATATATATATATATATATATATATATATATATATATATATATATATATATATATATATATATATATATATATATCGACGAATGAAGGTTCAGTATGGTGGTGCATGCCTGTCAGTCCAGCAAGTGTATGAGTGGAGTATGAAGTTTGAAAACGGCGTGACTTCTGTGACAGACTGTTCACGACAGGATCAGACACACGGAGTAGTGACCCCTGTGACGTAATAGACAGTCTCCCCCTTTATTTTTGCTTAAATTACAGTGCAGATCATATTTTTCATTATAAATATATCTAGGAAAACGATCTTTTCCCTATTTTCCCATGTTTGTAGATATCTATAAATATGCCTGTATTATTGGCGAGAATTTAATATATTTAATCTCCTGTAAACCTAGTGAATATTCTAGTGTTTGTAAAATATATATTATACAGTATATTATAGAACTATTAGTTGTGCATGCCTTCTGCCCCAGCGCAAGTTTGGCTGAATAACATATTCAGTTTTAGCCTGCGACCCGGGTGGCAACACGAGAATCTGCCTGGCCAGTTGTCGTCAGCCGGCAGATCGTCCATTTGGTCAACTAACTCGAAGCGGTAGGACACAGGCGCCGATACTAGCTGTAAAAAGACATATTGCAACAAAATAATCCAGGCTCTAGTTAGCCGATATTTGGGAATAGCAAATTGCGAGCCAAATTGATACCCAAAAGTAATATTTACACTGCTAGTGGCACTGTTCCCCCGTGGAGAGGTTTAATCACCACATTTTGGAAGGTACGTTGATTTAATTAATTAGTACGAATTTACATGTATATATTTACCGGCATTTGTAGTGTAGATTCAGGGTGAACTACGCGATAACTAATGTTAGAGAACAGGGATCGTAAACTACAGCCAGAATAAATATATAATTAATGGAGACGCTGATTATACTAAGACCAAAATAGAGGAATGAAGAATGAAGAGAACGGCGACACAAAATGGCGAAATCTAACAGGCGGGAACTGGACTATCGAAGAATGGTCAGACAATGAAGCTTGATGTTTAACTAGGGATTAATATAATATATACTAGAATAATATATCGCCAGTGAAGAATATAATTATAGAATGAGAGGGGTAGTTCGGATGAATAAACGGTGACAGGAAATACTGATAGTTAATTGTGAAATAATAATTCTTTCACATAGTCTACTGGAGACCACGCTTGTCAGAGGTCATCTCATGACAGCATGGGACAGGCCTTTCATTCACATCAGTATCCTTGCTTCAACGCAGTCCTTCACTGCCTACCCTCTACACCTATGTTAATACTTCAACCCCCTGTAGAATTTAATTTGTGTGTTTCGGGAGTGAATCAGAATTATAATTTACAATACTGCTTCATGTGCTGAGATAGAATCTGAGTGATTCATAATATATGTTCGTAATTCGTCAAGTGAATGTAATTTGTGTGCTTCATAATCTATGGTGTTCCTTCGTCGATTGAATGTACTCTGTATGATTCATAATCTGTGGTGTACTTCGAATGAAGGGAATCTGTCATTCATAATCTATGTTCATACCTCGTCATGTGAATGTAATCTGTGATTCATAATCTATTGGTGATACATTGTCGAGTAAATATAATCTGTGTGATTTATAATCAATGTTCGTGCCTCATAGTTAAATGTAATCTGTGGGATTCATACTCATTGTGTACACTTCATTGTGTTAAATGTAATGGGTGTGATTTATAATATATGTGAATGCATCATAGTAAGAATGTTGTAGAGTGTGATCAGACTCAGAAATATACATTGATGTGTCCGTGTCGGTAAACTGGAATACATGTGCATCTGAGTCTGATGAGATTGATAATATGTGGCTAAGGAAAATAGTATTTGTCCACGTTAGCCATTTGTCATTGTGTTGTCATAGTGATGTGTCTGTGACAGAGGTGATAGTCTTGTGATGCTAGTCGTGTCGGAATATGAGACTGAGAGCGAAGTGTGCAATGAGAGTATCTTGGACGTAGGACAAGCATTCACCGGTTCTGTTTTTCTGATTAACTTCCAGCAGTTCTGCACCTTCTTTGGTGGTACCATAAGCCAGCAACTTGCAGCAACGCATACTTACCAGTCGTGAACACCATGTCTATTGCCGGAGAGTGAATCCGCAACCTGAACTGGAACATCACCTGAGTTGACAAGCCGGACCCAAATCTTGAGCTGAGTGGCCAACCTCCTCGGCTGACACCTTTAGCCTGCCAACTTAGTCTAGGATTTGATTGCCTACACACTAGGGCAACAGACTTTTACATGCCACACTTTTCATTAAATTAATAGTTATATGTGATACCAGAAACATACTTAGTCTGTTGCTGTTATACTCTAATTTAATATTAGGATACTGAGAGAGCGAGAAGGAATGCAAGTTGTAACTTTATATTTGTACTCTTCCTCCATGTTGTGAGAATGGATCAGTTAAAGGGGGCTCTTTAATTTTTGCAGGCATTCGTCGCCAGATTCATTAAGCCTACTGTCTAGAATTATTCCTAGTACGGTTGTTCGCTTTACCTATCTGTGCCTGAACACTGTCTGAAGACCTGGTCATTCCTGGGACAGTTCCGAATCGTACTTCCTAGTTCGAGCCATTTCGGCCTCTTCTTCGACAGTGATTAGTCTTTCGGAATCCTGAAAGTCTATTGGTTGCTATTTCTGATCCTTGTCTGTCAAAATAGTCAACATTACGCGACAATTGGTGGCCGCGTCCGGTCTAGAATTATCATTTATTACTGATTCCAGCCGAGTATCCAACCTCGTATTACAAGTTCAACTTTTAGTTTCTTCTCACTAGAGTATCCTGTTAGTAAAAGTGTGGCCTTACAATAGACTAGTATAGTAATAAATTATAATCAGTATATTAACCACTTATACAAACACAGTAACATTAGTACCTATAAGTTAGGACTAACAGTTAAGATAAACCAGGTGTCAGACGGGTGAGTTTTGTGTTGTATCGTTGCATTGCGTTAACTTACATAAGTTCTGTAAAATATTGATTATGAATTTTCAGGACAAATATCTTATTGGTAAGTAAGTATACTTCAGGTACTTCAACTAAGATCTATCAAGCGCTTACACATCATGTCTGTTGAAAATCAACCCACAACTCAGGAGCTTAAAGAGAAAGGGGCCTTGTTAGGATATGAAGGTGCAGAATTGAGGAAATATATTAGAGAGGCGGAAAAAGAATGGAGGCAAGAACAAAGGGAAGAAAGAATCCGGATGGCGGAAATAGAATCCGAGAAACAGATTAAACAGGCAGAACTGGAGAAGGACAAGGAATTGAAACTAGCAGAACAGGCGAGACAGCATGAGATAGAATTAAGAAGACTGGAATTGCAACACCCGGATGCTTCAAGATTCAGTAGTGCTAGTTCTCCAACCCACACTAGTGACATTTCTGCCGGACCACACATCTCCAATGGATCAATGAGTTTTCCACTGCTCCCCTTCGACCCGAAAGAAGATCAGATGGATAATTATCTTGACAAATTTGTTTTAATGTGTGAAGCCTACAATCTTCCCAGCGAAAAATACAATCTTAAGCTCTCCCAAGGGTTAAGAGGCGCAGCTTTCGACGTGTTTGCTAAACTTCCTCCAGGTCTCGAGAGGGATTTTCTTACTCTAAAATCCGCTTTGCTTAAAAGATTTGAATTGACATCAGGGGCTTACAGACTGAAGTTCCGTTCGGCCAAGCGATCACAGGGAGAATCGTTCGCTCAGTTTGCCTCGCGATTACACACTTATTTTTCTAAGTGGGTCGAACTGAGCGATTTCGATGCTACTTATGATGGTCTTGAGGAAATGGTTCTTACAGAACAGTTTAAAGATACACTCCAAAAACCACTTCAAACTTTTATTGCTGAAAATGGTGGGAATAGGCTTCAGGAAATTATCTCTTTAGCTGAAAGGTACTTAACTGCCCATGGTGAGGGGGGTACCACTAAAACCACTCATACTAATGCTCAACAGAATCTTCCAGAACAAAATCAGAGTTATCAACAAAATAACTCCTTAGGTAATGATACTAGGGGGCACCCTGGCGGTCAACGCCAAAACCCGGGATTTCAGAAACCTATAGCTCAAAACACACCAGCACAGAATAGTGGATGGGGAAAGCCTTATTGTAAAAACTGTAAAACTAATGATCACCACACTAGTTCTTGCAGGAATAAACCCACTACCCAGTATGTTGCGTGTATGACGACGGGGGCAAGTACCCGACAGAACTTAGATTCTGGAACTAACGGTAAACCACCCACAGTCGAGACTATTCTGGTAAATGGCAGCCCAGTGCAATGTCTCTATGACACGGGATTGACCTGTGAGGCAATCATAAGTAGACACTTAGTGAAACCATCCCAGTTGACCAAGCAAAGAGTTGCAGTAAAGGGTGCTACTAGGGGCTCCCAAACCATTTATGCTCAGATAGCTAAGGTGCATGTGACATCTAAGTATGTCACTGGAACTATTCCAGCTGCTGTGATTGAAGATCCCGTATATCCATTTATCCTCGGATGTAAACATGTATATTTAGGGGAACCCTCATCACCTATAATAATGGCAATGCAGACTCATAATAAGGGAACCGTTTTGAGTGACCCTGACTTATCTATCAACCCACTATCGGGGGAAATTAGGGCTGCCCAAGCAGCATGTCCAACCTTACAATCTTGCTTTGGCAACCTGCCAAAATCTAGGAATCCACCCAGAGTTGGTGATTTCTATATACAAGACGAGTTGCTATTCCATAGGGCAAGAACTATGGGGAACTTCCATGAACAGCTGGTCATACCCAAAGAGTATCGTGCACCTATATTAGAAATGGGACATTCACTCTCGGACAGTGGGCATATGGGGATAAAAGCTACAATCCGAAGGCTTGCTTTCTCCTATTTCTGGCCGGGGATGACCAGGGATATTAAACAATATGTCAGGTCATGTAAGGAGTGTCACCAATTCCCACCCAAACATAGGGAAACTCAACTTACTTTAAGAGACAGAGTATTTGTATTATTACCCAAGAGGGATAATAGATTAGAACTTGGTTGGCAGGGTCCTTTTCCTATACTAGAGAAGGTGTCCCAGACTAAGTATAAAATTTATTTTAGGGGTAAACCCACAGTTTTTCATATCCACTTGCTAAAGAAGCAGGTTGGAGTAGAAGAGTCACCGGTGCATCTGATGGCATTCTCGGTGGTAACTGAGGTCAAAGGTGGAGATGACTCGTTAGTGGAGTATCCCCTAAAACCTCAGGAGACCAGGAATGATGTCTTACCTCAACCCTGACGCGGAGACGTCTGAGTCAGAGAAGAGTAGACGAATTCCAGTGTCTCATGCACCAATGCGTACAGATAAGCCTGGTAAGACTAATATTGTCCAGGTCGATATGAATGTTAACACTAAGGACTCAGCTCCACAAAAGCATTATCCTGTTCGTACGCGAACCGAGAACCTGTATGCTTCTAGAATAGATTATATTCCTAGAAAGAATAATTTAGGGGCGGATGGCTTTAGTAGACAGCATCCACAGTGTAGATCTCTCTGGAACCAACACCAGGGGAGAAGGGCTCTTAGAAGAAGTCTTAAGAATGAAGAAACATGGTTGAGTAGACAGGGTTCTACTTAAGAGGGTGAGACTAGTCCAGATGACCCATAAATGTTAGAGTGAGTGCTGACAACACTAAAGGGGAATCCTGCGGGGAGAAAAGTTTGTTTTCTCAAACTTTTCTTTCAACGGGGAGCATCTGTGACGTAATAGACAGTCTCCCCCTTTATTTTTGCTTAAATTACAGTGCAGATCATATTTTTCATTATAAATATATCTAGGAAAACGATCTTTTCCCTATTTTCCCATGTTTGTAGATATCTATAAATATGCCTGTATTATTGGCGAGAATTTAATATATTTAATCTCCTGTAAACCTAGTGAATATTCTAGTGTTTGTAAAATATATATTATACAGTATATTATAGAACTATTAGTTGTGCATGCCTTCTGCCCCAGCGCAAGTTTGGCTGAATAACATATTCAGTTTTAGCCTGCGACCCGGGTGGCAACACGAGAATCTGCCTGGCCAGTTGTCGTCAGCCGGCAGATCGTCCATTTGGTCAACTAACTCGAAGCGGTAGGACACAAGGCGCCGATACTAGCTGTAAAAAGACATATTGCAACAAAATAATCCAGGCTCTAGTTAGCCGATATTTGGGAATAGCAAATTGCGAGCCAAATTGATACCCAAAAGTAATATTTACACTGCTAGTGGCACTGTTCCCCCGTGGAGAGGTTTAATCACCACATTTTGGAAGGTACGTTGATTTAATTAATTAGTACGAATTTACATGTATATATTTACCGGCATTTGTAGTGTAGATTCAGGGTGAACTACGCGATAACTAATGTTAGAGAACAGGGATCGTAAACTACAGCCAGAATAAATATATAATTAATGGAGACGCTGATTATACTAAGACCAAAATAGAGGAATGAAGAATGAAGAGAACGGCGACACAAAATGGCGAAATCTAACAGGCGGGAACTGGACTATCGAAGAATGGTCAGACAATGAAGCTTGATGTTTAACTAGGGATTAATATAATATATACTAGAATAATATATCGCCAGTGAAGAATATAATTATAGAATGAGAGGGGTAGTTCGGATGAATAAACGGTGACAGGAAATACTGATAGTTAATTGTGAAATAATAATTCTTTCACATAGTCTACTGGAGACCACGCTTGTCAGAGGTCATCTCATGACAGCATGGGACAGGCCTTTCATTCACATCAGTATCCTTGCTTCAACGCAGTCCTTCACTGCCTACCCTCTACACCTATGTTAATACTTCAACCCCCTGTAGAATTTAATTTGTGTGTTTCGGGAGTGAATCAGAATTATAATTTACAATACTGCTTCATGTGCTGAGATAGAATCTGAGTGATTCATAATATATGTTCGTAATTCGTCAAGTGAATGTAATTTGTGTGCTTCATAATCTATGGTGTTCCTTCTTCGATTGAATGTACTCTGTATGATTCATAATCTGTGGTGTACTTCGAATGAAGGGAATCTGTCATTCATAATCTATGTTCATACCTCGTCATGTGAATGTAATCTGTGATTCATAATCTTTGGTGATACATTGTCGAGTAAATATAATCTGTGTGATTTATAATCAATGTTCGTGCCTCATAGTTAAATGTAATCTGTGGGATTCATACTCATTGTGTACACTTCATTGTGTTAAATGTAATGGGTGTGATTTATAATATATGTGAATGCATCATAGTAAGAATGTTGTAGAGTGTGATCAGACTCAGAAATATACATTGATGTGTCCGTGTCGGTAAACTGGAATACATGTGCATCTGAGTCTGATGAGATTGATAATATGTGGCTAAGGAAAATAGTATTTGTCCACGTTAGCCATTTGTCATTGTGTTGTCATAGTGATGTGTCTGTGACAGAGGTGATAGTCTTGTGATGCTAGTCGTGTCTGAATATGAGACTGAGAGCGAGGTGTGCAATGAGAGTATCTTGGACGTAGGACAAGCATTCACCGGTTCTGTTTTTCTGATTAACTTCCAGCAGTTCTGCACCTTCTTTGGTGGTACCATAAGCCAGCAACTTGCAGCAACGCATACTTACCAGTCGTGAACACCATGTCTATTGCCGGAGAGTGAATCCGCAACCTGAACTGGAACATCACCTGAGTTGACAAGCCGGACCCAAATCTTGAGCTGAGTGGCCAACCTCCTCGGCTGACACCTTTAGCCTGCCAACTTAGTCTAGGATTTGATTGCCTACACACTAGGGCAACAGACTTTTACATGCCACACTTTTCATTAAATTAATAGTTATATGTGATACCAGAAACATACTTAGTCTGTTGCTGTTATACTCTAATTTAATATTAGGATACTGAGAGAGCGAGAAAGAATGCAAGTTGTAACTTTATATTTGTACTCTTCCTCCATGTTGTGAGAATGGATCAGTTAAAGGGGACTCTTTAATTTTTGCAGGCATTCGTCGCCAGATTCATTAAGCCTACTGTCTAGAATTATTCCTAGTACGGTTGTTCGCTTTACCTATCTGTGCCTGAACACTGCCTGAAGACCTGGTCATTCCTGGGACAGTTCCGAATCGTACTTCCTAGTTCGAGCCATTTCGGCCTCTTCTTCGACAGTGATTAGTCTTTCGGAATCCTGAAAGTCTATTGGTTGCTATTTCTGATCCTTGTCTGTCAAAATAGTCAACATTACGCGACAACCCCAGAGAAATTTTTTCAACAGGAATTCTAGCATTTTATCGGAGGACTTGCACTGAACGCAGTGACGACTACATCGAAAAAGGATACATTTGTTATTTACTTTTACAGACTATATTAACACCCCCCCCCCCTAAAAAAAGTACAGCTTTTCAGTTGAAGTCTCCTCGTATGTAACTGTATGTAATGTTACAAAAGGCAAGTCTAGTCGATTGTGTGAGTATATGTAAAATTAGTATGGAAAAGGCAGACGGTACATAAACCCTTCTTACGATTGGTGTGCAATCTGCTAAATTTTTCCGAACTGCAAGAGGCTTCAAGCGGCGTATTATAAACTAAGAGGAACAAAGCAGTGTTATATAATGGCCATAGTTGTGGTGCATTATCATTGTTAGTACCGTACATTTTTTTGGGTATTATTCTACAACGGTAATACAATGTTATTATGTAGTATATATCGTTTGTTAACGGCCTGTTAACACGCCCTATTCTTTTTTAGTTCAGGAAACGCATACAAGGATCTTTGTATGAATAGTAAGAGCTTGCTGTGGACCTTCAGTATGTATTCAGAGGAAAGATCTTCGTGTGTGTGTGGTACAAGTTAGTCGAGGACTTTCAGGCTGTATAAATAGAACGGATCTTCGTATGTATAGCACAAGCCTGTTGCCGACCTTCAGTCAGGATTCACATGAAACTTCGTTTGTATAGCACAAGTCAGTCGCAAACCTTAAGGCTGTTTTCATTGTAACGATCTTCATGTGTGCATGGTACGAGCCTGTCACATATCTTAAATCTATGGCACAGTAAAAGATCTTCTTGTGCATAGTAAAAGCCTCTTGTAGATCTTCAGGCTGCACTAGAAAAGATGTTTGTGTATATAGTAGAGCTTCATGCAGATCTTCAGGCTGCATTCGCAGAAAAGATTTCCGTGTACAGTATATAGTACGAGACTAGTGCAGACCTTCGGGCCTCATTCATATAAACGATGTTCGTGTGTATAGTGCGCGCCTGTCGCATAATATCTTCGTGTGTATAATGATACGAGCCAGGTCGCAGATCTCCAGACTACATTCACAGAAAAGATCTTCGTGTGTATATTACAAACATGCCGCAGACCATCAAAATGTATTCCCAGGCACAATACAAATACAACTCAGACACACAAAAAATGAAACATTTAGTATGGCAAATTTTTACAAAGGATTAACTGAGATTACATGCCCTAGTGAAACAGTAATAGAATTATGTGCACAAATGTCCCCGCGACTGTTGAAATCTTTCCAACAGCGGGAGGCGTGATAAATTGACCGGCTTTGACTCCGGGAATAACAGACATAAAAATGGCAATGAGGACGATACTTTGTGAGGCGGCAGTTCAGCCCATTCATCATCCTGTCTGCTACACCTTCATATTCATGAGCTCCTGCGACGACGGGGCATTGTACAGACTAGCCAAAAAATCAACATGTCCCCTCTTGCTACGCTTACGCATTAAACAAAGATAAACGACACAGAATTTTACGGTTTTTTTCCCCTTTCTTTCTTGTTTAGGTGCAGCTAATATTTTTGTTATTCTGCTTAAAGAACAGAATTTTAACAAATGGATGGGCCTTTTTCAGGAAATCAATGCAGAATCGTGCGCACCCGCCCGCCCGCCCGCCCACACACGCGCACACACACTGTGTGTAAAGTAATCAAAATTAAAAATAAGTAATAATAAATAAATCCGAGATTAACTAAAGAAAACACCGAAACTGCAAATAACTGTGATGCATGTTGGAAGCACGCGAACGGGTTAGCGTAGCTGATAGGGATTGTGCTTATAATACCATGAGCCCGGTCGGAAGAGCCTTCGTATGTCGTCTCGCTAAGAGAAGAGAAGACTTACCACCTATTCCTCCGTAATGCAGGCCTGCACAGTATGATGGCCCTATCAAAACACATACCCATTGCAGAAAACTGCTTCGAGACAATTTTTTTTTCAATGTCAAAATTACAAGAGCTTAGAGTACTCACTCTTCTGCTTCCTGTCTACCATATTCTTTAAACATGTAAATCTGTCTACTCTATTCTTTCAGTCTGTACATCTGAATACCCTAGTATTTTAATCTGTAAATGTAAACCTGCCGGTCTCCCTGGCCAGGAGTTAACGCCTTTCTCTGTAATCCCGTATATTCTCGTAACTTAACCTGCGCGAGAATCGGTAGCGGTTCTCGCCGCGTTGGTAACTTACGGGGTATTGAGCCGGCTGCTCTGAAATCAATGGCAAACTACTGAGAGTAATCTTGCCTAGTATATCAACAGCAGCTGGAAAATGCTGATGTTGACTGTAACGTCCTATAAGGAATATGTAACAAAAAAATGTGCCTACCCTATTCTTTTAATCTGTAAATCTATCTACCCTATTCTTTTAATCTGTAAATCTATATACCCTATTCTTCTAATCTGTAAATCTATCTACTCTACTCTTCTAAACTGTAAATCTGTCTTCTCTGTTCTTCTAAACTGTAAATATTGTACTCTATTTATTTAATCTGTAAATCTATCTACCCTATTATGTTCATCTGCCAATCTATCTACCCAATTCCCTTCATATGCAAATCTATCTACTTTTCTGCCTCACCGACTGTTTGTCGGTTTGCACTTTTAGGTCCCCCAAAAGTACCTGGAAGTTTCAGACATACCATCATCGCTTTCATGACCAAAGAAAAGTCCCAACTGCAGCTCCCCGCCGCAAGGAACGGGAAACACATCAGGTGTCGGCAAACGCAGCTCTGGGAACCGATTATTTCCCGAGACAAGTGGGCACATCTGGACGATTTTTGCCGTTAACAAAAGTTAAAAGCTTCTTAAAGGCTGAAAGCACAGTTCATAGCCACGTGAGTGTGGAAAACAAGGGGAAACTACCTCAATATGCATCCCAAGAAGCCCAAATGAAAGCAGATAGTGAATCTTAAAGATCTGACAGTGAGTCCCCCAAGCCAGGCCGATCATTTAGGCGTACTGGGGGAGATGCCGAGGGCGAAGGCAGTATGGCTGGTAGATGGAAGGCATGGTTCCCGGGATAAGAGGCAAGGGTCAACTAACATTGAAGATGGACACGTGGCATAGCAGACATGAAGGTACTCTAGGTGGGAACATGCCAGAAGATGGACATGACATTGCAGACATGAAGGTACATAAGGCGGGGAAGCTGTCAAAAGATGGAGAAACTTCTCGACTGGCCGTGATGAGAGCGGAGTTCTGTAAAGTACCTGCTACATGATGATGATGAAAACTGTTGTTTAGTATTTCCTTTACACCGAAACGTCACTATGGCGAACGAGTTACGAACGCTAAACGTCACTATAGCGAACGAGTTACGAACCCGAAACGTCACTGTGGCGAACGAGTTACGAACCCGAAACGTCACTGTGGCGAACGAGTTACGAACCCGAAACGTCACTATGGCGAACGAGTTACGAACGCGAAACGTCACTATGGTGAACGAGTTAAGAACGCGAAACGTCACTATGGCGAACGAGTTACGAACGCGAAACGTCACTGTGGCGAACGAGTTACGAACGCGAAACGTCACTGTGGCGAACATGTTGCGAACGCAATTCGCAATCCCACATACTCGTACCACGTTCCAAAAACAGCTGAGGGTGATTTTGAAGCAGACCACCTTGTGTTGGTTTTCATACAATGGTATAAGTGTCGGTCTTTCATAACTCAGTGGCAAACCACTGAACGTAATCTTGCCGAGAAACCATAAACAGCCGAGGTTGACTTCGACGTCCTATAAAGGATATGCAACTAACTTTTAACTTCTCACGGAATGTTTGTCAGCATTTCTGTCTCCCTGACTGTTTGTCACCCTTTATCTGACCATCTCCGATTCCCAAGTCAGATGACTACCCCCCGCCTCCCTTTTCCCCTGGCACCCAACTCCCACTCCGTGAGTCTTCCCGCAGCACACAATTAAATCTATCGTCACAGCGGCTGCAAGTAAATCCTCCACCAGACCGCCGTAATATTGGCGCTGCGGGCCATGCCAGCACTGCCAAACAAGAATAGCATCTCATTTAGATCCATCAGTCAAGATAACGCGAAGCTGGAAGCAAGACGCCACCGTCTGACATCCCTACCTCTTTCATTACGAAAGCGAAGAGCAAATTCTTCTTTTCCTCTTCCACTCATTGCCTCCACAAAACTTGGAAACGTCCTCAAGTAATGAACAGCCAGCTTCCTGCAACGGCCTTAAGAATTTCTCAGTCTTATTTTCAATTTAGATAAGATGTCAGCCCTCTGACATAAAACTAACTCATTTTGAAAGGCGTTCACAAAGACTGTAAAGTAGGTATCCTTTTGTTGTCGTGATTACGTTTTTTCAGCGTGTGATATTTACTGGTTCTTCTGTCTTTTTCAAACATATTAGGAAAAGTTAGGTAAGTGAGTTGATGAGTGTATGAATATGTCAACTTACCAGCCGTGCATCGGCACACCGCCATACCCCCACCCTCACCTACTCTTTCTGTGAGATATCTTCTTGTCGGTAATTGAAAGTAGATTGCTTCGATTTTTCGCGGGTACCCGGTAAGTCCAAAAGATAAATGAAGAAATGAAATGTAATGTTGTAGATATGCTTAAGTGAAGACTAGGAGAACTTGTTGCAGCGATGGCGCTAGATTCTACCCACTTATCTATCTATCTATCCATCAACCTATCCAGAACTTCCATCTATTTATATGTATGTCTGTCTACTTAACATCCTATCTACCCAGTACACGCATGTGTCTGTCTGTCTGTCTGCTTGACTGTCTGTCTGATTGGCTGTCTGTTTTTCTGTCTGTCTGTCTGCCTATTACCTACCTACCTATCTGTCTATCTAGCTGTATGTCTGTCCATTCGCTCATCTGCCTGTCTGCCAGTCAGTCTGCGTGTCTACCTATCTACCTGTCTGTCAGTGCATTAGTCTGTCAGTGCGTTAGTCTGTCCGTTCCTCCATCTTCTTCTTCTTCTTCTTCGTTCATCCGGAGTTTTTTTTTCTTCCGGATGTGATTGCGTTGTGCCTGTTTACAGCAGAGCTGCGTTCTTGCACCGTTAGGCCGACACATCCGACTTCTGCGGGCATTTGTTGACCGGGTTAACCTTCCCGGGGGTTTCTTAGGACGTTTGACTCTCACTGTTGTGGTGTTATCCCCCATCCTAGCTGGCCCATATAGAACAGCCAAAGATCCTGGTCAGCCCTCAAGGGAAGGCAGGGGCAGACCATGGGCATTCCCCGCCATCCAAGGAGGCTTCCATACTTGCAGAGCCGATACATAGCGCTCTGATACTGGGCTCACCCAAGGAATCGTCACGTCCTGCACATGGCTGCTTAGCCTCACTTCCGTATATTGGGCCTTCCGTTCAAATAGGCTGTTCTTCCGGAAACCAGAAGTATGCAGTCTGCAGATGACATCCACACAGTGAGCTTTCGATTCGGACTTTCCATGTAATGGATTTGCTATCCAAGCAATATTCCATTTCATGCCACTAGGACACTTTTCCACCTTTTTATGAAGCCCACACAGTGGGCTTTTGATTCGGACTTTCCACGTAATGGATTTGCTATCCAAGCAATATTCCATTTCATGCCATTAGGACACTTTTCCACCTTTTATGAAGCCCACACAATGGGCTTTTGATTCGGACTTTCCTCGTAATGGATTTGCTATCCAAGCAATATTCCATTTCGTGCCACTAAGACACTTTTCCACCTTTTATGAGGCCCACACAGTGAGCTTTCGATTTGGACTTTCCACATAATGGATTTGCTATCCAAGCAATATTCCATTTCATGCCTCTGGGTCTTCATGCACCTTTAAATGTCAACCTGTATGTAGTTTAAGTAAGCTGCGTGTCACGGAAAAAACTGCAGTTTAGTGATTCCTTGATAACACACATATTAGAATACAAGGAAGAAGGAGGGTTAACCATTGTGTACTTCATTCTGAGAGGAGGAATAAAGTAAAGAACATTGACCTCCGAATATAAAAATAGGATACAGGTGCTCGCCGAGGTCAGTGGCGGCCGCTAGTATCGGCCGACGGGAAAACGAACGGACAAGAACGGGGAACAGAAAAACGGTGATCAAAGCATAGATTTCTTTGAAGTGCGACCAGCGATTAACGGGAGAACAGCGTAGGAACGGAGAGAAACGAACAACTAACCACTACGTGATTTCACCGCTTTTGATGGGCAGGATACGTCAAGAGATGAGGGTTGAGGATGGTAGATCAAACACTCACCGGAAGATTGGACACTCGTTATAAATATCCGAACCTGGGGTTTCTAGTTAGTGTGTGTTCCAAACTGGGCTGAATGATCTATGCCTCATGAGTGGGGAAAGAAATACACGTCCCTAATGATAGAAAGAATATGGGATATTAGTGTGTTATTCGCTAGTGTATTTCGATTCCAGGAGGATAAGTGCATATATAAGGTATTAATACTATTAGAGTAATAGTTTAGCATAGGCAAATAGATGTGTGAGCATAGCGTTTACCATTGCTTTCTATTAGTGAATAGTTTAGACTTTAGTGAATTCTGCTGTTTATGTCAGAGTAGTCTTTCGGAAGCTTTTCATTACGGCTGGAGAAAGACAATCACATAAACAGTAATATGACGCAGACTTAAATCACCTGATCTAATGTTTATTACCCAGGTTCCACTACACAGCTGGACATATCAAAGAAGATAAACCAGTACATCTCTTGTACAGAGAAAGCAGTGTTGATAATAAAGGAAAGAACATTCACGTTAATCAGTCACTTCACAGGTGCAGTGAAAATATGTCACTATAAGCAAAGTCAACCTAAACAGTCAATAAGAGGTGGTGACATAACGAATGGCCAAGAAATATGTTTTGGTGAACTTCAAGGAAAGACCTTTATTCAAGCAGAGCAAATAGGCTAAAATAGAGTGCAATTAGGTAATCATCTAAAAGAAACATTGAAGAACACGAGAACATTTCACATAGAAATAGACATTTATATACAGTGATGATGTGTATTCAGTGGTGGACTATACTACCTTCCAAAACAGGACATATCTGAACTTCAGTGACTTACCTTTATTGGATTATGTTTCTGATGATAAAACATTGACAATTGTTTTCAATAATTGGATTAAGCCCAGACTCAAGCCGGAAAGGAACATTCAGGGTGAGATCGTTCCATGTCTATGTGTAATGTCTGATGTTTTGGCCGTTTGAATATGCTGGAGAAACTACGAAGAATAACGTCTAAAAGTCCTATCTTGCACTCACATTAGCAGACACTAACAACTACAGATACACATTCAATACATACAACTGACATAGTTTTCAACAATAAACAGGTTATTAATTGTTGGAGGAACTGTTGTCAGGGTATGTTATGAAGGAGAGAGAGAGAGAGAGAGAGAAGAGAGAGCGATATAGTGTATGAAAGACGGAAGGGAGGAATGTAGACAAAAGTCATTCAATACTCCCAATAGTAGAAGGATATTAAAGATGTGCTGGTCGAGTCCACTTTCCTCCAGGGACGATTAGTCACATAATTGGTGGAGCAGCAGGGTAGATACATAATACCCATATGAACTGGAGGCATAACAGGGCATATGCATAGAGGGGTACCTGCATATTGGCACAGGCATAGCGGAGTACCTGCATGTTGGGACATACTGATTGGAATAAATATAAGTATACATTGATGACTTTTAATGGAAGGACGTCCATTGGATATATGGTGCCATTACATTTATGGTAGAAACATTTCATTAAGGCTGGTGACTTTACAGTGAGAAAGTTCCAGACAGGGTGAATGTGGATAGGTGGTAAGACACATTACATACCTAGTCACACGGTCACACGTCTACATAAGTCTTTATCCTAAATCTCCTCTTGTGGATGAGAGAGTGGTTGTTATGTACTGTGTGGTGTTGTAGATTAATAATATTTAATAGACATAGATAATTGATATAGGTTATAATAGATTATCTGGTTACTAGTGAGTACTTCTTTACTGCCTTTGAGGTGTCTTTACTCAACTTGCTGACCTACCTGCTTTAACTATGGCCACTCCCAAAATAACTACCGTTGAACTGAGGGCAAACGGAGAGGAAATTGGGTTATCTGGTTCGGAGCTCACTGATTACATACAGGAAAGGGAGCGAGAATTTCGCCAGGCGGAAAGGGAAGATCGTAAGGCCCAGTTGGAAGCGGAAGGGAAGATCGTAAGGCCCAGTTGGAAGCAGAAAGGGAAGATCGAAAGGCCCAGTTGGATGCAGAAGAAGCCACAAAGATCAGAGAACATGAATACCGCATGAAAGAGTTAGAACTCAAGACACAAACTAAGGGAGAAATAGATGGAGTGGAAGGAAGTTCTTCTTCACCTGGGGCAACCCACATGATTGGACAGGGTTACCATGCCATGAAGTTTCCCTTGGCGGTCTTTGATGAAAGTAAAGAGAAGATATACCAGTTTTTGGATCGGTTCGAGGCTATGGCAGTCGCGATGGGACTGGATAGAAGCCGATGGGCTCTTAAATTATCCCAGGCTTTACGTGGTTCAGGGTACGAGGTCTACACACGCCTACCACTAGGACATGAAAATCAGTACGAGGAATTGAAAGCCGCTTTGATGAAGCATTATGAAGTCACAGCACAAACGTATCGGAAGAAGTTTAGATCGTCTAGACGAGAGCCGGGAGAGCTATTCGCCGCCTACAGTCTAAGGCTGAAATCCTATCTCCAGAAATGGATGGACTTGGCAGAATTCAAGAGGGATTATGAGAGTCTCGAAGAGATGATGGTGGTCGACCAGATGCGAAAGCAAATGTCGAAACCTCTCAGAACCTTCTTGGGAGAACAAGGGGCGGAACGGATTGATGTTGTGAATAAGCTGGCGGAACGATTCGTAGAGGTACATGGGGAGGCTGCGGAACTCAGTATTCAAACCAAAGGTCAGGAGAAACAAGAGAAAAAGAAACCAAAAAACTGGGAAGGAGAAAAAGTGGAACCTTATATAAAGCACACAGAAGAGAGTTCAGAGAAGGTGAAGGAAGGAAACCAGAACACCTCGAATTCTCCAGCGAAACGAAAGTGGTCCGAGAAGTGGTGTTCATTCTGCAAGGTGCCATCTCATAACACGAAGGACTGCAGATCGAAACCTAAAAGTTCTTACTTCGCAGCATGCAAAGTGATTCCTACGACGGTGATCACAGACAAGGCTGAGGTCGGCGAAGGAGAAAGGAACAAAAAGGACACACGGAAACCTAGGAAGGGAACATGGTGCACACCCTGCCAGTCGACAACACATAATACTGTGGACTGCAGATGCAAGGCAGAAGACGCCAATTGCATAACCAACCTCGAGGAATCAAAAGAGGAAGGCAAGGAAACGGTCAAGGAGATGGAAGACACTCCGGACCAAGAGAGGCCACCTGTGGTCGAACTGATTGAAGTAAATGGCCAGCAGGTTGTTTGTCTCTACGATACCGGTTTGGATGGGGAAGCGGTGGTGGATGCCAGCTTAGGTAAGCCCAGACCAACTTACAGGGGAGACCATAGAAATACAGCCGGCAATGAGGAGTGCTGTTACCATGACGCTGCCAATCGCCAAGGTGGAGATTAAATCCAGGTACGTCACGGGCATTATTCCTGCGGCTGTATTAGCTGACTCCCTATTCCCAATGATCATTGGCACGAAATATGTCTTTTTGGGGATGCCCAAACAGCCAGCCCACAAGGGAACAGTAGTCAGTGGATCTCAAGGGAAGGAAAAAGAGGCAGAGACACTATGCGACAACTCAGGGATAGGAGAATTGCATACTGCCCAGAGGAAGGATACTACGTTGCGTCCTTGCTACAGGAAGCTGCAAAGAAGTGCTGAGCCACCAGAACGGGGACAATACTTTCTGAAGAATCGACTACTCTATCGGAGAGCTGGGAGGGGAGATAATCCTGCACGAGCAGTGGGTGGTTCCAGAGACCCACCGTCCTCACATTCTTCAGAGTGGACACATCATAGGCGAGAATCGACATATGGGCGTCAGAGAGACCTTGCAGCAAATTTCCGGCCATTATTGCTGGCCAGGAATGACTGGAGATGTACGCCGGTGGGTGAAATCTTGTTCGGAGTGCCAGAACGCACCACCCAACAAGCGGACTAAGAGTAAAATAGCTCTTAAAGTGGAAGACATAGTGGAAGTGTGGAGTCCAGCAGAGACCAATATACTCCAAGTAGGATGGAAAGGACCTTATCCTGTGGAAAAGGTGGTGTCCAAGAACATCTACAAAATACGGATCGGGGAAGAGCAGAAAAATCTCCCTAGACATCTCATTAGGAAATATGAGGAGAGATCCGGGAGCAAAGCTTCGCACTGTATGGTGATGGCAGCCATTGGGACAAAGGTTACCAGTCCAGACGAAGACCAGAGATCGCCAGTACAACATAGGAGGGCCTATGGGACAGTACGTGATAGGTCAGATTTACCCAACGACAGGAGTAGGGAAATCGCACGTCAGGGAAAGGACAAGAGGGAAACCTGCAATAGTAACCAAGTTCAAAAGGGGTGGGTAACGTCGGGAAAGGCGAGAAATACCCAGGACTCCAACCGAAGATTGGCTGACCCGATACAATATCGCCCAAGATGGTCCTGGAAGCAAAAGTCCAGGAGATTTGGGAAAGACGACTCGGTCCAACGAGGACGAGGCGGAACATCCCCAGAGGAAAAGCCGGGGGAAACCAAGAGAATATGGAAACAGTGTTACAGTCAGGATGGGACGATCCGTCTGTATTGTGAGCCATCGCTTACGCCAGTCGAAAGGAGGTCGACTGAACGTACAGGAGCGATGTGCCAACACTAATGGTGATCATGAGTAGTAGGGTAGGGTGTCTTTGAGGTCGCCTACTGGATGAGGTGCTGATCCATGTGAGGATCCAATCATATCATCAACACGTGATGTTCATAGCTACTTCGAGAGAAGCTCAACGCACGGTGGATGTGATGGACGTTGTTGCTGCAACAGGACTTCACAGTGGAATACATCCCGGGTAAGGAGAATGTAGGAGCAGGATTTCTTATCTAGACATCCAACTCCAGAGGAAGAGGAATAAGTTGGAGGATCATAGGAATCAAAACTACATGATGAAGAGTCGACGCGGTCAACTCTCTTAAGAGGGGGCCTATGTACGGAAAAACTGCAGTTTAGTGATTCCTTGATAACTTACATATCAAAATGCAATGAAGGAGGAGGGTTAACAATTGTGTACTTCATTCTGAGATGAGGAATAAAGGAAAGATCATTGACCTCCGAATATAAAATAGGAAACAGGTGTTCGCAAAGTTCATTGCTTGACGATCTGACCGGACACGGGAAACGGTATGATCGCGCTGGGGGAAACTTCGACACCGGACAAACACAGCGGGAGACGGTGATCAAAGAATAGATTTCTTTGAAGTGCGACCGAGCGATGAACGAGGGAAACAGCTTAGGAACGGAGAGAAACGAACAACTAACCACTACGTGATTTCACCGCTTTTGATGGGCAGGATACGTCAAGAGATGAGGGTTGAGGATGGTAGATCAAACACTCACCGGAAGATTGGACACTCGTTATAAATATCCGAACCTGGGGTTTCTAGTTAGTGTGTGTTCCAAACTGGGCTGAATGATCTATGCCTCATGAGTGGGGAAAGAAATACACGTCCCTAATGATAGAAAGAATATGGGATATTAGTGTGTTATTCGCTAGTGTATTTCGATTCCAGGAGGATAAGTGCATATATAAGGTATTAATATATTAGAGTAATAGTTTAGCATAGGCAAATAGATGTGTGAGCATAGCGTTTACCATTGCTTTCTATTAGTGAATAGTTTAGACTTTAGTGAATTCTGCTGTTTATGTCAGAGTAGTCTTTCGGAAGCTTTTCATTACGGCTGGAGAAAGACAATCACATAAACAGTAATATGAAGCAGACTTAAATCACCTGATCTAATGTTTATTACCCAGGTTCCACTACACAGCCAGACATATCAAAGAAGATAAACCAGTACATCTCTTGTACAGAGAAAGCAGGGTTGATAATAAAGGAAAGAACATTCACGTTAATCAGTCACTTCACAGGTGCAGTGAAAATATGTCACTATAACAAAGTCAACCTAAACAGTCAATAAGAGGTGGTGACATAACGAATGCCAAGAAATATGTTTTGGTGAACTTCAAGGAAAGACCTTTATTCAAGCAGAGCAAATAGGCTAAAATAGAGTGCAATTAGGTAATCATCTAAAAGAAACATTGAAGAACACGAGAACATTTCACATAGAAATAGACATTTATATACAGTGATGATGTGTATTCAGTGGTGGACTATACTACCTTCCAAAACAGGACATATCTGAACTTCAGTGACTTACCTTTATTGGATTATGTTTCTGATGATAAAACATTGACAATTGTTTTCAATAATTGGATTAAGCCCAGACTCAAGCCGGAAAGGAACATTCAGGGTGAGATCGTTCCATGTCTATGTGTAATGTCTGATGTTTTGGCCGTTTGAATATGCTGGAGAAACTACGAAGAATAACGTCTAAAAGTCCTATCTTGCACTCATATTAGCAGACACTAACAACTACAGATACACATTCAATACATACAACTGACATAGTTTTCAACAATAAACAGGTTATTAATTGTTGGAGGAACTGTTGTCAGGGTATGTTATGAAGGAGAGAGAGAGAGAGAGAAAGAGAGAGAGATATAGTGTATGAAAGACGGAAGGGAGGAATGTAGACAAAAGTCATTCAATACTCCCAATAGTAGAAGGATATTAAAGATGTGCTGGTCGAGTCCACTTTCCTCCAGGGACGATTAGTCACATAATTGGTGGAGCAGCGAGGTATATACATAATACCCATATGAACTGGAGGCATAACAGGGCATATGCATAGAGGGGTACCTGCATATTGGCACAGGCATAGCGGAGTACCTGCATGTTGGGACATACTGATTGGAATAAATATAAGTATACATTGATGACTTTTAATGGAAGGACGTCCATTGGATATATGGTGCCATTACATTTATGGTAGAAACATTTCATTAATGCTGGTGACTTTACAGTGAGAAAGTTCCAGACAGGGTGAATGTGGATAGGTGGTAAGACACATTACATACCTAGTCACACGGTCACACGTCTACATAAGTCTTTATCCTATATCTCCTCTTGTGGATGAGAGAGTGGTTGTGATGTACTGTGTGGTGTTGTAGATTTATAATATTAGATAGACATAGATAATGATATAAGTTCTAGGTAGATTATCTGTTATAGTGAGTACTTCTTACTGCTTTGAGGTGTCTTTACTCAAGCCTTGCTGACCTTACATTCTTAACTATGGCAACTCCCTAAAGTAACTACAGCAGAACTGAAGGGCCAACGGAGAGGAAATTGGTTTAGCTGGCTCGGAACTAACTGATTACATACAGGAAAGAGAGCGAGAGATTCGTCAAGCGGAACGAGAAGATCGAAAGGCCGAGTTGGAAGTGAGAAGAATAGAGGTGGAGACCAAACGAATGGAAATGGAACAGGAGGCCAAGAAACTGGACCAGGAGACCAGGAGACTGGGACTGGAACAGGACAACAAGAGGTTGCAAGCAGAGGAAGCCAACAAGATAAGGGAACATGAATACCGCATGCGAGAACTGGAGCTCAAGACACAAACGAATTGAGAAACTGACGGGACAGAAGGAGGATCCTTTTCCCAGGGTTCACTCAACATGAGTGGAAAGGGTTACCATGCCATGAAGTTTCCCTTGGCGGTCTTTGATGAAAGTAAAGAGAAGATATACCAGTTTTTGGATCGGTTCGAGGCCATGGCAGTCGCTATGGGACTGGATAGAACCCGATGGGCTCTTAAATTATCCCAGGCCTTACGTGGTTCGGGCTACGAGGTCTACACACGCCTACCAATAGGACAGGAAAATCAGAGTGAGGAATTAAAAGCCGCTTTGATGAAGCATTATGAAGTCACAGCACAAACGTATCGGAAGAAGTTTAGAGCGTCTAGACGAGAGCCGGGAGAGCTATTCGCCGCCTACAGTCTGAGGCTGAAATCCTATCTCCAGAAATGGATGGACTTGGCAGAATTCAAGAGGGATTATGAGAGTCTCGAAGAGATGATGGTGGTCGACCAGATGCGAAAGCAAATGTCGAAACCTCTCAGAACCTTCTTGGGAGAACAAGGGGCGGAACGGATTGATGTTGTGAATAAGCTGGCGGAACGATTCGTAGAGGTACATGGGGAGGCTGCGGAACTCAGTATTCAAACCAAAGGTCAGGAGAAACAAGAGAAAAAGAAACCTAAAGAACTGGGAAGGAGAAAAAGTGGAACCTTATATAAAGCACGTCACTGGAGAGTTCAGAGAAGGTGAAGGAAGGAAACCAGAACACCTCGAATTCTCCAGCGAAACGACAGTGGTCCGAGAAGTGGTGTGCATTCTGCAAGGTGCCATCTCATAACACGAAGGACTGCAGGTCGAAACCTAAAAGTTCTTACTTCGCAGCATGCAAAGTGATTCCTACGACGGTGATCACAGACAAGGCTGAGGTCGGCGAAGGAGAAAGGAACAAAAAGGACACACGGAAACCTAGGAAGGGAACATGGTGCACACCCTGCCAGTCGACAACACATAATACTGTGGACTGCAGATGCAAGGCAGAAGACGCCAATTGCATAACCAACCTCGAGGAATCAAAAGAGGAAGGCAAGGAAACGGTCAAGGAGATGGAAGACACTCCGGACCAAGAGAGGCCACCTGTGGTCGAACTGATTGAAGTAAATGGCCAAGCAGGTTGCTTTGTCTCTACGATACCGGTTTGGATGGGGAAGCGGTGGTGGATGTCCAGCCTAGTACGCCCAGACCAACTTACAGGGGAGACCATAGAAATACAGCCGGCAATGAGGAGTGCTGTTACCATGACGCTGCCAATCGCCAAGGTGGAGATTAAATCCAGGTACGTCACGGGCATTATTCCATGCTGCTGTATTAGCTGACTCCCTTATTCCCAATGATCATTGGCACGAAATATGTCTTTTTGGGGATGCCCAAACAGCCAGCCCACCAGGGAACAGTAGTCAGTGGATCTCAATTGAAGGAAAAAGAGGCAGAGACAATATGCGACAACTCAGGGATAGGAGAATTGCATACTGCCCAGAGGAAGGATACTACGTTGCGTCCTTGCTACAGGAAGCTGCAAAGAAGTGCTGAGCCACCAGAACGGGGACAGTACTTTCTGAAGAATCGACTACTCTATCGGAGAGCTGGGAGGGGAGACAATCTGCACGAGCAGTGGGTGGTTCCAGAGACCCACCGTCCTCACATTCTTCAGAGTGGACACATCATAGGCGAGAATCGACATATGGGTGTCAGAGAGACCTTGCAGCAAATTTCCGGCCATTATTGCTGGCCAGGAATGACCGGAGATGTACGCCGGTGGGTGAAGTCTTGTTCGGAGTGCCAGAACGCACCACCCAACAAGCGGACTAAGAGTAAAATAGCTCTTAAAGTGGAAGACCAAGTGGAAGTGTGGAGTCCAGCAGAGACCAATATACTCCAAGTAGGATGGAAAGGACCTTATCCTGTGGAAAAGGTGGTGTCCAAGAACATCTACAAAATACGGATCGGGGAAGAGCAGAAAAATCTCCCTAGACATCTCATTAGGAAATATGAGGAGAGATCCGAGAGCTAAAGCTTCGCACTTTATGGTGATGGCAGCCATTGGGACAAAGGTTACCAGTCCAGACGAAGACCCGAGATCGCCAGTACAACATAGGAGAGCCTATGGGACAGTACGTGATAGGTCAGATTTACCCAACGGAGGGAGGAGGGAAATCGCACGTCAGGGAAAGGACAAGAGGGAAACCTGCACTAGTAACCAAGTTCAGAAGGGGTGGGTAACGTCGGGAAAGGCGAGAAATACCCAGGACTCCAACCGAAGATTGGCTGACCCGATACAATATCGCCCAAGATGGTCCTGGAAGCAAAAGTCCAGGAGATTTGGGAAAGACGACTCGGTCCAACGAGGACGAGGCGGAACATCCCCAGAGGAAAAGCCGGGGGAAACCAAGAGAATATGGAAACAGTGTTACAGTCAGGATGGGACAATCCGTCTGTATTGTGAGCCATCGCTTACACCAGTCGAAAGGAGGTCGACTGAACGTACAGGGAGCGATGTGCCAGCACTAATGGTGATCATGAGTAGTAGGGTAGGGTGTCTATGAGGTCGCCTACTGGATGAGGTGCTGATCCATGTGAGGATCCAATCATATCATCAACACGTGATGTTCATAGCTACTTCGAGAGAAGCTCAACGCACGGTGGATGTGATGGACGTTGTTGCTGCAACAGGACTTCACAGTGGAATACATCCCGGGTAAGGAGAATGTAGGAGCGGATTTCTTATCTAGACATCCAACTCCAGAGGAAGAGGAATAAGTTGGAGGATCATAGGAATCAAAACTACAGGAATGAAGAGTCGACGCGGTCAACTCTCTTAAGAGGGTGCCTATGTCACGGAAAAAAACTGCAGTTTAGTGATTCCTTGATAACACACATATTAAAATACAAGGAAGAAGGAGGGTTAACCATTGTGTACTTCATTCCGAGATGAGGACGAATAAAAGATCATTGACCGACAAATATGAAAATAGGATACAGGTGTTCGTAAAGTTCATTGCTTGATGATCTGACCGGATACGGGAAACGGTACGATCGCGCTGGGGGAAACTTCGACACCGGACAAACACAGCGGGAGACGGTGATCAAAGAAATAAGAACTCTTTGATGGGCGACGAATGATGAGCGTAGGGGAATAGCGGAGAAGACGAAGGGGACACGACACGGGGCGCATTTAACACTACGTGATTTCACCGCTTTTTGATGGGCAGGATACGGCAAATTTGATTGTGGATCAAACAATCAACGGAGGATTGGACACTTGTTATAAATAGTAGCAACTGGGGTTGCTAGTTAGTGTGTGTTCCAAACTGGGCTGAATGATCTATGCCTCCTGAGTGGGGAAAGAAATACACGTCCCTAATGATTGAAAGAATATGGGATATTAGTGTGTTATTCGCTAGTGTATTTCGATTCCAGGAGGATAAGTGCATATATAAGGTATTAATATATTAGAGTAATATTAGCATAGGCAAATAGATGTGTGAGCATAGCGTTTACCATTGCTTTCTATTAGTGAATAGTTTAGACTTTAGTGAATTCTGCTGTTTATGTCAGAGTAGTCTTTCGGAAGCTTTTCATTACGGCTGGAGAAAGACAATCACATAAACAGTAATATGACGCAGACTTAAATCACCTGATCTAATGTTTATTACCCAGGTTCCACTACACAGCTGGACATATCAAAGAAGATAAACCAGTACATCTCTTGTACAGAGAAAGCAGGGTTGATAATAAAGGAAAGAACATTCACGGTAATCAGTCACTTCACAGGTGCAGTGAAAATATGTCACTATAACAAAGTCAACCTAAACAGTCAATAAGAGGTGGTGACATAACGAATGCCAAGAAATATGTTTTGATGAACTTCAGGGAAAGACCTTTATTCAAGCAGAGCAAATAGGCTAAAATAGAGTGAAATTAGGTAATCACCTAAAAGAAACATTGAAGAACACGAGAACATTTCACATAGAAATAGACATTTATATACAGTGATGATGTGTATTCAGTGGTGGACTATACTACCTTCCAAAACAGGACATATCTGAACTTCAGTGACTTACCTTTATTGGATTATGTTTCTGATGATAAAACATTGACAATTGTTTTCAATAATTGGATTAAGCCCAGACTCAAGCCGGAAAGGAACATTCAGGGTGAGATCGTTCCATGTCTATGTGTAATGTCTGATGTTTTGGCCGTTTGAATATGCTGGAGAAACTACAAAGAATAACGTCTAAAAGTCCTATCTTGCACTCACATTAGCAGACATTAACAACTACAGATACACATTCAATACATACAACTGACATAGTTTTCAACAATAAACAGGTTATTAATTGTTGGAGGAACTGTTGTCAGGGTATGTTATGAAGGAGAGAGAGAGAGAGAGAAAGAGAGAGATATAGTGTATGAAAGACGGAAGGGAGGAGTGTAGACAAAAGTCATTCAATACTCCCAATAGTAGAAGGATATTAAAGATGTGCTGGTCGAGTCCACTTTCCTCCAGGAACGATTAGTCACACTGCGGTCAACTTTAGCTTATTGATATCTCCATAGAGCTTTTCCTCAAATGAAGCAGGTGTGGGCCAAAATATCTTTCTCTGTTCTACATACGTTGGGCAATCCTGCAGCAAATGTTTTGCTGTCATTTTCCAGTTCTAGAATTACATTCATTGGTATCTCCTATCTTTAGTTTATTGAACAAGTGGTATTTCAGCCTGTTATGTCCTGTGCGGAGTCTGAAGATTGCTACTTGTTCTCTTCGGTCGAGTTTGTAATATGCATCATCCTTCTGATGGCCTGGATGCTCTGATTCCCATTTGGTTCTATAAGTGCTTTTTATCAACCTCTTTGCCTCATTATAGGTTATGTCTATGTCAGGCTGTGGTAGTCGTCCGCCCTCTTTTGCCAGTCTGTCAGCCTCTTCGTTTCCAGGTATACTGCAATGTGATGGGATCCACTGTATTACAACTTTTTTGGATTTCTGGCATAGACCAGGAGTGCTGCTCTTAGGTCAGTTAGTTCTGTGCTGTTATTGCTCTTCAGTATTGAGACAGCTGACTTTGCATCTGTGAAGATAGCTATTTGCTTCTCTTTATTTTCCTCCATCGGGAGCATTTCTGCTGCAGTTTTCAGAGCCTCTACCTCCGCTTTGAAGTTACTTGAAAATTTTCCAGTTGCCATTGAATGTGTTTTTTTCACTCCATTTTTTAAATTTAGGAGAATTCCTCCTCCTCCATTCTCTATTGAAGTTTTGGCTGATCCATCCGTATATGCATGGGTCCAATTCCTGCTTGGGTAATGTTCTTTAATGTAGTTTAGGGTTATTTCTCTTCTTTCGGTTTCATGCTGAGTGTTCTTTTTCTCAATACCAGGAATGTTTTCTATCATCTCAGGCAGTTGCTGCTGTCTCCAAGCTGGGAACTTGTGTGCATTGTGTATGGGCTTGACTGTTGATATGTTAAGTATAGGATCTGCCCTAATCCTTCGTTTTGCAGTTTCTACAAAGTTGCTACGCTTCAGTCTTCCCTTTCCAAAACCATTAAATCTGTTGTACATAGGGTGGTCTGTCAATCTTCTAAATTTTTCTGCTTGTTGCTGGGCTCTGCTATCTCTTCTATCCTGCATTGGTTGTAAACAAGTGATCTTTTCTAGTTCATTAATAGGCGTTGTCTTCAGGCTTCCAGTTATGATTCGCATTCCTTGGTTTTGGACTCTACTTATTTTGTTAAGTTTGACTTAGCTGCTGTTGCCCAAGCTGCAATGCCATATTCCAGTACTGGCCTCACCCGTCCAGTATATAACTTCTTGAGAACTTTCTCATCTGCTCCCCACGTTGTACCAGCAAGCTTTTTCATGATTGCCATTCTCTGCCTTGCTCTTGTTCGATTTTTCTCAACCTGTGTCTTCCATGTCAGGCGACGATCAAAGGTGACTCCTAGATAGTTTGGATTTTCTTCATGGCGCAATATTTTTCCATTCAATACCAGCTTAGGTTGCTGAGTTTTATTTGAGAGGGAGAACACTGTGCATGTTGTTTTCTCCTCACTTATCTTCACTAGCCATGATTTTGACCAGTCCTCTAGCGCTAATAAGGCTTGCTGTATTCTGCTGTTAGCTGTACTAATATATTCTTCAGATGTCCATATGGCTAGGTCATCTGCAAAGGAGGATGTGTGTACTCTGGCTGGAAAATTTTCTGTGATGTCATTTATATATGCTAGGAATAATGTTGGTGAAAGAACTCCTCCTTGGGGGACACCTTGCTCCAGCAGCATCATTTTGCTTGTTTGTCCTTGTACTTTTGTCCTGGCAGTTCTGTTCTCAAGGTAGTGGCTGATCCATTTATACATTTTTCCACAAACATGCATGTTTTGCAGTTTTACTTTCAGTCCTTCCTTCCATACTTTATCAAATGCTTTTTCTAAATCTATCCAGACTGCTAGTGTGTGCTTTTTCTCTTGGAAGGCATCCTCTATTTCCTGAGCTATATAGGTTATTTGATCTTCAGTGGATCTGTACTTTCTGAATCCTGCTTGGTGTGGTGTTAAGAGTTTGTTTTCTTCCAGATGCCATGTTAGCCTGCCATTGATAATGCGTTCCATTAATTTTCCTACACAGCTAAGTAGACTGATAGGTCGATAGCCATTTGGTTCTTCCAGGTCTTTTCCTTTCTTTGGGACTGGTATTAGTATAGCTTCCTTCCATGCCTGTGGGACTATTCCTCTCTTCCAGCTGTTATTTAGGACTGCTAGTAGTTTCTTCTTTGCCTTGGTGCCTAGTCCTATTAGCATTTCATTTGTGATTCCATCCTTTCCTGGTGATTTCTTCTTTTTTAGGGTATTCATTGCCTGTTCCATTTCTTCCATTGTTAGATTTGCCATCATATATTCTGCTGCTGTCTCTGTATTTCTATGATGTATCTGTTTGTCTTTGATTGCTTTCTTCTGTTCGGTTGTAATATCAATGTGGTTTGCATTTGCATAGTGTTCCATTAGTGCATTTGCAGCCTTTTTTCCTGTAAGCAAGGCATTTCCTTGTTTAATTGTTATTTGTTTGTTTCTAGGTCCTTCATTGTTCATGGCTTTCACTAGTTTCCATAGTTTGTTTCCATCCCTGTCAAAATTCAGGTTTTCTGTTTTTTCCCTCCAACAATCTCTTGTTGTTTGATTTACTGTTCTTTTATATTTTGCTGAGATGGCTTTGAGAGAGATATTCGCTTCAATTGTTTGTTCTCTCTCTGCTGTCTTCCTGGCATCTTCAACTTTGTCCTCCAAACTTTGTAGTTCTTCAGTCCAGTATGGTTTGTAATTTTTCCTCGCTCCTCTAGGAATGGACTCAGTGGCTGCCTGTATTATCGCTCTGTTTAGACTTTCCACCATTTGCTTTATGTTGCCATATCGTGTATTTATGTTTTCACAATATTTGTCTGTTAGTATGGCAAATCTGTCCCAATCTGCTCGTTTGTAATTCCAGCGGGGCAAGGGCTTTTGCTCCTGTGGAACATACTCCATATTCATTACAAGCTTGATTGGTCTGTGGTCACTACCTGCTAATTGGTCCAGCACATGGCGATCGATTTTGTGGAGGATGTCTCCTGTGCAGAAAGCTAAGGTCTGGAGTAGAAGTGGTAAGCCATCTTCTGGAGTAGAAGCTCGGTGTGTCATCCGCTTTGTTGAGTAGATGGAGATTTGAGTCTATTTCCCAGTCCTCCAATTCATCTCCTCTTTTGTCAGTATCTGGGTATCCCCATCTTTCTGAACGGCTATTAAAGTCTCCGACAATAATGCAGTTTGTGTCAGTTATTTTCATGTTTGAGAGTGTAAGGTCCTTATCTGCTGGGCTATACAGATTGTAGATTCTTATTTTCACGTCCTTTATCATTATATCAACACCTATAATTTCCGTTTGGTTGTCAGAGATCACAGATACTTCGCTGCAAGGTATTGTATTTCGTGTAAGTATTAGAACTCCTCCTTTGTGTCCTTCGCGGTCGAAACGTGTGGCCTGATATCCTCTGACTGAGAATTTGTGATTGGCGTTGAGGTGTGTCTCTTGAATGCATGCCACATCTATTCTATCTTTATGAAGACGCTGTGTTAGGGAGTCTTTCTTCTTGTAAACTCCTTCGGCATTCCACTGTAGTATGTTGAGTGTCCGGGGTATTTGGTCAATAGCTCTTAACCTACTCCTCTGTGCCTTGACTCCACAGCACAGGGGAAGGTGACCACCAGTAGTCATGGGTGGACCCCCTCGAGGCAGGGGGCCCGGCACTATCGCCGCCTGATGGGACTTCACGGGATTAGCACCATAACGATTAATTTTGATTTGTGACATCATGAATTAAGTTACGTTGCACTGCTTTGTCAAGCCTGTGGCTCAGTACATCCGATTTCGACAAGCATTTATTTGGGATGCTTTCCCTAGCCTTTGACTGTCCCCAGTCTACCTACAAGGCAGCAGGTTTTACGTTGCACTGCTTTGTCAAGCCTGTGGCTCAGTACATCCGATTTTGACAAGCATGTATTCGGGGTGCTTTCCCTAGCCTTTGACTGTCCCCAGTCTACCTACAAGGCAGCAGGTTTGTGTGTCTCTTCGTCTGGTCCCTCTCCCTTGACCTGTCCGACATGGGTGGCCCTACCAGTAGCTGTGCTACCGTCGGCATAGCTCTTGGGGTCATTGGGACGCATAAGCCCCTCTACCTCGTCACGGTGGACACACAGCAGAGGGGGTTCCTCCATCTGCCTTTCGGTCTGCCTGTCCACCCACCTACTATCCATGTATCAGTACACCAGTGCACCGGTCGGTTTGTGTATATGCATATATCTCAACGGCTTTCATGAAAAACAAACGAAGTTGAAATCATCACGGCCACAGATTAGAGTATCAAACACCTGGTCTCAGTACGTGAAAGACCTCTTGAACCATACACGCAAGGAACATTGGCGTTCACAATAGCAACGAGCGACCACCAACTGCAATATCCCGAATCCAGACAATGTGACAACTGAAATGATCAATGTCTTAGAAGAATATGGAATAACCAAGTCATCAGACGTCTGAACACAATATATGATAATGGAGATAAATAAATCTATGATATGTAAATCTATGATAATTGCAATCCCGTAGAAATCAGAAGCCTTGTAATGTGATCAACATTGAACAATTAGCATAATGAGTCATGTTACAAAGCTTTTTGCTAAGAATCATTATGCGCAGGTTTAGGAAGAAAATACAATCAGGGACAGGAGGAGAACGATGTAAGTCTGAAGAAGACAATGCAACATGAAATATATTGGACAGACTGGTAGACGCCTAGCTCACCGCTTTCGGGAACACCTTAGGGATATTATACAACGCTCAGGACTCAGACAAACCTGTCTCTAACCATTTCAATTCTTCTGATCACAATGGAGCCGACGATGTATGGGTCACAGCATTGAAGCCATGCTACTCTAATAGGTTAATTAGGCTTAATTTGGAAAGCCAGTTAATTTCCCTCTTTAGGATGTATCCATCCAGCGCGAATAAATACTGTTGCAGATGTCACTGTATAATTCTGCTGACTCCCCTCTATATAACCATATCTAAGTGTTTGTACACCTTCAGCTCCACATTTTGTTATATAACCATATCTAAGTGTGTGTACATCTTCAGCTCCACATTTTGTTATATAACCATATCTAAGTGTTTGTACACCTTCAGCTCCACATTTTGTTATATAACCATATCTAAGTGTTTGTACATCTTCAGCTCCACATTCTGTTATTTGGCACCTTTCACAGCTGAACTTCTGCGCCGCCTTCCTGGCCACGAAGTATATGTACAGTCCTAGCAGCGTACCTAGACTTTTGTGTGTTTATGTTTAATTTGATTAAATTGTATAATTTCATGCTTTTGTTTACATCTGTTTGTGTTGTTCCCGATGAAGATTATTATGATCGAATCATCGATTCGTTTTGTCGTGGTATAACTTAGTGTTATCTTATTTGTTTGTTATCAGTTATCTTTCCCCTGTGATTTACGTTTCCGTGTTGGAGCACGTGAGTTGTTGGGGGGGGGGGGGGGGGAGGAGGGGGGGAGGAGACAAAGAAGAAATGACCGAAAGAAGACAGGAGAATATAACAGTGAAAGGCTAAAGAGAAGGGAGAATTGCGATTCAGTTATTAATTATCCATACCTTCTTTGTACATTATTCTCAAACTTACTTTATCAAGCCGCGATAGTGTAATGGCTACACATTCGCCTGCCAGTCGGGTGGTCATCAGTTCGACCCGATTCCCTGCGAACTGGATAATTTATTTTTAATTGACCTGGGCTTTCGGATCGACCAAGTCTACAGTTGGTACCAGGAAATGTCTACGAGGAGGAAGGCGGTCGACGGAGTGCGGGCCGGTCTATAAAATATATATCTAAGCACCCTATGCTCCACGCGCCTAAGGCGAGTACAAGGGTCCTTTACTTTACTTACTTTACTCATATTTATTACATGTGTCCAGATTTCCTTACATTTATTAATGTCAGAGCTGAACAGTTATTATAATCATGACCCAAGGGCAATGTGTTCTGATTACCAGGCATATCTTGGCCCAATGTTGTGCAGGGCTGTGATCACGGACGCCTCACAAATGATGAACGTCCACATTACCATTGTTATAACCTGGGTATAAATATGCATGACTTGGCTTCCAGTGGAGATAAACCCGTTTTGCCAGCAGTATTCGCCTTGGACAACTCCCAAAAAGGTGTGCAATCGATCCGGAAAGGGGCCGACAGAAATGTCAGTCATGGTGGAGCCCTTGGGTAATTCTAGCTTTTCCTGACTCCACTTTTGACATTCTTACTCTTTTGTGCCGTAGAGAGGTTTAAAAAAGGAGAGGGGAAAGACAGAAGTAGGTTGTGTCGGTGGTTTCTCTGTATAGGCTGGGATGGTATTATCTTTCGTTTCCCCAACGAATATGGTTGGTGTGAGAGTGTGTGAGTATGAATGTGTGCGTGTGTGTGTGTTCTTTCTTCCCGGACTTTTGTCACCATGCAACATGGTCTTATAATGGGAAACTTCAGAACGTTGTGTTGCCATCAATACCAGGCAGTGTTCGTGACTTGAGAAACCTGTTTGTGTTTCTTGTTTGGTACTTTTGCGTTATGATGTTCCCGTATTTACCCTGTGTAACTTGTGGCAATATACTGTTGTTCAATGCAGACATGGCGCTGGCTGAGAAAAACTAGTGGGAGTGGTGGTAGCTGTAGTGGTGGTGGTGGCGGCAGCAGCAGCAATAACAGTAGTAGTTGTAATCATAATAGTAGTATTATTAGTAGCAGTAGCAGCAAGAGCCACAAAGTAGTAGTAGTAGTAGTAGTAGTAGTAGTAGTAGTAGTAGTAGTAGTAGTAGTAGTAGAAAAACGGCGAGTGGGCGGACGGGCATGAAGACAGACAGACAGACAGACAGACAGACAGACAGACAGACAGACAGACAGACAGACAGATAGATAGATAGATAGATAGATAGATAGATAGATAGATAGATAGATAGATAGATAGATAGATAGATAGATAGATAGATAGGAAATAAAGGGGTGAATTGATGACTGATTTTGTAACATTAGTTTAGTCCAAATTTTGGTACCAAAATATGTGGGAAATGGAGAGAAAGATAAAGGTATGCGAAAGATACGCAGAAGGAGTGTGCGCGCATACATAAATATATATATATATATATATATATATATATATATATATATATATATATATATGTGTGTGTGCATGTGTTTGCGCGCGCGAGTGTGTGTGTGTGTGTGTGTGTGTGTGTGTGTGTGTGTGTGTGTGTGTGTGCGCGCGCTTACTTGCTTGATCACTAGTAAAAGTTTAAAACTGTGTTCAGACATGGTGAATGTTTATTGCGCGGAAATATCCCTCGTCGTCCCCAAAGCCAACGGCTCCAGGCAAGTTATAAAACAACGGGGTAGAGCAAACGTTGGTCGACATCTAACTGCTCGGCCAATTACTGTCGGAGAGGCCTACGTAATATTTATACTTCCAGACCCCATATACGCCGAGTGAGCCAAATTAGGCCTTCATGTGCGGACATTAAAACACTCAACGAGAATAGCTGTGTATGGGAATATATATATATATATATATATCATCGTATATATATGTGTGTGTGTGTGTGTGCGCGCGTGCGTGCGTGCGTGCGTTGGTGGGTGTGTGCCTGCGTGTGTGTTTATATAGACTACTTTTCAAACTGACTGGGTCTGGAAGTTATGGATAGATTTAAATTAGACGCACATCTTCATCATTATCATGTGGCGTATGGATAGGAGTGGCGATCATGGTTCTAAATTATACACCATTAAACCCTCTCCATTTGAAGGCAAACTCTTTGGAGATGTCAATAAGCTCAAGTGGGATGCTGCTTTCTATAGATATAATCATACTGATGCCGGAAGGTGCACTGAAGAAGCAGGAAAGTGGGGATGAAGGGTAGGAGGGGAATGATTGGAAGTTGGAGCAGGAGGACAATAAGAAGAAGGTGGAGGAGTACAGGGAGAAGAACGAGGAGGAGGAGGAGGTCCGAGTTCTGTCCTCACTATTAACTTGGACCAAGCCATTAAGGTATTTTGCATTTTGTCGGGAGTCTCCGTGGCGAAGTGGTTAAGCCGTCTGACTCGGGCTCCGAAGGTTGTGGGTTCGATTTCGGGCCGCTTCCTTCGGTTCTTCGGAAAATCCTGGGGGGTCGTCGCTGAAGCTACGAGTTTGGGCTGTGTGCGACGCTTTCGGCAGCCCGCGCTTATCATTTGGATAAAACCCCGATGCAATGAAGTCGATCCTTTCGACTTTTAAGCGACTTTTTAAAGCATATTGTCTTCCTCTTGCTCTTTTCCAATCAAAGTTGTCATATTCACTCGATTGTCTAGTGTACTTCTCTCCACAAGCTACTCATAACTATTTAGTGTATACATCTAAAGTCCCCATTCAGTGTGCAATTTTCATCTCCTTCTTGATCGAAAACCTCATTATATTTTTTATTCCTCGATAGTCTAATATGTGCTGCTGGCAGAGAGCCATTGGTGGATTAACGTAAGGCCTTCTGTCCTTGAGCCTAGTCTCTAATAAGTACCAGGTCTTGCAACAGTTAACAGACTAGGTAAGCACAGAAGGTTGTTGGCTGCAGGTAAAAAGCGTTTGGAGCGACTCATCTATGAAAATCAGTTATACAAGAGGGTGAAAATATACAACATAGAGTACGCTGAAGTGAGTTAATTAAGGGTCTATCTGCAATAGGGATAAAGGACAATTGAAGCAGGTAAAAGGTTTCAATAATGGATGTATTGTGCGTTTTTTTTAAAATCATTAATAAGTGTCATCAACTTATAGAGCGAGTACTCGTATTACGAGCACCCTTAAACTTGGACTGAGAAGAGATTTATTGTAATATATCTCTTCACTAGCACTGTAGCTTTTAACTGCTCATAAATTTATAAAGCGAGCACTCGTATTAGGAACAATCTTAAACTTGGGCCGAGACGAGCACTTTCAGTTGAATGATTCAACAGAAACAGAATGAACAAGGCTGCTGAAGATTTGAGTGACTAGATAAAGAGCATGATACCAACGGAGTTAAGAGTCATTGTATGTTGACGAATCTATAACACAGTGTATCAGAAAACCCACGGGAACGACTTCCCGTCTGGAATTTCATTGGACAGGAACATAATTGTATGTCCGTTTTAAACGTCGCAAACAAGCACAACATTGTTTAGCTGTTTGTGATTTTCTAGGCAATTTTACGTCCAATAGTTTGTCATTGCCTTCTGAATACTGGAAACTGGGTCCAGCTAATTTAAGTGAACCTACAGTGCCATGCATTCTTATACGTCACTTACGGAGTGTTTGGGGAGAGGGGAATGGGGGCCGGTAACACTAGAGAGAACACAATTAAATTTTTTAAATAAAAATGTAGCTTAAGATACATCTAAACGACTGTCGTGAAATGCCGCCTTAACATCCCAGAATATTTTTCTCGGTCTCCAAATTTGAGAGGCCAAATTGAGAAAGAATGAATTAATCACGCTACTCCAAAATTATCTAGTCGTGAGGTAAGATTATTCACAAAAAGCTTCTAGCCATGACGTAAGCTTGCAGATGGCAAGTAAAATGGCAACTAGATAATTAGTATACACCTTGGGAAACTGCTGACCCAGACATGCTGAATCAACAATGAACTGGGCCATGGACTGTGTAATTAAAACCGACCAGGCATGACACCTGATAAGCAGGGGTAGAAAACCGCCCAGGTGTGAACAACATTGACCCAGGGAAAGATAATAGCCCCAGGGCTGTAAACTAAGCCCCGCCCACTCTGACTGGCAGACTCAGGGGGTGTGAACCAGGTCTGATGAGACAATTAACACTGAGCCTGTGGACTTGGGACCAGAGAGAGAGGAGCAAGGTGTGATGGCCAATTGCAGTGATAATTGCAATTAACGCAAGGGGGAGATAAAGGAAGAATTGATGACTTGAATTCCTGGGAGATAAGGGTCTACTGCTAGGCTAGGTATAAAATCCCCTGCTAGACTTTTCCCCTTTAGATTAAGTCTGACTTCAGAACAGGTAGGAACTATCTCAATGATCTGTAGTCCTATGCATGATTATTATGTTAGATTTCACTACAAAAGTTATTTCTTAGTTACTTATTTTCAGTCTATATCTGATCTAGGTTATTGCAAGAACTATCATTGTCATAGGTTACTTGAGTGTTCTTTCTAAGTTCTGTGTTCAATATCATTGTGCTTAATGTATTACTCTTCTGAGAAGGAGAAACTTGTGAAAGGCAGATCTTGTCTAGATATACTTGAGGTGTCGTAGCAAATGATTGCCATCTCTTTCTAAACTAGACTAGTCTCGTTTTGGTGTGTGCATTTGTTGTACAGAATATAGTCAACTGACTATTCATTTAATTCTTACAACAGCAGTAACTAAGTGGTAACTTCAATTAAGACTTGTTGTATATCTCATTTTGTAGCTATACAATATTAGTACTCATTAATAATGCCTGATGCTATTATGTGAGTATCATTAGATGTCTATCTTGAAGTAATATAATGTTTACGGATATGTTGGATGTATGTATGTGTAATTTCATATGAATATACGATGCTAGGAATATGCGTCGTACATATTCTTTTTGTGTATATACATCTCATTTCGTATACCTACAAACTAACTAGTGCATTATGCTATTATGTTAAAGTATCATAATATGTCTAGTTTAAGTAATGTTTTATGTGTATTGGATGTTTGATATATTGATTTGTCATATGCAAACCTACCAATATGAAGTGTTATGCTATTTTTGCGCATTGGCACATTGGCCAATGATTGTGTTGGAAGCAGAGGTGTAATGGTACAGACATTACCCACAATTGGTAGTATAGGGTATATGGTGCTAAACTTTCTCAGTGTATTGTGGGCGTGCGTCCACGGTAATGCATGGAAACCTGGCACAGCCACTGGTCACGGCTTGCAAGCCCGGATGATCAGGCATTGTTATAATACCCTTACCGACCCTGTGAGCTGCTAAACTAACATTGGACGGAGCGGCTGTACGACACAGAATTTCTGTATTAGCGACATGGGCATGGGGCGGCAGAAATGTAATCATTACAGGCGTGTGAGACAATTGAAACGCCCGTCCCCGACTAAGACAGTAGGAGGGAGAAGGAGGATGGTGAACGCAGTCGAACTGAAAGATAAACTTGGCCAGACTGGTCATTGTATATGTTTGTGTTATATGTTTTAATTAGGATTGCGCTGATGTAGAACTGATATAACACATTCTTGACTTGTCTCTCAAGCTCTCACAAGGAGCCCTATGTTATAGATCTCAAGACTAGAGACTACTGACTAGGAGTGTCAGGACTGGCAGGATCGTCAGAATACCGGCAAGCTGTTCTTTTTCTCTTTGTTGAGTCTACTGGAGAGTGGGGATCTGGACCACAGTTCCAGATAGATGAAGTAACAAGTAAAGTTACGTAATGTTTTCTCATCACAATATGTTATATGATTTTATCATCCTCATATTGACAATCATCCGATGTCTATTGTTATGATTAGCAAATAAATGTTGTAGTATTGTAACTCATAGTTCTGTCATTATATTTTATTCCAATTGTGCATACGTGTTGTTGTGTACATTGGTGGGGGTTCACTTACACACCAAGGAAAGGAGCAGTCAGGGAGAAAACCTGTACTGAGATAGTCGTCTATACTAATATATTTAGACTTAAAACATCTATCTTAGCTAACCTTCTCTTTCCTATACCTTGGCGAATATTCAGCACAGTTCATTTCATTTTGTAACGAGCCACTTGGAGCTGTACGTTGGATATTCATGGGCTTAATCTAGTAGTTCAGCCATATAGATTTTGTCCCTAGTCAGCTTCTGACTATTTGGGGTTGCTCGCCAGTGAATAATACATTCATCTAGCCGGTGGGGCACCCCGACTTCTGACAGATTGAGGGCTCGTCCGGGATTCCAACCAGGATTCTAGTAATCATAGTGATTCTACTAGACCCTAGACATACGATTTTTAAAAGTTAACTCTTGTAATCTTCAATCATCAAAATAGACTATCATCAAATGTAGCTACTTTTAGTTGAGGAAGTTTCAGAGTACATATATAACTTTTCAAAAGTATAACAGATAAGAACTTATGAGAAAACTACCTCATCTATCATTTATGGATAAGTATTTAATTCTTATCATTTAGTGTATCATTCATCATTTAATGATAACTGATCACTTTAATCATAATTACATTGATGTGTTTGATGATTTAACTGCTTGACTGATTTGCAATTTTATGCTAATATATGCCATGTTCATTTTGACATGTATGCAGTGCATTTTAATGTTTATTTAGGTAAATATTACTGTTGCTTACTGTGTAGTATATCTCTCACACTTACTTCACTGCTGTCGCCACGTACTACTTGAATATTATTTTCAGTTGTCTTTCACTGCTGAGGCTAAACTATACACATTGGATAGCGTAGACTGTCAGTAGTTAACTCTTGTCTTTCTAGCTTAGATCTGACTTTTGATATATACATAGGAGCTTACCTGAATATAGTCATTAGCAATTATGTTCTTGCTTTACCGGAATCTTGAAGAGGATCTGAAGGCGCGCGCAGATTTCTCAGAGACCTGCGAGAGGGTGGGGCATAAGAGAAGGCTTAAAGGGGGAGCAACTAGAAACATATATCATAGCAGAGTTAGAATGGTGGGACCAAGAAGAAGAAATTATGTTTAAAGAAGATGATGAGTTCTTTGAAGCACAAGAGCGTAGCAAAACTGAAGGAGTAAAGATGGAGAAAACGCATAGGGAAGCAGTCAATGCAGAGAAGCTAACCTTTCTAGCGGAACATAAGGTAGGAGATACTGGATGCTCACCCAACCAGGAAGGAAGGGACATCTTTGCCACCCACCGCAGAATCAGAGGTAGTGGACCGGGAACTACAGGTTCTCATTCGACCCAGTCCTAAACGGAAAAGAGGGAAGAAAAAACGTGCCAAGGGCACTTCAAACAGTCACAAACGTGATAACTGTTTGCACCACGGCAATAGTCGTTTGACAGTAGAGGACCTTCAGGAAAACCACTTGACGTCTATGAGAAATGAATCTCGAGAGAAAGAGGAACTGAAGACAACCTTTAATGAGGTCGCAGGCGGAGACCTAGCCGATTCTCACATTCCCTTCTGTTCACAGAATCACGAAGTGGAATTACATCTGACTGAAATAGGGAGGATGGAAGTAACTGAATCCCAGGTGAATTTCATTACTGCAACGCGGGAAGAATCACTAATTATCAGTTCAGATAATTTGCCTACTAACAGTTACCCAGAGGACAGCTGTTCTTACCACAAGATATGTGGTTTAACTGGTCCGCTAGTACAAGACTCCCAGGAATCTCATTTTACTTCAACGAGGGGTGAAACTCAAGAAGAAGAGGACCTGAGGACATCTTTTAAGGAGGTCGGAGATGGAGAGGTAACCGACTTTATTATTCCCTTCAGCCCAGACGAGGAAGAAGTGGGATTAAATTTGACTGACAGTGGGATGAAGGATGACCCGGAACCCCTTGTGATCTTTGAGGCTGCAGCTCAGGAAAAGACACTAGATCTCAGTTCAAATCATTTACGTAATGTGATGGATTGCTTACACAGCCCACCACAGGATTTACCTCAACTGGACTTAGCCCATGAAAGCACGACCAGAGAGGAACATCCAGACCAGGAAACATTTCCAGGTGTTATCTCACAGTATACCAGTTCGGAGACTAAGGAAACACAGGGAATTGTTAGGAGCCAGAATATGGATTCTGATTTTGTGCAGACAACATTGTCTGTAGTTACTAGCAAAGAAAACTCTTCACACAAGATGGAGGTAGAAACTGCTAGCATCGCTATAGCTGAAGTTATCAGGGAATTCCAGCAACAGGGACCTGAAGTAACAGAAGTCAAGAGGGGTTTGGAATCACCACTCTTAGGACTCAATCTACCCTTCAGTCAGGTCGATTTGATAGGAGTAGATCAGCTATTTGTGGATACTTTATTCAAAAGTAACACCACTTTATTGCCCTGGAGTAACTATGTTATTTCTCAAGGCTGGACAACTTGGCTCACTAAATTTCTAATTTCTAGCACGGTTTTCACACGAAACTCTAATGCAGAGAAACTCAGCCCATTAACTGAATATCAGGGGAAGAAACCGCGACACCGAGGAGGGACGATTGTTACGCCCGACTTTGAAGGAGGAAAGCGCCAGTTGAATTTATATCATGGGACCATGATGTGTAACATTATTCCTTTTAAAAGGAAGCTATTGATGGATCTGTTAAGGATCTATAATGGATGGAGGAATATCACGGAGACAAGCTTTGCTGTGGCCAGTTTATGCAAGACGTCACTACGGGTACATCCTCGGCTGAAAGGAGTAAATCACATGAGTGAATGGTGTAAAACAATTGCTGCCCAGAGGCGTAGAAGAATCCCGTTGATTGTGATCTTTCCCAGAGGGGTAAAATTACAACCTCCTGACAATTACCGGATTTTACCAAGCTATTGCATGGAATCCCGGCCGAAAACCAGGTACAAGGACCTATCCAAAGTATCATGGGAGTATGGAAATGGAACGTCTTTAGGCAGATGCCGGACAACCCACTGCCACAAGGAATATTGGAAACCTTTAGGCAGATACAGAATGGAGAGTGCTTAGGCATTATTCTGGGATGTACGGCGTGCGTTGAAAAAAGATTTCTGGCAGAAACTTTTTTTTAAGGGGAAAGCTCTGTCGTGAAGTGCCGCCTTAACATCCCAGAATATTTTTCTAACTCTTCACACAAGATGGAGGTAGAAACTGCTAGCATCGCTATAGCTGAAGTTATCAGGGAATTCCAGCAACAGGGACCTGAAGTAACAGAAGTCAAGAGGGGTTTGGAATCAACACTCTTAGGACTCAATCTACCCTTCAGTCAGGTCGATTTGATAGGAGTAGATCAGCTATTTGTGGATACTTTATTCAAAAGTAACACCACTTTATTGCCCTGGAGTAACTATGTTATTTCTCAAGGCTGGACAACTTGGCTCACTAAATTTCCAATTTCTAGCACGGTTTTCACACGAAACTCTAATGCAGAGAAACTCAGCCCATTAACTGAATATCAGGGGAAGAAACCGCGACACCGAGGAGGGACGATTGTTACGCCCGACTTTGAAGGAGGAAAGCGCCAGTTGAATTTATATCATGGGACCATGATGTGTAACATTATTCCTTTTAAAAGGAAGCTATTGATGGATCTGTTAAGGATCTATAATGGATGGAGGAATATCACGGAGACAAGCTTTGCTGTGGCCAGTTTATGCAAGACGTCACTACGGGTACATCCTCGGCTGAAAGGAGTAAATCACGTGAGTGAATGGTGTAAAACAATTGCTGCCCAGAGGCGTAGAAGAATCCCGTTGATTGTGATCTTTCCCAGAGGGGTAAAATTACAACCTCCTGACAATTACCGGATTTTACCAAGCTATTGCATGGAATCCCGGCCGAAAACCAGGTACAAGGACCTATCCAAAGTATCATGGGAGTATGGAAATGGAACGTCTTTAGGCAGATGCCGGACAACCCACTGCCACAAGGAATATTGGAAACCTTTAGGCAGATACAGAATGGAGAGTGCTTAGGCATTATTCTGGGATGTACGGCGTGCGTTGAAAAAAGATTTCTGGCAGAAACTTTTTTTTTAAGGGGAAAGCTCTGTCGTGAAGTGCCGCCTTAACATCCCAGAATATTTTTCTAACTCTTCACACAAGATGGAGGTAGAAACTGCTAGCATCGCTATAGCTGAAGTTATCAGGGAATTCCAGCAACAGGGACCTGAAGTAACAGAAGTCAAGAGGGGTTTGGAATCAACACTCTTAGGACTCAATCTACCCTTCAGTCAGATCGATTTGATAGGAGTAGATCAGCTATTTGTGGATACTTTATTCAAAAGTAACACCACTTTATTGCCCTGGAGTAACTATGTTATTTCTCAAGGCTGGACAACTTGGCTCACTAAATTTCCAATTTCTAGCACGGTTTTCACACGAAACTCTAATGCAGAGAAACTCAGCCCATTAACTGAATATCAGGGGAAGAAACCGCGACACCGAGGAGGGACGATTGTTACGCCCGACTTTGAAGGAGGAAAGCGCCAGTTGAATTTATATCATGGGACCATGATGTGTAACATTATTCCTTTTAAAAGGAAGCTATTGATGGATCTGTTAAGGATCTATAATGGATGGAGGAATATCACGGAGACAAGCTTTGCTGTGGCCAGTTTATGCAAGACGTCACAACGGGTACATCCTCGGCTGAAAGGAGTAAATCACGTGAGTGAATGGTGTAAAACAATTGCTGCCCAGAGGCGTAGAAGAATCCCGTTGATTGTGATCTTTCCCAGAGGGGTAAAATTACAACCTCCTGACAATTACCGGATTTTACCAAGCTATTGCATGGAATCCCGGCCGAAAACCAGGTACAAGGACCTATCCAAAGTATCATGGGAGTATGGAAATGGAACGTCTTTAGGCAGATGCCGGACAACCCATTGCCACAAGGAATATTGGAAACCTTTAGGCAGATACAGAATGGAGAGTGCTTAGGCATTATTCTGGGATGTACGGCGTGCGTTGAAAAAAGATTTCTGGCGGAAACTTTTTTTTAAAGGGGAAAGCTCTGTCGTGAAGTGCCGCCTTAACATCCCAGAATATTTTTCTAACTCTTCACACAAGATGGAGGTAGAAACTGCTAGCATCGCTATAGCTGAAGTTATCAGGGAATTCCAGCAACAGGGACCTGAAGTAACAGAAGTCAAGAGGGGTTTGGAATCAACACTCTTAGGACTCAATCTACCCTTCAGTCAGGTCGATTTGATAGGAGTAGATCAGCTATTTGTGGATACTTTATTCAAAAGTAACACCACTTTATTGCCCTGGAGTAACTATGTTATTTCTCAAGGCTGGACAACTTGGCTCACTAAATTTCCAATTTCTAGCACGGTTTTCACACGAAACTCTAATGCAGAGAAACTCAGCCCATTAACTGAATATCAGGGGAAGAAACCGCGACACCGAGGAGAGACGATTGTTACGCCCGACTTTGAAGGAGGAAAGCGCCAGTTGAATTTATATCATGGGACCATGATGTGCAACATTATTCCTTTTAAAAGGAAGCTATTGATGGATCTGTTAAGGATCAATAATGTATGGAGGAATATCACGGAGACAAGCTTTGCTGTGGCCAGTTTATGCAAGACGTCACTACGGGTACATCCTCGGCTGAAAGGAGTAAATCACGTGAGTGAATGGTGTAAAACAATTGCTGCCCAGAGGCGTAGAAAAATCCCGTTGATTGTGATCTTTCCCAGAGGGGTAAAATTACAACCTCCTGATAATTACCGGATTTTACCAAGCTATTGCATGGAATCCCGGCCGAAAACCAGGTACAAGGACCTATCCAAAGTATCATGGGAGTATGGAAATGGAACGTCTTTAGGCAGATGCCGGACAACCCACTGCCACAAGGAATATTGGAAACCTTTAGGCAGATACAGAATGGAGTGTGCTTAGGCATTATTCTGGGATGTACGGCGTGCGTTGAAAAAAGATTTCTGGCAGAAACTTTTTTTTAAGGGGAAAGCTCTGTCGTGAAATGCCGCCTTAACATCCCAGAATATTTTTCTCGGTCTCCAAATTTGAGAGGCCAAATTGAGAAAGAATGAATTAATCACGCTACTCCAAAATTATCTAGTCGTGAGGTAAGATTATTTACAAAAAGCCTCTAGCCATGACGTAAGCTTGCAGATGGCAAGTAAAATGGCAACTAGATAATTAGTATACACCTTGGGAAACTGCTGACCCAGACATGCTGAATCAACAATGAACTGGGCCATGGACTGTGTAATTAAAACCGACCAGGCATGACACCTGATAAGCAGGGGTAGAAAATCGCCCAGGTGTGAACAACATTGACCCAGGGAAAGATAATAGCCCCAGGGCTGTAAACTAAGCCCCGCCCACTCTGACTGGCAGACTCAGGGGGGTGTGAACCAGGTCTGATAAGACAATTAACACTGAGCCTGTGGACTTGGGACCAGACAGAGAGGAGCAAGGTGTGATGGCCAATTGCAGTGATAATTGCAATTAACGCAAGGAGGAGATAAAGGAAGAATTGATGACTTGAATTCCTGGGAGATAAGGGTCTACTGCTAGGCTAGGTATAAAAACCCCTGCTAGACTTTTCCCCCTTTAGATTAAGTCTGACTTCAGAACAGGTAGGAACTATCTCAATGTTCTGTAGTCCTATGCATGATTATTATGTTAGATTTCACTACAAAAGTTATTTCTTAGTTACTTATTTTCAGTCTATATCTGATTTAGGTTATTGCAAGAACTATCATTGTCATAGGTTACTTGAGTGTTCTTTCTAAGTTCTGTGTTCAATATCATTGTGATTCATGTATTACTCTTCTGAGAAGGAGAAACTTGTGAAAGGCAGATCTTGTCTAGATATACTTGAGGTGTCGTAGCAGATGATTGCCATCTCTTTCTAAACTAGACTAGTCTCGTTTTGGTGTGTGCATTTGTTGTACAGATTATGGTCAACTGACTATTTATTTAATTCTTACAACAGCAGTAACTAAGTGGTAACTTCAATTAGACGTTGTATATCTCAATTTGTAGCTATACAATATTAGTACTCATTAATAATGCCTAATGCTATTATGTTGAGTATCATTAGATGTCCATCTTGAAGTAATATAATGTTTATGGATATGTTGGATGTATGTATGTGTAATTTCATATGAATATACGATGCTAGGAATATGCTTCGTACATATTCTTTTTGTGTATATACGTCTCATTTCGTATACCTACAAACTAACTAGTGCATTATGCTATTATGTTAAAGTATCATAATATGTCTAGTTTAATTAATGTTTTATGTGTATTTCATGTTTGGTATATTGATTTGTCATACGCAAGCCTACCAATATGAAGTGTTATATTATGGTGTGCGCATTGGCACACTAACCACCGATTGCATTTGTAGCAGAGGTGTAATGGTACAGACATTACCCACAAGTGTTATGGGGTATATGGTGCTAAACCTTTTTCATCATATGGTGGAGGGTAATTCACGGAAGTCTGGCACAGCTACTGGTCCCGGCTTGTAAGCCCGGATGATCATGCATTATTATAATACCATTACCGACCCTGTGAGCTGCTAAACTAACATTGGACGGAGCGGCGGTACGACACATAATTTCTGTGTTAGCGACATGGACATTGGGCGGCAGAAATGTAATCATTACAGACGTGTGAGACAATTGAAAAGCCCGTCCCAGACTAAAGACAGTAGGGAGAAGGAGGATGGTGAACACAGTAGAGCTGGAAGATAAACTTGGCCAGCCTGGTCATTGTATATGTTTGTGTTATGATATGTTTTAATTAGGATTGCGCTGATGTAGAACTGATATAACACATTCTTGACTTTCTTTCAAGCTCTCACAAGGAGCACCTATGTTATAGATCTCAAGACTAGAGACTACTGACTAGGTAGAGCCAGGACTGGCAGACGTCAGAATACCGGCAAGCTGTTTTCTTTGTTGAGTCTACTGGAGAGTGGGGATCTGGACCACTGTTCCAGATAGATGAAGTAACAAGTAAAGTTACGTAATGTTTCTCACCACAATATGTTATATGATTTTATCATCCTCATATTGACAATCATCCGATGTCTATTGTTATGATTAGCAAATAAATGTTGTAGTATTGTAACTCATAATTCTGTCATTATATTTTTTTCCAATTGTGCATACGTGTTGTTGTGTACATTGGTGGGGGTTCACTTACACACCAAGGAAAGGAGCAGTCAGGGAGAAAAACCTGTACTAGGATAGTTGTCCTTAAACTTTAATTCAGACTTAAAAATCTATCCTAGCTAACCTTCTCTTCCTATTCCTTGGCGAATATTCAGCACAGTTCATTTCAATTTTGTAACGAGCCACTTAGAGCTGTATGTTGGATATTCATGGGCCTAATCTATAGTTCAGCCATATAGATTTTGTCCCTAGTCAGCTTCTGACTATTTGGGGTTGCTCGCCAGTGAATAATACATTCATCTAGCCGGTGGGGCACCCCGACTTCTGACAACGACATTACACCCTCTCGTGCCACGAGAACAGAAAATTAGGACGACTGGAAAATTCCCGGTCCAGTAATATAGATGATACATTGTGAAATAAACTAGTACTCTTTTGTGTATCAATTTGTGCCTACCAGTGGAACCATAGTGTTTGGACCAATATGGCACCTGGAGTTAGTCGTTATCACTTGCTGGGCTTATCTCTAGGGCCAGTCGTACGCAGTTGTGAATACAAAGTATTTATTTTCTAATGCTTTTTATGTCACAAAAAATAACTAATATTTATTTAATGGTGAGAAAAAAAGCTGTTTGTGCATCAGCACCATCTGTTGAGCATTCAGAATGGAATCTCGCCCAGAGATCGGAGTGGCTTCATAGAATGGATTCTCGCCCAGAAGTCGATGTGGCTTCAGAGAATGGAATCTCGCTCGGAGGTCGGAGTGGCTTCATAAATGTAATCTCACCCAGAGGTCGGAGTGGCTTCATAAATGGAATCTCGCCCAGAGATCGTGGTAGGAGTGACTTCATAGAATGGAATCTCGTCCAGAGGTCGGAGTGGCTTCAGAAATGGAATATCGCTCAGAGGTCGGAGTGGCTTCATAGAATGGAATCTCGTCCAGAGGTCGGAGTGGCTTCATAGAATGAAATCTCGCTCAGAGGTTGGAGTAGTTTCATAGAATGGAATCTCGCCCAGGGGTAGGAGAGGTTTCATAGAATGGAATCTCGCTCAAGGGTCGTGGTCGGGGTGGCTTCATAGAATGGAATCTCGCTCGGAGGTCGGAGTGGCTTCATCGAATGGAATCTCGCCCAGGGGTCGTGGTCGGAGTGGCTTCATAGAATGGTATCTTGCTCAGAGGTCGGAGTGGCTTCAAAGAATGGAATCTCGCCCAGGGGTCGGAGTGGCTTCATAGAATGGAATCTCGCCCAGGGGTCGTGATCGGAGTGGCTTCATAGAATTGAATCTTGCCTAGGGGTAGGAGTGGCTTCATATAATGGAATATCGCCTAGAGGTCGTGGTCGGAGTGGGTTCATAGAATGGAATCTTGCCCAGGGGTTGGAGTAGCTTCATAGAATTGAATCTTGCCCAGGCGTCGTAGTGGATTCATAGAATGGAATTTCGCCCAGGGGTCAGAGTGGCTTCATAGAATGGAATCTTGCCCAGGGATCGAAGTGGCTTCATAGAATGGAATCTTGCCCAGGGGTCGAAGTGGCTTCATAAAATGGAATCTCGCCCAGGGGTCGGAGTGGCTTTATAGTGTGGAATCCGACTCTTATTTGAGACATGCCACGTTCCAGTCCATTTCAGGATAGATTTTCTCAGGACCATTTTCCATAGACACCCGATTATTCTTGTGTAGTCAATCAGATGTCCAGCCTCCTATGATAAGGGTGACCCAGCTTAAAATGGGTACTAGAGGATTTGCTGGGAGGTAAAGGCGGATGGCGTGACAGTGACCACATCATCAGTAGAGTGTCTATTAGTCTAAAACTAACAGGCCAACACCATATACCCAAGGCGCTGCTTGGTACAAAAATATGTCCTTTTTTTTCATTTACAGGATCCCAATGGACTGCCCGTAGAAATACTAAGAAGTATTTATAGGACAACTTGTCAAAATTTCGATACCTCACAGCTGAATATGTGTAGTAGTTTAATATTTGGCGAGTAGGAGAGTCTGTCCAGCAGGCTGTGACCAGAGTGAGTAGGTAGGGTAGGTAGGCAGTAGGAGGACCTTTTTGCACCCCTTACGGCGCATCGGGCCTGCGGTGTTATGTCCAGCCAATATTTGTATAGGCCAATCGGCACACGGTGGCAGATGCGGCCAGTATCAGGCCGGCTGTAGCGAGCGTGGCGTTCTGCAAATGACTTCCCAAACAAGATTGATTTACCTGTTGAGAAAGTTATATGCATGCTCTTTACAGGACGTTGCAAACAACGCCATTTTTTGTTTGTTTGTTTGTTTATTTGTTTGGCGCTGTTTGTGATTTACTAGACCAGTGGTTCTCAACCTTTTTTGGTCCATGCGCCCCTTTACCATATGTTCAGAACGGCACCCCCCCCCCCTTTTCGAATTTCCTCCCTATAAATCTCCCCCACCCTTACACAGTATACATAAAAATTGAAGCTAAATTTAATAACACATACTAGAACAAGTCTAGACATCTACGTAAAACATTATTTGCGGGTCTACTTACGTTATAAAACGAATTTCATTAGGGCGAGAAGTACAGAACCGTAAAATTTAGAGGGAAAAAACAATATCAAGTAACTGGTTCTTGTATTAATACGACCTTGAAATAATCTTAACTCCCCCCCCCCCCCCCCCCCGAAACCCTAAAATTCCCCCCTGTGGATGGGAGGGGGGATTCCCCACCGGTTGAGAACCACTGTACTAGACAATTTTATATTCAGTAGTTTGCAATTGCTTTCCGAATGGCTGACACATCATATCATCGTAATCAACGCAAATCAGTCTGCTTCCAAATCAATACAAGGTGATCTGCCTCAAAATCAGACGAAGCTTCAAACCCTCGACTCGATATTTCAGGGAACTGGGAAACTGCGTTTCACTAAACCCTGAGCCAAAGACGCCGACATCTACCCGTTTACATGCTTTCTTCTTCACCGCGCAACAATCATTGCAGCTAACTGAAACATGGGCACCCTAAATGAGTCACAGAAAACAGATTATTTGCATTACGCTAATTGGCAGGTAGACAAGTGACGACCGGACACATCGACACATGCTGCACACGCTAAACAGGCACTGACTGGCAATGGAAATTGAATTGCCGTGGCGATGCCTGTCGTCTGCTGAAAGATCTTTCGATTTAATTAACCCTCGTCACGCTAAATTTGTAATTATTTTGCATAAACGGTCGATTCGCCTGGAGCTTTTAGTGGATCTCCAAAAGTTGTGTATTCATTAACGTAACATTCGATTGCAAATAAACAAGTAATAACGACTGTTATAATTCGAATATTCACAATATCTAACACAAACATTGGCGTGAATATATCCACAAAAGTCTTTAATAAAAAGAACACACAGATTAAAAACAAGAATAATTAGCTGGGAAAACTGTAGATGCCCGATTTGTAACCCTTTGAAAATAAAGTTCGTTCGTTCGAATACTTCTATAATCGAGTGAAAGCAAAGTCACGAGGAACTGAGTCAGTCCTCTGGGTATCGGTTTCCATCTTCGATAAAGACTTCGGTTGTAACGTTCGCTTTCATCTGCGTGTTTCCTTTTGCTGCGTTCATTCAGATTTCAGTACCTGCTAGAGGGCTGATACTGATGATGGTGATGATGGTGATGATGATGATGATGATGATGATGATGATGCTGATGATGATGATGGTGATGATGATAACCTGTTCTCGCAAACCCTGTCTGCATTGCTACATTGTCCATGATTGGTTGAAGTGTGTGTAGCGAAACCCCAGTGGCCCATGTCCTCATACCTATCCGCTCAATTCCTTCGGAGTGGAATTCTCTGGGTTACTTTCATAACCCGAGCATTTGACACGAATACTTTGTAATCTATCTGTTCTTCGGGAAAATCCAATGGCACGCCTTGCACCAAATATGACCTAGGGTAATGGTTGGCGTGAAATGTCCGTTGTCAACCTTGTCGGTTGTTGTCGGCACAATGTATTGAAGTTTTAAAGAATTATACAGATAAAGTGCCGCATCCTACTGCTGGGGAATGAAAGGTAATTTAGATTAATTGGTCCTGCCAGACATGGGCATATTAAGCTTGGTCGTCTCAAATAATGAGACGAATTGGTGAAACGGCAGTCTTGCCAATTTGGCTAAGCGTCTAGATCTGGGCATGGCGGGGGAACAAATCGGGGTTATCCTTCTTCCTATGGCTTTACCTCTGTTTAGTGTTCTCTTTCATTTGAATATAAACATTCTATAGCTATGGCATGTCGAGGGGAGGGAAGGGCTCCGTGGGGACCGGTTCCACCCATCTGAGTTATATCTTCTTGAGCCAGAAGAGGCGATCCACTGTGCTATCTCTTTCGTCTTTCGGCTGATTTGGGGGGGGGGGGGGGGAGCCAGGTGGACCGGGTGGTTCCTGGTCGATAGGAAGATGTTGGGAGTATAAATGGACTTCCCTGTCTCCCTGAGAGAACCTGAACTCATCTGAATGTATGGGTTATGTGAGACACGGCCGATACATTGCGGTGACAGCTCAGACAAGAGCGGCGGCCGGACAGGGTAGTTTCCTCTTTCCTGTTCTTGCTAGGGATGGGGGAGGGAGATGCACTGCGGTCCATACAGACCCACTATTATGATTAGTTAAGAGTAGGAAACATACATAATTACGCACACTACTCCACAATAGCTTTGTAGTGAGAAAGGCAAGGTTTGCAAGTGAGAGGTAAGCCTGAGAAGGTATGTGCCCAATATTAATAAAGGCATGGTATGAGTGTGGAGAGGAGTGTGGTATGAAGACAATTGAATACTAGGTAATTGTATGTATTTTATGTATGGCAACCGACATGCTGAGACCATTGGAATCTCCATGCCGGCTGTATATGAAGTTTACACCAGAGGCTCTCAAAATTGTTTTAACTTTACAGGATCCTTCTTTTGACGGCGAATATAGCCGGAAGTTTCGACAGAGCATCGACATAGAACATTATGTTTACTAGGAAGTCCCTGCTGCTGTTGGGCTATACCAGATAGAACCACGGCGGGCCCGAACGAATACTTTCAGAACACCTCGGCAGGCTTTTCGTTGAGCTGGGATCGAGTATGTTTGCATTCTGGGCTAAATCCCGCCTAAGTCACTGACACACCCGGGCATATATCCTATTTATTCTCCTTGAGTATTTCCCCACCAAAATTGTACCACGTGATCCCAGGGCACTTTCCCTAATCATTGGACACAATACATTCGTGTATGCCACGGAAACTTGGAATCCTGGATCGATGGAACCTTGTTGTTCGAACAACCTACGCGGGAAATAAAGACCAGGGAACTTGCTGTGAGGTGGTGGTGAATTCATGGGACAATATGGAAAACGATGATCTAGGATATTTATATTTGTGTTGATATTGTATGGACTAGTTTTCTCTCTAGATTGTGTGTAGATGTTTATGAGTTAATCGCCAGATATTTTTTCTGTGCTGTTATGTATTGAGTTATTAAATTTACAATTACAAATATGTTGAAGAACGTCATGTTGTATGCGTGTCAGCCAGAACGACCCTGCAGGAAATAGGTCCTGAGGTCGAAAGAGAGAGTGACAGTGAGTCCGGGGGAAACGGAGGAGGGTTGGCAAGCAAAGACCTATCCCAGCCAGGGCTATAGAATAATATTGAAATATTGTTACATAGTTACTTGGGACCCTCCACGTAGCTTGTTACAATTTCTGGGGGCACGTCGCGGGATATTTGAAATCCTGGTGGAGGTCTGGCTGACATAGTGAAAGGGGACAGATATTCTTGTCTACTATCAATAGGTTCTGCCTACCGTACCTGGCTATTGTCTATACTCTTCCTGACACAGACTGACCGACATACGACGTGGTGTGGTCAGGTAAAATAATCAGTTGTATACTAGAGATTGAAATTTAATATACAATTATCTCTTCCCTTACCCTCTGAATGTAAGATGGCATCCGCTAAATTTAATGTTGCCGAAGTACAGGCTAAAGGTCGAGAGATGGGCTACGATGGTGTAGAGTTACAAAACTATGTTCAGGAAGTTGAAAGAGACTTCAGACAGGCTGAGCGCGAAGCTAGGAAATTTAAGATCGAGCGTGAAGCTAAGAAAATAGAAGCTGACCGCGAAGCTAAGAAAATAGAAGCTGACCGCGAAGCTAAGAAAATGGAAGCTGAGAGCGAAACTAAGAAAAGGGAAGCAGAACAGGCCGTCAGAGACCATGAGTTCCGCATGAGGGAGTTGGAGCTTAGAGCTAAAACTGCCAAGGAAAGCGAGGGTGCAGTGGGAGGCACAGTTCTACCTGACTCAACAACTCCTAGTGGCGGTCAATACCAGGCAATGAAGTTCCCTTTGCTCCCGTTCGATGAACACAAAGAGAAGATCGACCAGTATCTTCAAAAATTCCAGTCGATGGCTTTGGCTATGGGACTGGAACGTGGGAAATGGAACTTGAAACTCTCGCAGGGCCTGAGGGGGACCGCGTACGAGGTCTATTCAAGGTTGCCACCTGGTATGGAGAATGACTATGAGGCTCTGGAAAAAGCATTATTGAAAAGGTTCCAGATGACAGCCCATACATACCGTCAGCAGTTCAGAAAGTCCAAGAGAGAGCCAGGAGAGATGTTCGCAGCCTACAGCGTTAGACTTAAGTCTTACCTTTTGAAGTGGATGTCATTGGCTGGATTTGCTAACGACTATGAAAGTTTAGAAGAATTAGTGGTCGTGGACCAAATGAAGAGAATGATGCCTAAGCCATTGCAAACCTTCTTGCTTGAAAATGGGGCAGAAAGGTTAGACATAGTCAACACATTGGCGGAAAGGTATGTGCTAGCTCATGGGGATAATGGGGAACTGTCACAACCCAATCCCCGACCACCAGACACATGGTCTGTAAAGAAGAAGAACCCTAAAACAGCTCACACCAAGAAGGAGGATCCTTTCGATAAAGTTCCAATTAAGAAACCCTCTGGTAAGAGTCCACCTGGATCTCCTAAAAGAAAGTGGAGTGAAAAATGGTGCGCCTACTGCAAATCTCCCACACACAATACGGCCGATTGCCGGCGCAAACAGAAAAACTCTCACTATGCTGCCTGTCTTGTAGAAACCGGGGAAGGGTCTAACAAGGAGGTAGAAGGGAGGGGTCTTGAGAACAAAGATTCAGAGAAACCACCAGTAGTAGAAACGATACTTGTGAACGGACAACCAGTTGAGTGTCTCTATGACACAGGTCTGCAGTTTGAGGCTGTAATTTCATCACACTTAGTGAGCCCAGAGCAGTTAACCGGGGAATCTATTGAGATTCAAACGGCGACAAAGAGTGCGGTGGCGATGTCTCTTCCAATTGCGAAGGTGGACATCAAATCAAAATATGTTACCGGCACTATACATGCAGCCGTTCTGCTCGATCCTATCTTCCCAATGATCTTGGGTTGTCGCTACGTCTTTCTAGGGATTCCAACCGAACCCATGTACGTAGGGGCGATGCAAACCAGATCTCAATCGGAGGATGAGCAGACGCCAGCCTTGATCGTGGATCCCTTGCCTGGGGAGTTACGAGCTGCTCAAAGCCAGGATGCTACTTTGCAACCTTGCTTCAACCAGTTGCCAAAAAGTTCTGACCCACCAAGACGTGGTCAGTATTATATGAAGAATCGGTTACTGTACCGGAGAGCCGGAGTGGAGGAACGCCAGCATGGACAGCTGGTAGTTCCTAAGGCTTATCGGGAACAGCTTCTTCATATGGGACACACCATTTCTTTCAGTGGACATATGGGTGTCGGGGCAACTCTCCAGCGCATTTCCTGCCATTACTACTGGTCAGGGATGACTGGAGACGTGCGTAGGTACGTCAAGTCGTGCCCAGAGTGTCAGCGTGTGGCACCAAAACACTGGACGGCTCCGGTAGTCTTGGGTGACATGCCCATTATGAACTCTCCTTTCGAGAGAGTTGCCATCGATCTTGTTGGTCCTCTTCCTCGGACTAGGAAGAGAAATAAGTACATTCTCACGATGGTGGATTGCTGTTCCATGTGGGGTGAGGCGGTAACTTTGGCCACAATCGACTCTAAGCGAGTGGCTGATGCACTGATGGAGACCTTTACTCGGTTGGGATTTCCCAACCAGATCCTAACGGACAATGGGTCTCAGTTCTGTGGTAAGCTGATGGAAGAAGTCTTTCGTATCTTCCAGACTAACCACATTCACACAAGCCCGTACCACCCTCAGTCTAATGGGCAAGTAGAGAGGTTTAATGGTACATTGATGACCATGCTTCGGAAGCTGGCTCAAGAGAAACCAGACAGATGGGATGAGTATATCCCAGCCGCCTTGTTCGCCTATCGGGAGGTTCCCCATGGGTCGACCGGGTTGCCACCAGCCACTCTACTATTCGGGAGGCCAATCAAAGGTCCCTTAGAAGCCCTATTGAGATGTTGGACAGAGGAAGAAACTTCCGAAGAAGTTGTATCCTCATATAAATACGTCGAAGAGTTAAAGAAGAAACTCCAGACGGGTTGGGCTTTGGCAGCTCAGAATCTGAGGGCGGCCAGAAAGAGACACGCGGCCTACTACAATAGAAGGACGAAAGATAGGTCTCTTAAAGTGAGGGATCGGGGTCTGTTGTTACTTCCAGTAGGTTCCAATAAACTCGAGATTGGTTGGCAGGGGCCTTTCCCGGTGAAAAGGGTTGTGTCCCGTACCAATTATGCTATCCGGATCAGGGGGAAATCTAAAATCTTCCACATTAACCTCCTCAAAAAATATGAGGAACGATCCGATGGTACTTCTCTCCCACTCATGACTATGGCGGTCGCGATGGAAACTGAATCGGGCGAAGACGCGGATAGGGAGTATCCTTTACAACCTGGGGAAACCTATAAGGATGTACATATAAATCCTGATCTGTCGACTGAAGAAACAGAACTGGTCATCCGTTTGTTGGAGTCCCATCAAAAGATTCTTACCGATCGTCCAGGGCGGACAGGGTTGGTCGAGTTTGATATGACTCTGACTACCCAAGACCCCATTCGCCAAAAAATATATCCAGTGCCCTTTGCGAAAGAGAAGGCCCTGGAAGCCGAAATCCAGAAGCTTCTGGATGATGACATCATAACTCCTTCAACTTCTCCTTATAATGCCGGGGTTGTCTTGTTGAGGAAGCCAAGCGGGGAGCACCGCTTATGTATTGATTACAGGCATTTAAACAGTTGTACGACATTCCAAGTGGAGCCGTTACCAAACACAAATCAACTGTTTGCCAGATTAAATCGGGCAAAGTAATTTTCAAAAATCGATTTAAGCCGGGGATATTATCAGATCCCTGTGAAGCCTGAGGTTCGGCCCTTGCTCGCTTTCAGTACTCCGAGCGGCCATTACGAATTTAAGGTGATGCCTTTTGGGCTGAGCAATGCGCCCAGTGTGTTCACACACATTATGAGAAAGTTATTAGACCCTTTAAGGGATCCCTCTGTCGTCTCGTTTATGGATGATATTCTCATCGCGTCTGACAATCTGAAAGATCACCTGAAATCCTTGGAACAGATCTTCATAAGATTGAAAGAGGAGGGGTTAACTGCCCGTTCCAGCCAAATGCATGATTGGCTATCACTCCTTAGAATTTCTGGGACATACTATTACCCCGGGGGTTTGGTACCGGAAGAAAAGAATGTAGAGAAGGTCAGACTCGCACCCCGTCCTAAATCCAAAAAGGATGTTAGGTCTTTCTTGTCTCTGTGTGGGTTTTACCAGAAATTTATTCCGAAGTTCAACGAAATTGGGGCACCGTTAACCGAAACCCTGAAGAAAGGATCGCCAGATCCTATAGTCTGGACCCCGAGCTGTGAAGAGGCTTATGGGAAGCTGAAACAGGCGTTGGTGGATAGGCCAGTCCTGCAACTCCCAAATTTGGAGAAAACGTTTGTTCTAAGAGCCGACGCGAGTAACATAGGGATTGGAGCAACTCTGTTGCAGGAAGGGCGAGAGGATCCTACTGTGCTATGTCCGGTGGCATATGCCAGTAGAAAACTGTTACCCGCGGAACGGAATTACTCCACCGTCGAACGGGAATGTTTGGCTCTAGTGTGGGCGGTACAGAAATTTCAACCTTATCTGTATGGAGTACCGTTCAAAGTGCAGTCCGACCATCAACCTCTGACGTTCTTGGCAACTTCCAAGAAACTGAACGCAAGGTTAATGAGATGGTCATTGCTCTTACAACCGTATCAGTTCACGGTCGAATACATCCCCGGAAGGGAGAATGTGGGAGCGGATTTTATGTCACGGCATCCTATGGTCGAAGGTGAGTGGGAGGTAATTCGAACAGAACGTCTGACAGTTGAAAGTTCGTAGGGTTCGACTTTCTTAAGAGGGGGCCTATGTAGCGAAACCCCAGTGGCCCATGTCCTCATACCTATCGGCTCAATTCCTTCGGAGTGGAATTCTCTGGGTTACTTTCATAACCCGAGCATTTGACACGAATACTTTGTAATCTATCTGTTCTTCGGGAAAACCCAATGGCACGCCTTGCACCAAATATGACCTAGAGTAATGGTTGGCGTGAAATGTCCGTTGTCAACCTTGTCGGTTGTTGTCGGCACAATGTATTGAAGTTTTAAAGAATTTTACAGATAAAGTGCCGCATCCTACTGCTGGGGAATGAAAGGTAATTTAGATTAATTGGTCCTGCCAGACATGGGCATATTAAGCTTGGTCGTCTCAAATAATGAGACGAATTGGTGAAACGGCAGTCTTGCCAATTTGGCTAAGCGTCTAGATCTGGGCATGGCGGGGGAACAAATCGGGGTTATCCTTCTTCCTATGGCTTTACCTCTGTTTAGTGTTCTCTTTCATTTGAATATAAACATTCTATAGCTATGGCATGTCGAGGGGAGGGAAGGGCTCCGTGGGGACCGGTTCCACCCATCTGAGTTATATCTTCTTGAGCCAGAAGAGGCGATCCACTGTGCTATCTCTTTCGTCTTTCGGCTGATTGGGGGGGGGGGGAGCCAGGTGGACCGGGTGGTTCCTGGTCGATAGGAAGATGTTGGGAGTATAAATGGACTTCCCTGTCTCCCTGAGAGAACCTGAACTCATCTGAATGTATGGGTTATGTGAGACACGGCCGATACATTGCGGTGACAGCTCAGACAAGAGCGGCGGCCGGACAGGGTAGTTTCTTCTTTCCTGTTTTTGCTAGGGATGGGGGAGGGAGATGCACTGCGGTCCATACAGACCCACTATTATGATTAGTTAAGAGTAGGAAACATACATAATTACGCACACTACTCCACAATAGCTTTGTAGTGAGAAAGGCAAGGTTTGCAAGTGAGAGGTAAGCCTGAGAAGGTATGTGCCCAATATTAATAAAGGCATGGTATGAGTGTGGAGAGGAGTGTGGTATGAAGACAATTGAATACTAGGTAATTGTATGTATTTTATGTATGGCAACCGACATGCTGAGACCATTGGAATCTCCATGCCTGCTGTATATGAAGTTTACACCAGAGGCTCTCAAAATTGTTTTAACTTTACAGGATCCTTCTTTTGACGGCGAATATAGCCGGAAGTTTCGACAGAGCATCGACATAGAACATTATGTTTACTAGGAAGTCCCTGCTGCTGCTGGGCTATACCAGATAGAACCACGGCGGGCCCGAACGAATACTTTCAGAACACCTCGGCAGGCTTTTCGTTGAGCTTGGATCGAGTATGTTTGCATTCTGGGCTAAATCCCGCCTAAGTCACTGACACACCCGGGCATATATCCTATTTATTCTCCTTGAGTATTTCCCCACCAAAATTGTACCACGTGATCCCAGGGCACTTTCCCTAATCATTGGACACACTACATTCGTGTATGCCACGGAAACTTGGAATCCTGGATCGATGGAACCTTGTTGTTCGAACAACCTACGCGGGAAATAAAGACCAGGGAACTTGCTGTGAGGTGGTGGTGAATTCATGGGACAATATGGAAAACGATGATCTAGGATATTTATATTTGTGTTGATATTGTATGGACTAGTTTTCTCTCTAGATTGTGTGTAGATGTTTATGAGTTAATCGCCAGATATTTTTTCTGTGCTGTTATGTATTGAGTTATTAAATTTACAATTACAAATATGTTGAAGAACGTCATGTTGTATGCGTGTCAGCCAGAACGACCCTGCAGGAAATAGGTCCTGAGGTCGAAAGAGAGAGTGACAGTGAGTCCGGGGGAAACGGAGGAGGGTTGGCAAGCAAAGACCTATCCCAGCCAGGGCTATAGAATAATATTGAAATATTGTTACATAGTTACTTGGGACCCTCCACGTAGCTTGTTACAGTGTGCAAGCTAAAGATTTCTTCTACGGGATGAGACGGGATGAGTCACTTACTCTGTGTACATTTATAGATAGATTCGAACCTGCGAGCTGATATATATATATATATATATATATATATATATATATATATATATATATATATATATATATATATATATATATATATATATATATATAAGATTGAATTTTTATTATTTTTTTTTTGGGGGGGGGGGGGGGGGGGGAGGGGGAAGACTGTCATTTTCTATGTAATTTTACGTTCATTAGTTTGACATTGTTTCCTAAACAACCGGCGCTTATACAATTGTGAAAATTAACGCAATATGGTCTCCTTCCAAATAGCCAGTGGCTGAGTTCGAATCCGGTATGCAGGATTGTGTAAGCGCGCTCATTGCACCACAAATGCTGGGCTTTATCAGATAAGTGAAGCAAATCAATACTACTATATAGATAAGATAAGATAAGATAAGATAAGTGAAGCAAATTAATACTACTATATAGATAAGATAAGATAAGATAAGATGAGCAAATCAATACTACTATATAGATAAGATAAGATAAGATAAGATAAGATCATCAATACTACTATATAGATAAGATAAATAATACTACTATATAGATGAAATAAGATAAGATAAGCAATACTACTATATAGATAAGATAAGTAATACTACTATATAGATGAGATAAGATAAGATAAGCAATACTACTATATAGATAAGATAAGATAAGATAAGATAAACAATACTACTATATAGATAAGATCAGATAAGATAAGCAATACTACTATATAGATAAGATAAGATAAGCAATACTACTATATAGATACGATAAGATAAGATCAGTAATACTACTATATAGATAAGATAAGATAAGATAAACAATACTACTATATAGATGAGATAAGATAAGATAAGCAATACTACTATATAGATAAGATAAGATAAGATAAGCAATACTACTATATAGATAAGATAAGATAAGCAATACTACTATATAGATAAGATAAGATAAACAATACTACTATATAGATAAGATAAGATAAGCAATACTACTATATAGATAAGATAAGATAAGATAAGCAATACTACTATATAGATAAGATAAGATAAGCAATACTACTATATAGATAAGATAAGATAATATAAGATAAGATAAGCAATACTACTATATAGATAAGATAAGATAAGCAAATCAATACTACTATATAGATAAGATAAGGTAAGGTAAGATAAGATAAGATAAGATAAGCAAATCAATACTACTATATAGATAAGATAATATAAGATAAGCAATACTACTATATAGATAAGATAAGATAAGATAAACAAATCAATATTACTATATAGACAAGATAAGATAAGATAAGAAATACTACTATATAGATACGATAAGATAAGCAAATCAATACTACTATATAGATAAGATAAGATAATATAAGATAAGATAAGATAAGCAAATCAATACTACTATATAGATAAGATAAGGTAAGGTAAGATAAGATAAGATAAGATAAGATAAGCAAATCAATATTACTATATAGATAAGATAATATAAGATAAGCAATACTACTATATAGATAAGATAAGATAAGATAAACAAATCAATATACTATATAGACAAGATAAGATAAGATAAGAAATACTACTATATAGATACGATAAGATAAGCAAATCAATACTACTATATAGATAATATAAGATAATATAAGATAAGATAAGATAAGCAAATCAATACTACTATATAGATAAGATAAGGTAAGGTAAGATAAGATAAGATAAGATAAGCAAATCAATACTACTATATAGATAAGATAATATAAGATAAGCAATACTACTATATAGATAAGATAAGATAAGATAAACAAATCAATATTACTATATAGACAAGATAAGATAAGATAAGAAATACTACTATATAGATAAGATAAGATAAGATAAACAAATCAATACTACTATATAGATAAGATAAGATAAGCAATACTACCATATAGATAAGATAAGATAAGATAAGCAATACTACTATATAGATAAGATAAGATAAGCAATACTACTATATAGATAAGATAAGATAAGATAAGCAATACTACTATATAGATAAGATAAGATAAGATAAGTTAAGCAAATCAATACTACTATATAGATAAGATAAGATAAGCAATACTACTATATAGATAAGATAAGATAAGATACGATAAGATAAGATAAGCAAATCAATACTACTATATAGATAAGATAATATAAGAGAAGATAAAATAAGATAAGATAAGATAAGCAAATCAATACTACTATATAGATAAAATAAGATAAGATAAGATAAGATAAGATAAGATAAGATAAGAAAGTCAGTACTACGGTATATATAAGAAACACCGAGAAGAACGAAAACGATTACAGATAATCTATACACATTCAGAAACTGGTGCTAGAAAAAAAAAAGTAATAAAATAGTATGATGAATAACCAACGTGGAGCTTTAGGAGGGATCTAGACAGATACCAGCGGACCAAGAGGTGGAGAAAAAACACTGGCGCTGGATAACACATACGTTGAGAAAACATGAGAATAATATAACTAGAAAGTCTTGTGTCTGAAAATCACAAGAGAGAAGAAAGAGGAAAGCCAAAAGCACGAAGACGTCATCGTATTGTTTGTTTAGTTTTGCGATATCATCCGCAATTTTAATGCTCAGTGATAGGAAACTGATTACAGAAATTAGACGTAGACAGTCAAATATTTTTGGGCACGTCATGAGAAGTAATAGTCTAGAGAATTTGGTGACAACTGGCAAGATTGAGGGGAGGGGGGGGGGGGAGAGAACAAAGGGAAGGCAGAGAGGTAAATATCTGGATAGCTTGACCACATGGCATGTCGGGACAAGAACACAGAGCTGATCCACGACTCTGGTGATCGTGTGAGATGGCGAAACATGACCGCCCACGCTTATCGGCATGTCACATGATGAATAAATTATTGAAAATTTACATTATAATAATTGTTTATTTGATTGTGCACTATGTTTGGTCCAAACTTTTTTTTTTTTTTTTACACTGAAACAGTTATTTAGCTGTTTTGTGTTGACCGAGTCAAGACAATGAAGTACTTGGTCCAACGCAACGATGTTACATTGTACAAACTGAGCTAGCATGCACAAGAATCAGAAGACACCGTCCTGCCACGTAGACAAGTCTTGTCTAGGTATCGTCGAATCCCCGTTAGACCTGACATTTGTAACACATCTTCAGCGTCTTGCCTGCGGACAATGATGGAGTACATTTCCAACAAAGCATCGCCTGAACACGGGATGGTTACACGAAAACGATATTTACAAACACTTTGTTGACTTCCCACCGAAGAAGCAAGTCAGTTTCAAGAACTGAACAACCTTGACTGCTGAACATTATACAATGTAGTGGAATACGAGACTGGTTGAACCGGGGATAATCCCCTCGCTTGCCATTTCATCGTTTGGGGATTAATCTGTACAGTGTGGCCTGTGGCCCTGGGTTTACCTATTTGTCTAGTAAAATTGCATCGTGGTACGTCATCATCTGATTTCTTCCTTCCTCGTTTCATCCTTTATTCTTCCTTCTTTCTTCCTTCTTTCATTACATTCATTTCTAGTCGTCTAGTCTTCTTCCCTGTCTTTCTGCTTTATACTTATTCCCTTCTGTATCCATACTTCCTCCTTTATTCTTCCCGTCTTCTTTTAACTTTCTTCTTCTTTTTTTTTTAAATTTCGTTCTTCCTTTCGTCTTCTTCCTTATTTCCCCGGCTTCCTGCTCCTCCTGCTCCTCTTCCTTTCTTTCTTCCTTTCTTTCTTCCTTCCTTCCTTCCTTCCTTCCTTCCTTCCTTCCTTCCTTCTCTTTCATTCTGTAAGTTGCTTTCGAAAGAACAAGTATAAAATGAGTTAATAATAAATTAAACTATGACTTTTCTTGTAGAAACAAAATATCCGATGTAATGTATCACATTTTCCAAAAGTGAACAATAAATATGAACCGTCTATTGTAAGTGCCTTAATACTATTCTAATATGGGATAAAACAACGGGCACTTGTTAAATGGCACAACCATGTATGTGCAGCAAGCTCGGAATACCGATATCCACACGTGATTGAACATAACGCGCAAGTAACACACAATAACAAACAGTAAAAGTTGAACCAAGTAAGCAATTCACACAGTAAACAGTAACGAGCGAGGCGAAGACATTCTGAAAGAGCCGAAGCACAGCAAGTGAAATTGTGGAATGTTTTCCGGGATTGCCCTCGTGAATATAGACATTCTGATAATCTATGGATGTATCAGTAGAGACACTGGTTCCCGCAGAATGTTTTCTCACGAAGATTGTGCTAGCTACTGTTTCCGCATTATCTCATATTGTTACCCTGAGTTTCCTGACGAGAAAATGAGCAGGAGAAGGTCATAAAACGCACGAGAGCATGGTCAATATTTCCTCAAGTGAAGTCTCGATATTTGACGTTTTGGGATTGTGCTGGTTGGTAGTGGAAGCTGCAGAGATGTGGTTTCATATAGGGTACATTGTAATGACTGTGCGGTGTTTGAAAATATTGCCGGTCCAAGTTTTTTATTTATCCTCTGTAAAGTTCACGCAACGTAATAGGTAAATATATAAAAAATGGACCGGCAATATTTTCAAACACTGCACAGTCATTTAAAATACATAATGTAGATGAATGGCGAGAACACCATAATTAGATAAAAAGGGTAATGACGATATTTTGAAAGAAGTTAACTTACAAAGAGAACTAGTTACCTGCATTAGAAAGTGGCAATCCTCATTCTTTAGACATATAGGTCAGCATGGCAGAATGGATAAGAGCATTCGTTCTTAAATACCCGGTGCGCTGATGTCGAGGTAGCGGGTTCAACCCCTACACCGGTCAGTTGGACTAAAAGTGTGACTTCGCTCCCTTGATTTAGGAACATAAAATCACAAATGCCTCTGAAGTCGAAGTGGATTCGTCCGATGGCAAGGGACACTGGTAATAGGGAAAGCTAATCTACACGCAAAGATCAGTCCAGTACACTATGAGTAGTAGTAAGTGTATGAACTACGCTTGAGTTCAAAGTGAGGAAAAACCAAAAACATAAAATTCCCTGGGTACATCATAAGAAGATAAAAGCTGGAGTACGTAGTGACAAAAGAATAATTGGAGGGGAAGAAAGGCAGGGGGAGACCAAGGAAGAAAATGCTAGACAGTATGGCGCCATAGCATGCAGGAACAACTCTATCAGAAATGATTACAGCACACGAAACAGAAGGCTGTGGAGAAACATGATGATCAAGCCACACGGTATGGGCCATAAGAAGTTGGTTAACTGGCTGTCAATCCTCTGGAAGGCTGCGACTTTTAAACTCCCAAGTTTCATGCATTGTCTTCAGCTCGGCTTAGTCCTGACATTAGCTTGTATCTCCTGGAGGAGGCTCCTATAGAGGTTCTTCTCCCGATCCGGTACCAAAGTACCGTCTCCCGACCCAGTACCAAATTACCACCCCCGACCCAGTACCAAAGTACCATCTCCCGACCTAGTACCAAAGTATCATCTCCCGACCAAGTACCAAAGTACCATTTCACGACCTAGTACCAAAGTACCATCTCCCGACCCAGTACCAAAGTACCATCTCCCGACCCAGTACCAAAGTACCATCTCCCGACCGAGTACCAAAGTACCATCTCCCGACCCAGTACCAAAGTGCCATCTCCCGACCCAGTACTAAAGTACCATCTCCCGACCCAGTACCAAAGTGTCATCTCCCGACCCAGTACTAAAGTATCAACTCCGCAGGAACTGTATAGCACAGCTCTCCTTGCACTCTCGAAGCCCAGAAGGCAGAGGGGTATGCACGCCTGGGATTGAAACCTGATATCAGTGGAGAGACATATCAGGATATAACCAGGTCAAGATTCGACACACGGTCTAGGATAAAGTCTGGGCTGGTAATGTTTCATGCTGCGGTATTTGGTATTTCATGTCATACGGTCTAGGATAAAGCCTTGCCTAGTAATGTTTCATGCTGCGGTATTTGGTATTTCATTGTCACAAGGGGTGGCATTAAGCCTGGGCTGGTAATGTTTCATGCCGCGGTATTTGGTATTTCATTGTCACACGGGCTGGGATAAAGCCTGGGCTGGTAATGTTTCATGCTGCGGTGTTTGGTATTTGATTGTCACACGGTCTAGGATAAAGCCTTGGCTGGTAATGTTTCATGCTGCGGTATTTGGTATTTGATTATCACACGGTCTAGGATAAAGACTGGGCTGGTAATGTTTCATGCTGCGGTATTTGGTATTTCATGTCACACGGGCTGGGATAAAGCCTGGGCTGGTAATGTTTCATGCTGCGGTATTTGGTATTTCATTGTCACACGGTCTAGGATAAAGCCTTGGCTGGTAATGTTTCATGCTGCGGTATTTGGTATTTGATTGTCACACGGTCTAGTATAAAGCCTGGGCTGGTAATGTTTCATGATGCGGTATTTGGTATTTCACGTCACACGGATAGGATACAGCCTTGGCTGGTAATGTTTCATGCTGCGGTACTTGGTATTTGATTGTCACACTGGCTGGAATAAAGCCTTGGCTGGTAATGTTTCATGCTGCGGTATTTGGTATTTCATTGTCACACGGGCTGGAATTAAGCCCGGGCTGGTAATGTTTCATGCTGCGGTATTTGGTATTTCATGTCACAATGTGTGGCATTAAGCCTGGGCTGGTAATGTTTCATGCCGCGGTATTTGGTATTTCATGTCACACGGGCTGGGATAAAGTCTGGGCTGGTAATGTTTCATGCTGCGGTATTTGGTATTTGATTGTCACACGGGCTGGGATAAAGCCTGGGCTGGTAATGTTTCAAGCTGCGGTATTTGGTATTTCATCTCACACGGGCTGGGATAAAGTCTGGGCTGGTAATGTTTCATGCTGCGGTATTTGGTATTTGATTGTCACACGGGCTGGGATAAAGCCTTGGCTGGTAATGTTTCATGCTGCGGTATTTGGTATTTGATTGTCACACGGGCTGGGATAAAGCCTTGGCTGGTAATGTTTCATGCTGCGGTATTTGGTATTTCATGTCACACGGTCTTGGATAAAGCCTTGGCTGGTAATGTTTCATGCTGCGGTATTTGGTATTTGATTGTCACACGGGCTGGGATAAAGTCTGGGCTGGTAATGTTTCATGCTGCGGTATTTGGTATTTCATTGTCACACGGGCTGGGATAAGTCTGGGCTGGTAATGTTTCATGCTGCGGTATTTGGTATTTCATTGTCACACGGGCTGGGATAAAGTCTGGGCTGGTAATGTTTCATGCCGCGGTATTTGGTATTTTATGTCACACGGGCTGGGATAAAGTCTGGGCTGGTAATGTTTCATGCTGCGGTATTTGGTATTTCATGTCACACGGGCTGGGATAAAGTCTGGGCTGGTAATGTTTCATGCTGCGGTATTTGGTATTTGATTGTTACACGGGCTGGGATAAAGTCTGGGCTGGTAATGTTTCATGCTGCGGTATTTGGTATTTGATTGTCACACGGGCTGGGATAAAGTCTGGGCTGGTAATGTTTCATGCTGCGGTATTTGGTATTTCATGTCACACGGGCTGGGATAAAGTCTGGGCTGGTAATGTTTCATGCTGCGGTATTTGGTATTTCATGTCACATGGGCTGGGATAAAGTCTGGGCTGCAATGTTTCATGCTGCGGTATTTGGTATTTGATTGTCACACGGGCTGGGATAAAGTCTGGGCTGGTAATGTTTCATGCCGCGGTATTTGGTATTTCATATCACACGGGCTGGGATAAAGCCTGGGCTGGTAATGTTTCATGCTGCGGTATTTGGTATTTGATTGTCACACGGGCTGGGATAAAGCCTTGGCTGGTAATGTTTCATGCTGCGGTATTTGGTATGTGATTGTCACACGGGCTGGGATAAAGTCTGGGCTGGTAATGTTTCATGCTGCGGTATTTGGTATTTCGTGTCACAAGGGGTGTCATTAAGCCTGGGCTGGTAATGTTTCATGCCGCGGTATTTGGTATTTCATGTCACACGGGCTGGGATAAAGTCTGGGCTGGTAATGTTTCATGCCGCGGTATTTGGTATTTCATGTCACATGAGCTGGGATAAAGCCTGGGCTGGTAATGTTTCATGCGGCGGTATTTGGTATTTCATGTCACATGGGCTGGGATCAAGCCTGGGCTGGTAATGTTTCATGCTGCGGTATTTGGTATTTCGTGTCACATGGGCTGGGATAAAGCCTGGGCTGGTAATGTTTCATGCTGCGGTATTTGATATTTCATGTCACACGGGCTGGGATAAAGTCTGGGCTGGTAATGTTTCATGCTGCGGTATTTGGTATTTGATTGTCACACGGGCTGGGATAAAGTCTGGACTTGTAATGTTTCATGCCGCGGTATTTGGTATTTCATGTCACATGGGCTGGGATAAAGCCTGGGCTTGTAATGTTTCATGCTGCGGTATTTGGTATTTCATTGTCAAGATACACCAACCTATTGTCCAGTGGAAATGATCCGTTTCAGGAGAATGAGCTTGCAAAATTTGCTTCAAAGTCATACAAATATATTCTGATTTTATTCACAATTATAGAAGTTATCTGGACAAGTCAACTGCCTGCGTTTATTGATAGACAACTGGTCGTCTTGGTATTGGAGCCAGAAGCAGTAAGGATTACATGTTTGCGCTATATTCGCTACGGACCTTACCAGCTCCTTAAAAACTACAGTCGTATGTCCTTACACAAGGTTTCACTCAACCCCAACATTAATTAACTGTTTTTGATGTAGAGACAAGTTTTAATTCCGTAGTTTGTCAATGCTTTTTTAACAGCCGACGTCTCATACCATCGATATCAACACAAAGCGGTCTGCTTTCAAATCTCCCGCGGCTGATTTCGAACCCTCGATTCGGTATGTCGGGGAATTGTGAAACACGCTTTCACTATCGCCTAAGCGACGACGCCAGGTTAAGACCTCTTTACAGCAATGTAATTAAATCTCCGCCCCCCCCCCCCCCCCCCCCCCACACACACACACACACACTTAACACCACACATTTCAGCATCAGAAGTTCAAGGGAAATGAATAAAAAAAACCAGAAGAAACTCGACAGACACTATCGAAAGAAGCTTGGAAAACAGGATGCTAAACTGCATTGTCATGGCCTAAGGTAGAATGAGTTCTCGAGTAATTTCAGCCATGATTGATTGATTGATTGATTTAGGAACCGACCTCACAGCATTCGGGGCATTCCCATAAGCGCTCCGTCACCATCTCAGCAGCCAGCGAAGAGTTCCAACACCAATAGTTCCAGTAGCAATCTGATTATATGTCCGTCTTGCCTTTCCTCAAGGCGTCGAGCGTCGCCAGATCCCCTCGTCACTCCTCGCTGTCTTATTCTTGCCAGACTATGGTGATCCAATTGTTCCTCCGAGGCGTACACGTTCCCCCACAAGGCCGCAACCACGTCTGCCTTGTCATGCATGAATACTCCACCAAGATTTGCCGAGCCATCCAATCTGTCCGCCTGTTCATTACCCCAGCACACCGGCATACCCCGGAGAAAAGATCCAGGTGATGCTTGCCACCCGTGACCACCGAAGCGAAGCAAGCCACTCTGTGCGAAACCTGCCTGTCATCAGCATGCTTTCTGAGTCAGTTACAATCACGATGTGTGTATGTATCTGAGTCTATTATCTGAAAGTCACATTCTCTCTCTGTCTCTGTCGCTGTCTCTCTCTCTCTGTCTCTCTCTCTCTCTCCTCTCTCTCTCTCTCTCTCTCTCTCTCTCTCTCTCTCTCTCCTCTCTCTCTCTTCCGGTCTATCCAACCAGCGAGAACCTGTCAGTAGCTGGCAAATCAGCCGGCATAGCTCTTGGGATCACCGGGACACGCTACCCGCTAACGACTGAAAAGTGGAGATACAGAAGAGGTTGATTTCATTTCTTGCATTCCTTCTCTTCATAATTCTTCACTACTCCTGCCTTTCTCCATGCAACAAACTTCACATGCAACACTCCACACCACTTGCCTCCTTACAAAAAACCTCAAATGCAACAACCCACGCCACTTGCCTCCACACAAGAAACCTCTCATCCAACAATCCGCGCCACTCTACGTACATAGAGCACATAGTTGTACCAAGAAACATGCAGCCATATCATGGCCCATCGCGAGAGCACACGACAATGACTGCGCACTGGGAAAACAATAAAAATGCCACTCATATGCACAACAGGGCATGAAAACAACAAGCCACATTCCTGACTTCCTATGCGTTCTTTGTTTCTACTATGTTATTTTCCCGTTAAATACGGTGTATATTTGTTAAATAACATAGATTGTCTTTTACCGTAGCCACTTCAGTAAATATTTCTGCAAGAAAACGTTAACACACGGGCGGTAAATAGGAAGAAGGGGAGAGAAGTCAGCACTGACAGATAACGCGGCGAGAATTGTTACGGGTAGATGGAACTGATGATGAAAGCGGGGTTCAGATGAGGGGTGGTGGACTTCGTTGCAACGGGTGGAGGATACCATTGCCGAATGGATAAAAACGCACCGTTCTTAAACATCCGGTGTGGTAAAGCCGAGGTAACAGGTTCAACCCCTTTACCGGTCAGTTGGACTAAAATGTTGACTTCTCGTCATGGACTTTGTAACGTAAATTACAAGTACTTCTGAAGTAGGAGTTGGTTCGCTTGATGGCGAGGGACACTGGTAATAAGCAAAGCTATTCGACACTCAAGTCCAGTGCACTTGAAGTATCAGCACGTGTATGGACTATGCTTTAGATCAAAGTTTGCACTGGGCTTTATACTATATGGCTCGGTCTCTTTCCTGGGAGCGATATGCTGAAAGCATCGTACAGAGCACCAATTACTGTACCTCTAGCGACGACACAATGGTCTCCGGAAATATTGCAACCATGAACTGAATGGCCGAGTCGGAAAAAGAACATACGATCTTCGGATCACGAGACAGGCGGCCTGATCACGCCGCCGTGGACAAGAGGCAGGGTTGTAAGGTCCTCGGAGTCCAGACGTGTCGTAGAACTCTACCCCTGCTGACTACGAGAGTTCATAAGTAGTAGCTGTTAACCACAGAGTGGAAGTCGACGTGGCGGAAGCGATAAACGGACTCACATTTAAACTTTCGCTGGTGACTGCGGTAGGGGTCAATTGGGCACGCGGTTCAGTTGAACTTAAATGTTGACTTTCCTTCCTTGACTTGAGGACGTTAATGACAAATACCTCAGATGTCGGAGTGGGTTCGCCTAGTGGCAGTTGACATTGGTAACCGGTAAAGCTACCCAACAAGCAAAAATCACTCCAGTGGACCTCCCAGTAGTATCAATTACTAGTGGTAGTTGTAGCACGTGTGTGGATTACGTTGGAGTTCAAAGCGAGCGACAGGAACAGCAAAAACTGACTATTAGCTACTGCAAGAAAGCACAAAAAATAACTATTAGCTACTGCAAGAAAGCACCAAAAATAACTATTAGCTACTGCAAGAAAGCGCAAATAACAGAACCGGAAATTATGCTGGATACAACACGGAGCAGCTTCAAATAGGTCGAGGAATAGTCAATACCAATTTGAATTATCGTTACAGTCACGGAAATAATAGTTTGACAACATGATAGTGACCAGTGTGAAGTAATAATGTTGCTTTAACCTTCTCATTTACTCTCGAGCCGAAGTGAGATATGTTGTGTGTTAGGCGAGCAGCCTCGTCGGAGTTGAAAATATCCTTCGTTAAAGAACGTACACATACGTTGCTTCATAGCGTATATGGGGATAGTGCAATAAAGTAAACATGAGTTTATGAAAGGCACACGAGTTTCCGTGAAGATTTGTTCATCTGTCTATTTGATTTTGCATTCTGTCTGTTTCTATGTGTGAACGCATGCATGAATGCATGTCTGTGTATGATGTGTACGTATTGTCACTTGTTTTCCCGGGAGGAACGTGGAATCAACAAGCACATCTTCAAACGTATTATCTGTTGGGATTATTGACTGACTTCTGTCTACACTCCTCCCTTCTGTCTTCCCTTCCATATATCTATTTCTTTCTCTCTCTCTGTTATTCCCTCAACACATACTCCGACAACAGTTCCTTTCAACGATAAATAAAAGATTTATTAATAAAAACTATGTCTGGTGTATGTATGGACTGTGTATATGTAGTTGGGATTGTCTGCTAGTGTGAATGCAAGATAGGACGGTTGACTTCGTATGTGCCGTAGTTCTTCTCGCCTTTTCTGTCGGCCAAAACACAGGACAGCACACACAGAAATGGAGTGATCTCGCCCTGAATGATCTCCTCCTGCTTGAGTCTGGACTTAATCCAATTCTTGAAGAAAACAACTGTTCAATGTCTTATCACCAGAAAATAATCCGATTTGGTAAGTCACTGAAGTTCATATATTTCCCGTTTTGGACGGTATTATAATCCACCTCTGAATACACACCGCCACTATCCAACATTGTCTAGAGTTACTATGAATGTTCTACACCATGTCTATTGTTAATACAGTTTAATGTTTCGGCACAGTGCAATTGCATGCAGTTTTAAGTATCCCTGCTTGCCACAGGTTAACGTCTTTTCCTTTTAAGGGTTTTAGTTGTATATTCGTTTGAGCATACAGTGTTCTGTATTTAGACGTTAAGTTATCACTTCTTCATATTAAAACATGTCTATGTTCTTGTTGGTTCTAAGTAGGTACTTTATTTGCTCAAGTGCAGTAACCTTCATCTCTTCTCTGATTTCAATAGGGGGATTGGAACCTGTGGAGAAGATAGGTAATCTGGTGATATGAGTCTGCTTCATATAAGGTTCTTATGTGAGAGTCCTTCTCTAGCCATACTGAAAAGCCTCCGAAAAACATACGGACATACGATTTCTGAGTGCACTAAAGTTTACACGACTAGATAAACGAATGCAATTTCACACGTTAAGAACAAACACCTATATCCCTATGCTACTATTACACTAAGATATTAATACCTTATATATGCACTTATGCTCCTGGAATCGAAATACACTAGCTAATAACACACTAATATCCCCTCTTCTTTAAACCATTAGGGACGTGTATTTCTTTCCCCACTCAGGAGCATATCTCATTCAGCCCAGTTTGGAACACACACTAACTATCAACCCCAGTTGCTACTATTTATATTGGGTCTCCCGTTCTTCCGTGATTGTTGGATGTCCATACATCAACAGTCGCATCTTGACGTATACCTGTACATCACAAGGCGGTGAATTCACGTAGTGATTAGTTGCTCGTTTCATTCGCTGTTACGCTGTTCCCTGAGTTTCCCCGTACGCGAATACTTCAAAGCAACTTCACTCGTTGATCGTTTTCCTCCGGTCGTGTGTCCCCAGCGCGATCGTCCCGTTTCTCCGTGTCCGTTCCGATCGTCAGGCAATGACTCTGCGAACACCTGTATCCTATTTTCATATCTGTGTCGGTCAATGATCTTTTATTCGTCCTCCTCTCAGAATGAAGTACACGATTGTTAACCCTTCTCCTTCCTTGTATTTTAATATGTAAGTTATCAAGGAATCAATAAACTGCAGTTTTTTCCGTGACATAGGCCCCCTCTTAAGAGAGTTGACCGCGTCGACTCTTCATCCCTGTAGTTTTGATTCCTATGATCCTCCAACTTATTCCTCTTCCTCTGGAGTTGGATGTCTAGATAAGAAATCCGCTCCTACATTCTCCTTACCAGAGATCTTCCACTGTGAAGTTGTCCTGTTGCCTCAACAACGACCATCACATCCACTGTGCGTTGAGCTTCTGCGAAGTAGCTATTAACATCACGTGTTGATGATATGATTGGATCCTCACATGGATCAACACCTCATCCAGTAGGCGAGCTCATATGCACCCTACCATACTACTCATGACTGAAACTAGTGTTGGCTCATCGCTCCTGTACGTTCAGTCGACTTTCTCTCGACTTGCGTCAGCGACGGCTCACAATACAGACGGATTGTCCCATCCTGATTGTAACACTGCTTCCATGTCCTCTTGGTTTCCCCCGGCTTTGCCTCTGGGGATGTTCCACCTCGTCCGCGTTGGACCGAGTCGTCTTTCCCAAACCTCCTGGACTTTTGCTTCCAGGACCATCTTGGGCGATATTGTATCTGGTCAGCCAATCTTCGGTTGGAGTCCTGGGTATTCCGCGTCTTTCCCGACGTTACCCACCCCTTTTGAACTTGGTTACTGGGGAAAGTTTCCCTCTTGTCCTTTCTCTGACGTGTGATTTCCCTACTCCCTCCGTTGGGTAAATCTGACCTATCACGTACTGTCCCATAGGCTCTCCTATGTTGTACTGGCGATCTCTGGTCTTCGTCTGGACTAGTAACTTTTGTCCCAATGGCTGCCATCACCATAAAGTGCGAAGCTTTGCTCTCGGATCTCTCCTCATATTTCCTAATGAGATGTCTAGGGAGATTTTTCTGCTCTTCCCCGATCCGTATTTTGTAGATGTTCTAGGACACAACCTTTTCCACAGGATAAGGTCCTTTCCATCCTACTTGGAGTATATTGGTCTCTGCTGGACCCCACACTTCCACTTTGTCTTCCACTTTAAGAGCTATTTTACTCTTAGTCCGCTTGTTGGATGGTGCGTTCTGGCACTCTGAACAAGACTTCAACCACCGGCGTACATCCCCGGTCATTCCTGGCCAGCAATAATGGCCGGAAATTTGCTGCAAGGTCTCTCTGACAGCCCATATGTCGATTCTCGGCTATGGTGTGTCCACTCTGAAGAATGTAAGGCCGGTGGGTCTCTGGAACCACCCACTGCTCGTGCAGGTTATCTCCCCTCCCAGCTCTCCGATAGAGTAGTCGATTCTTCAGAAAGTACTGTCCCCGTTCTGGTGGCTCGGCACTTCTTTGCAGCTTCCTGTAGCAAGGACGCAACGTAGTATCCTTCCTCTGGGCAGTATGCAATTCTCCTATCCCTGAGTTGTCGCATAGTGTCTCTGCCTCTTTTTCCTTCCCTTGAGATCCACTGACTACTGTTCCCTTGTGGGCTGGCTGTTTGGGCGTCCCCAAAAAGACATATTTCGTGCCAATGATCATTGGGAATAGGGAGTCAGCTAATACAGCCGCAGGAATAATGCCCATGACGTACCTGGATTTAATCTCCACCTTGGTGATTGGCAGCGTCATGGTAACAGCACTCCTCATTGCCGGCTGTATTTCTATGGTCTCCCCTGTAAGTTGGTCTGGGCGTACCAAGCTGGCATCCACCACCGCTTCCCCATCCAAACCGGTATCGTAGAGACAAACAACCTGCTGGCCATTGACTTCAATCAGTTCGACCACAGGTGGCCTCTCTTGGTCCGGAGTGTCTTCCATCTCCTTGACCGTTTCCTTGCCTTCCTCTTTTGATTCCTCGAGGTTGGTTATGCAATTGGCGTCTTCTGCCTTGCATCTGCAGTCCACAGTATTATGTGTTTTCGACTGGCAGGGTGTGCACCATTTTCCCTTCCTAGGTTTCCGTGTGTCCTTTTTGTTCCTTTCTCCTTCGCCGACTTCAGCCTTGTCTGTGATCACCGTCGTAGGAATCACTTTGCATGCTGCAAAGTAAGAACTTTTAGGTTTCGATCTGCAGTCCTTCGTGTTATGAGATGGCACCTTGCAGAATGCACACCACTTCTCGGACCACTGTCGTTTCGCTGGAGAATTCGAGGTGTTCTGGTTTCCTTCCTTCACCTTCTCGGAACTCTCCAGTGACGTCTTTATATAAGGTTCCACTTTTTCTCCTTCCCAGTTTTTAGGTGTCCTTTTCTCTTGTTTCTCCTGACCTTTGATTTGTATACTGAGTACCGCAGCCTCCCCATGTACCTCTACGAATCGTTCCGCCAGCTTATTCACAACATCAATCCGTTCCGCCCCTTGTTCTCCCAAGAAGGTTCTGAGAGGTTTCGACATTTGCTTTCGCATCTGGTCGACCACCATCATCTCTTCGAGACTCTCATAATCCCTCTTGAATTCTGCCAAGTCCATCCATTTCTGGAGATAGAATTTCAGCCCCAGACTGTAGGCGGCGAATAGTTCTCCCGGCTCTCATCTAGACGATCTAAACTTCTTCCGATACGTTTGTGCTGTGACTTCATAATGTTTCATCAAAGCGGCTTTCAATTCCTCATACTGATTTTCATGTCCTGGTGGTAGGCGTGTGTAGACCTCGTAGCCCGAACCACGTAAGGCCTGGGATAATTTAAGAGCCTATCTCCTATCCAGTCCCATAGCGACTGCCATGGCCTCGAACCGATCCAAAAACTGGTATATCTTCTCTTTACTTTCATCAAAGACCGCCAAGGGAAACTTCATGGCATGGTAACCCTGTCCAATCATTGGGTTGCCCCAGGTGAAGAAGAACTTCCTTCCACTCCATCTATTTCTCCCTTAGTTTGTGTCTTGAGTTCTAACTCTTTCATGCGGTATTCATGTTCTCTGATCTTTGTGGCTTCTTCTGCATCCAACTGGGCCTTTCGATCTTCCCTTTCTGCTTCCAACTGGGCCTTACGATCTTCCCTTTCCGCCTGGCGAAATTCTCGCTCCCTTTCCTGTATGTAATCAGTTAGCTCCGAACCAGATAACCCAATTTCCTCTCCGTTTGCCCTCAGTTCAGCGGTAGTTATTTTGGGAGTGGCCATAGTTAAAGCAGGTAAGTCAGCAAGTTGAGTAAAGACACCTCAAGGCAGTAAAGAAGTACTCACTATAACCAGATAATCTATTATAACATATATCATTTATCTATGTCTATCTAATATTATAAATCTACAACACCACACAGTACATCACAACCACTCTCTCATCCACCAGAGGAGATATAGGATAAAGACTTATGTAGACATGTGACCGTGTGACTAGGTATGTAATGTGTCTTTCCACCTATCCACATTCACCCTGTCTGGAACTTTCTCACTGTAAAGTCACCAGCATTAATGAAATGTTTCTGCCATAAATGTAATGGCACCATATATCCAATGGACGTCCTTCCATTAAAAGTCATCAATGTATACTTATATTTATTCCAATCAGTATGTTCCAACATGCAGGTACTCCGCTATGTCTGTGTCAATATGCAGGTACCCCTCTATGCATATGCCCTGTTATGCCTCCAGGTCATATGGGTATTATGTAAGTAGCCCGCTCGCTCGTCCAATTATCTCACTTGTTTTCCCGGGAGGAACGTGGAATCAACAAGCACATCTTCAAACGTATTATCTGTTGGGATTATTGACTGACTTCTGTCTACACTCCTCCCTTCTGTCTTCCCTTCCATATATCTATTTCTTTCTCTCTCTCTGTTATTCCCTCAACACATACTCCGACAACAGTTCCTTTCAACGATAAATAAAAGATTTATTAATAAAAACTATGTCTGGTGTATGTATGGACTGTGTATATGTAGTTGGTATTGTCTGCTAGTGTGAATGCAAGATAGGACGGTTGACTTCGTATGTGCCGTAGTTCTTCTCGCCTTTCTGTCGGCCAAAACACAGGACAGCACACACAGAAATGGAGTGATCTCACCCTGAATGATCTCCTCCTGCTTGAGTCTGGACTTAATCCAATTCTTGAAGAAAACAACTGTTCAATGTCTTATCACCAGAAAATAATCCGATTTGGTAAGTCACTGAAGTTCATATATTTCCCGTTTTGGACGGTATTATAATCCACCTCTGAATACACACCGCCACTATCCAACATTGTCTAGAGTTACTATGAATGTTCTACACCATGTCTATTGTTAATACAGTTTAATGTTTCGACACAGTGCAATTGCATGCAGTTTTAAGTATCCCTGCTTGCTACAGGTTAACTTCTTTTCCTTTTAAGGGTTTTAGTTGTATATTCGTTTGAGCATGCAGTGTTCTGTATTAGACGTTAAGTTATCACTTCTTCATATTAAAACATGTCTATGTTCTTGTTGGTTCTAAGTAGGTACTTTATTTGCTCAAGTGCAGTAACCTTCATCTCTTCTCTGATTTCAATAGGGGGATTGAAACCTGTGGAGAAGATAGGTAATCTGGTGATATGAGTCTGCTTCATATAAGGTTCTTATGTGAGAGTCCTTCTCTAGCCATACTGAAAAGCCTCCGAAAAACATACGGACATACGATTTCTGAGTGCACTAAAGTTTACACGACTAGATAAACGAATGCAATTTCACACGTTAAGAACAAACACCTATATCCCTATGCTACTATTACACTAAGATATTAATACCTTATATATGCACTATGCTCCTGGAATCGAAATACACTAGCGAATAACACACTAATATCCCCTCTTCTTTAAACCATTAGGGACGTGTATTTCTTTCCCCACTCAGGAGCATATCTCATTCAGCCCAGTTTGGAACACACACTAACTATCAACCCCAGTTGCTACTATTTATATTGGGTCTCCCGTTCTTCCGTGATTGTTGGATGTCCATACATCAGCAGTCGCATCTTGACGTATCCTGTACATCACAAGGCGGTGAATTCACGTAGTGATTAGTTGCTCGTTTCATTCGCTGTTACGCTGTTCCCTGAGTTTCCCCGTACGCGAATACTTCAAAGCAACTTCACTCGTTGATCGTTTTCTCCGGTCGTGTGTCCCCAGCGCGATCGTCCCGTTTCTCCGTGTCCGTTCCGATCGTCAGGCAATGACTCTGCGAACACCTGTATCCTATTTTCATATCTGTGTCGGTCAATGATCTTTTATTCGTCCTCCTCTCAGAATGAAGTACACGATTGTTAACCCTTCTCCTTCCTTGTATTTTAATATGTAAGTTATCAAGGAATCAATAAACTGCAGTTTTTTCCGTGACAAGTATGTACATGTTTATTAACTTGCTGACCTATTTATTTGTTCTATAAATTTTACTCACACATACACTATCTCTCTCTCTCTCTCTCTCTCTCTCTCTCTCTCTCTCTCTCTATATATATATATATATATATATATATATATATATATATATATATATATATATATATATATATATATATATATATATATATATATATATATATATACCACTGCGCCATAAACTACAAGAAGGAAGCGCATATTTGACCAATCGCCTCTCGCACGAAGATCAAACAAGTGCTATCGATTTGCCCGTCTCACTTTTAATATGCTACCACCAAGTAATCTAGTCACACGGGAAGACCATCTCCTCCCCATGTCTCTGCAATGCTTTTCAACTTCAGGTTCCCTAGAAGACCCCCATGGACAATAATATCTTGGTCTTCCCACACGGAATATGTTTACATTTATTCCTGGTGGCAACCTGACTGCTTGTCAAAATAGACGGAGTTGTTTGTCTGTAGTGACTGATAGGGTCAGAAATATGTGATATTTACATTGGTGGTAATATCTCATCTTACCGACATAGAGATGGCCATTTTATGTTTGTTTTAAGTGTTTGTCCTGTTGCAGTCCGGGAACTGGAGAGGCGAGAAAAGCTTATGTTGTTTGTTTGTGTTAACATCAATGCATACAATCTCTTATGTTGTTTGTTTGTGTTAACATCGATTCATATTGAGGCGAAGAGTCTGGGTGGGGTAATGTAACACTTGTCTGGAAAAGTTTTAAAACACGATGTTTTAGTGGGGTAATGTAACAAGTGTCTGGGAAAGTTAAACATATATACGATTAACTGGGGTAATGTAACAGGTGTCTGTGAAAGTTGAACATAAATACAATTAACTGGGGTAATGTAACAAGTGTCTGAGAAAGTTCAACATAAATACGATTAACTGGGGTTAATGTAACAAGTGTCTGAGAAAGTTCAACATAAATACGATTAACTGGGGTAATGTAACAAGTGTCCTGAGAAAGAACAACATAAATACGATTAACTAGAGTAATGTAACAAGTGTCTGTGAAGTTCAACATAAATACAATTAACTGGGGTAATGTAACATGTGCCTGAGAAAGTTAAACATAAATACGATTAACTGGGGTAATTGTAACAAGTGTCTGGGAAAGTTAAACATAAATACGATTAACTGGGGTAATGTAACATGTGTCTGAGAAAGTTAAACTATATACGATTAACTGGGGTAATGTAACATGTGTCTGAGAAAGTTCACATAAATACGATTAACTGGGGTAATGTAACATGTGTCTGGGAAGTTCAACATAAATACGATTAACTGGGGTAATGTAACATGTGTCTGTGAAGTTCAACATAAATACGATTAACTGGGGTAATTGTAACAAGTGTCTGGGAAAGTTAAATATATATACGATTAAGTGGGGTAATGCAACATGTGTCTGAGAAAGTTCAACATAAATACGATTAACTGGGGTAATGTAACAAGTTTCTGAGAAAGTTAAATATAAATACGATTAACTGGGTTAATGTAACAAGTGTCTGAGATTGTTAAATATAAACACGATTAACTGGGGTAATGTAACAAGTGTCTGAGATTGTTAAATATAAACACGATTAACTGGGTTAATGTAACAAGTGTCTGAGATTGTTAAATATAAACACGATTAACTGGGGTAATGTAACAAGTGTCTGGGAAAGTTAAACACAAATACGATTAACTGGGGTAATGTAACAGCTGACTGGGACAGTTATCATGTGTACGACTTAGACGGATATTGTATGTCATCGTATACACGCGCGCACACACACACACACACACACTCTCTCTCTCTCTCTCTCTATCTCTCTCTCTCTCTCTCTCTCTCTCTCTCTCTCTCTCTCTCTCTATCTCTCTCTTTCACGCACACATACACAAACATATACTGATAATCACAATCACTCACAAGTATACACCCACACTCGCACTCACATACAAACATTGACAAAACTACACGCTCACAATTACATGTTCGTACGCATACTACACGCATTCCACAGACACTCACACAGATTCACACACACTCACATATACAGTCTTTCATGCATACACCCCGATGAGCATACGCACATATATGCACTCACAGATAAACATTCTCACATGCACACACACACACACACACACACACACACACACACACACACACACACACTCACGCGCATACTTACACAAGCATGCACACTAAACTTTCAAACATATACACTTACAAACGTATATACTCACTCTCACGCACATTCATGCAGGTACTGAAACATGCATACTCACACACACATTCTTTCATTATACACACATGCAAACACGCCGTCACATTCCCACATATACTAGACTCACAAACAGTCACACTCACAAACACAGTCAAATTGTCACATAAACATTCGCACACATACTTACACATTCTCACACACATGCTTGTACACACACACACACACACTCAGACACACACACACACATGCAGAGAGAGATACACAGACACACACACATACACACACACATACACACACACAGACACACACACACACAGATACACAGACACACACACACACACAGACACACACACACACACACACAGAAAGAGAGAGATACACAGACACACACATACACACACAGACACACACAGACACACACACAGAAAGACACACACACAGACACACACACACACACACACACACACACACACACACACACACACTAGAATACAGCCCCACATCACAAACCCACTCTGTCACAACATTTACTCACAAAAACCCTCCTCCTACTAATGGAGGGAGCGGTTGTAACTACTGGCCAGCATGCTGGCCTGCCGGCCCGTTATTCAGGTGTTTGATTCTCAACCGCCACGGGTTTGTTTTAGTTTGCCTGAGTCAACCCAGCCTAAAATGGTACCTTGAATGTCTTAGAACGTAAAGGCAGCCGGCTTGGTATTGACCACTTAATCCATGGAGTGCTGATTGATCTATAAAAATATGAGTCCAGCACCACAAGCCACATGCGTCATTTCTCTATATGCCTGGTACGAGACAAGGTCTGTACAAGGTGTCCTTTACTATCTCCTTCTCTCTCTCCTCGCCATGCACTTGACACACATCAAGTCTGTACACGGTGTCCTTTACTCTCTCTCTCTTTCTCTCTCTCTCTCTCCCTCTCTCTCTCTCTCTCTCTCTCTCTCTCTCTTCTCTCCTCTCCTCTCCTCTCTATGTACTTGATACGCATCAAGGTATGTACAAAGTGTCCTTTACTGTCTCTCTCTCTTTCATTCTCTCTCCATCTCTCTCTCCCTTTCCCACCCTCTCCCTCTCCCCCTCACCATATACTCAATATGTGTCAAGGTCTGTTCAAAGTCCTTTACTCTCTCTCTCTCTCTCTCTCTCTCGTCTCTCTCTCGTCTCTCTTTCTCTTTCCCTCCCTCTCTTTCCCTTTCTCTCTCTCATCCCCTCTCTCTTTCTCTCTCCCTCGCCATACACATGATACGCCCCAAGAAGTGTAAAGAGCGCTGTTTTACTCTCATTCTGTTCGTTTTTTTTTTTTTGTAAACAATTACCAATCACTGGATTTGACTTTATAAAGCAAGGATCTAAGACAGATCCTGTCTTGACATCCTAGAGGCCGGGGATTCCACCGCGTGGTGCAGTGACCATAACGTGAATACAACCATTAGCTACAATGGCGCTAAGGCCGTGTCCATTCTCATATACATCAGAGATGTAGATTGGGAAGGGGCGGGGCTGGTGGCGGAAGGTTGAATGAGATAAGAAGATGAGGAGGCGGGTTTGATGTAAGAGAGGCAGAGTAAAGAAACATAACATGGAGATTTAGGGGTAGGTTATAGAAAACATGAGTTATCGATGCCAGCATCTAAGAATGAAAACATTTGTTGTGATGAAGTGTTTTTCCACCCATCATCTTCTTATTTGTTTAATATGTGGTGGGTGTACATTGCAGCCGGCCTTCGTTGGCTTGCTGTTATATAATAATGATGATGTTGATACAAAGAAAGCGATGAAGGAGAGGAGGAAAACAAGAAGAAGAAGATGGTCAGTATGACCGATGAATAAGAGCGCTCACTCTTGAACTTCTGGTGTGCTGATACCGAAGTAGCGTGCTCAACTCCTACACCGGTCAGCTGGACTAAAATGTTGACTTCTCGTCCTTGGCTTGGGGACGTAAATTACGAGTATATTTGAAAGAAAAATGTTGTCTCCTATAGTTTTCTGGTACATGTGAGGAAGTTTCTTTGTCATTGCTATCCTTCTTGGCCGTGACCATCAATCCATCATGTGCCATGCCGGAAAGCGTGGGCGGTCATGACTCGCAATTTCACTCGATCACCAGCGTCGTGGATCAGCTCAGTGTTCCTGTCTCGTCCATGCCATGTGGCCAAGCCATCCAGGTATTTTTCTCTCGGTCTTCCTCTTGGTCTGTTCCCTTCGATCTTGCCAGTTGTCACTAAGTTCTCCAATCCATTTCTTGTCATAACATGTCCAAAAAATTTTGACTGTCTACGTCTAATTTCCCTAATCAATTTATGATGTTCATTTGTCTCCTGTAGTACTTGGTCATTGGTTTTTCTGTCTGTCCATGGTATTCTTTGCATTTTCTTCAGAAACCACGTTTCTGCAGCCATCAGATGTTTTTCAGCTAGACTGTACATTGTCCAAGTTTCACATCCATACAAAAGAACAGGCTCTATGTATCCCCTCAACACTATTTTTTCTTTTTTCAATTGACATCTTTTTATTGGTCAGAATGTTTTTCATCTTCCTAAAGGCTACTTTCGCCATGGTGATTCTTGTTCTAATCTCTTCAAGGCATCTCCCATCAGATGTTATTACTGTTCCGAGATAATTGTACCGATTCACTTGTTGAAGAATATTAGATGGGCAATAATGACGAATAGCAGCTATGATTCTCAATTTCCCTTTATCTTCTTGTGATTTCGTCTTTATCATCTTCCCCTTTCTCTTTTTTTTCGTACTACCCCCCACTTGTTGTTGTTCCATCGTCTTCTGCCTCCTCGTAATCTGCTTCTGTTTTTTTTATTTTATGTTGTTTTTTTTTTTATTTTGCGTTCGCAAGTTTTGAACTCAAGCGCAGTCTATACTCGTGGAACTGCTTCTAGTCCACAGGACTGATTTTTGCTTGGTGATTAGCTTTCCCTATTATCACAGTCCTTCTCCATCAGGCGAACTCACCCCGACTTCATAGGTACTTGTAATTTAGTCCCGAAGTCAAGGACGAGAAGTCAACATTTTAATCCAACTGACTGTGTAGAGGTTTAAACCGCTACCTCGGTATCAGCACACCGGATGTTTAAGAACCAGCTCTCTTATCCATTCGTCCATGCTGACCTCCCAACGAAATTAATGGATATATTTTAATGGACTTATGATGAAAAAGTTCCACAAGGGACAAGCGACTGGATGATGATGATACTAATGATGATGATGATGATGATGATGATGATGATGATACTTATGATGATGATGATGATGATGATGATGATGATGATGATGATGATGATGATGATGATACTTATGATGATGATGATGATGATGATGATGATGATGATGATGATGATACTAATGATGATGATGATGATGATGATGATGATGATGATGATACTTATGATGATGATGATGATGATGATGATGATGATGATGATGATGATGATGATGATGATGATGATGATGATGATTCGTTTACAGTTACTCTATCTGGACGAGGGACACTCAATATTATACAAAGGAATCTTTCCGGTATGTTTAGAATAAAAAGGGTTAAATAAATAACTGGCTCCATAAATAATAAATAAATAAATAATAAAGCCGGCTCCATGGCCGAGGGGTGTGGGATAATAAGTGTGAGCACCATATACAATGGGCTGAAATAAAGTCTAGGGTATATGATTCATTTGGTCCCTCAGGTTCGCCGAACAGGCAGTTGATTCGAGACAGTTTCTTTCCTAAAAGACTCCAGGAATAGAGTAGTTATTGGCTCTTTTGAAAGAAGAATGGGATGATGGTCGAATAGACTCCACCCACATTACCAGGTAAACTACTTTCCTGAAGACTAAAACAGAGAATAGGCCACTTAACCACAGATCTCTATCAAGTTGTTATCCTTGAATAAAATATCTGAGACTGTGTGTTGGTCGACCTCCCACTGGATTCTCTGCAGATATATATATATATATAAACACAGTAGCACATTTCTCTACGACAACAAACAGTGTAACACTGGTCACGTAGACAATGAAAACTCTCCTGACGAACATATATGTTTATTGACAGAATCTCATAAGCTGGTAATACTGAGACTCTGTCTCCCGTACACTCTATATAAACACTCAACCAAAAATATACATTCTCAAATAATGTATGTACTGATAATCTAAAAACATCAGGAGAATGTAGAGTCCCTCCACACCGGGCTTCTCTACACTGTCTTTCTTCTCCCACACCAACAGTTCGATGATGACACTTATACTGTTCTACCCTACTCCTCTTCCTCTTCTACCGCTAAAACAGCTGGGCTCTCCCATCCTAATTTTGACCAAACTCCACACTGTGCCACTGAGGTAAACAAAGGTTCTCTGGATACTGATCAAGGTAATGGTGATGCGGATCGTTGTTATTGATAAAAGTCAGCCATAATTGACCAACAAAAAAGAGGAACTGTTCTCAAATGGTCCCTTCTATAAAATTGATGATGGTGCCTGACTTGAAGTCTGGATCACTCAATCTGGACTTGGTTTCGAGAGGATAAAACTATATCTGCATAAAATAAGGGATTGCAACCCTTGAGAAAAACGTCCATCAGTTAGGACAAGTTGTAGCACGAATGCTCCAACGACGTACTGGAGTTGTTGGATAAAGGAAGGACTATCCCTGAGTATGGGTCAGAAGCCAGTTGAATCTCTCCAGGTGATTTCCAGTAATTGGTAAGACGTGCATGCGTAATCTGGGAAAACGATGAAGTCTCAAATGTCTCAGCACGACATTTAACAACCCTAGAGAAGTGTAGCTGGGTTCATATTAAATACAAATGATGACGACCTCTCAGAAGGAAAGAACCATTCCGTCTGTGCCCTGCCAACATTCTGGAACGTATAAAGCACAGACTCTCAACAAAGTCGCTGGGGATCTCCAACGACCGGAAAAAAAACTCTCTCTATGCGTTGGTGTCATCGCTGGCTGAACATATATAGGCGATCTCCAGTATCATAAGTGGGTACCATTCTTCGTCGCAGGAAAAAGATGAATACACAATGTCGCAGAGGGACATAGTAATAAACAGGGAGGTTCGTATTGGTTTTATAGTTCAATCCATTGCATATGACTCTTCACATCGAGAGACACCTCCAGTCCGTAAATTGCAGAATATACTTCCTGATATTACAGGGATAAAATGGGCGCCATCTCTCTTCACCTGCCATGAGGAGTTGAACCAAAAATGGAGATAACTCCGTCTGGAGTTTCGTCCAGGTCTTGATGAAAAATAGGGGATTATTTCCCCCGGCCTCCCAGTAATTGGAAGGAATGACGGAGGTCCCTAAGTGCAGACTGATTTCTCCTCTGCACACCCAAGCCAATACTGTTTTGACTTGGAAAAAAATCATCAAGATGGTGTAGACAAAAAAAGCGGCTTAGATCTAGCCAAATATCAGACCAAACTGTTCCCCGTCGGTTGCCTCATTTGCCTGCAAATCAAAAATGACAAGCTATGAATAATCTAGCTTAGTAAGTGAGCTCATAAGACTCATAGAGACAACAACGGAACATATATAGGGAGAGGACATCCTCCCACCTACAAACACTCCATTAATTTGGAGGACACAATCTGTTATACAACATGCACGGGGTGGGGTGTGTGATTAAAATCGAAGGGGTGGCCATATTGGCGCCAATGACTTGTCATAGCGGCAAGTGGCTAACACTGCACGATTTACGGCAGGAAAAAAAAATGAGTATTTAGGTATGTGAACCGTTCTCATAAATATGATTGAGCCACGACATCCATGATCCACCAAAATTCGACAAAAGCAATGGGGTGTCTTATCTGTGACCCCAGGCTGTCATACACACCAAATATATTTTCTGCCCCCGGCATATTCTGCACACAGATAAAGTAAAGATTCACACACACAATATATATAGGTGCGTACAGTAACTGAATCTTTAACAAAGGCATTATGCAACACCTGAACACTTTACCATAAAGTTAAGTAAAGCTAGGCTCCTCCCTAAATGAGAGTGAACCAAAAGTGAAGATAGATTGACCTCTGCAGACACAGTACAGAATTTACAGAGACATCATACTCTTCAAAAGAAGATGAAGTAGTGATCACAGCATGATAAGAAAGGGATGAGAATTGTAAGCATAGGAATATTGGACAGTGGTATAGACGTTCAAATCTCAGGCCGGCTTTCTTACAGAAGTAATGATGCCGTAGCAAAGTCCACCAAAATACATACATGACATGTAGTATGACTTTTCATATCAAACAAAGATTGTATTCAATAGTTAACACAAATCTTATCATTCAAAAAACCATAATTATGCTCACCAATGCAACATAGAGGCGAAAATAGCCCCCCAAAAAGGGGCTACACCCTCCCGGGAAAAAATACACGTCTACATGGTTCGAACTGCTAGACTCAAGTGAATATGGCTGGTCCCGCCTGGAAGTTTTACCAGATTATTCCAGGCTATTCTGAGCTATGGGCACATTCCTTGCCTCTATCTGAGTGCGGGCATTCCTTCCCATAAAAGGTAGTGCCAGTCTCTCACACATGAAATCAGTCGTTCCAAGAACCGCTATTACTAATCGTCTGTAAGCTGGTGCGACTGGAGACAGTATGTCACATAAGTCCCCCCATTCAACTGATTGAATGCAATCAGTAAAATCCAGTTAAACCAGCTTCCAGACTCCACCTGGTAACCACCTCCTCTGCTCCCGGGTGCCTCTCCTAAACCCTCTACTTTCACCTGAGGTGTCTATACCATTCCTCCTAGCTCACAAATTCTCCTGCTATAAATCACAAATCTTCTCTTCCGGAGTCGCCATCATTCATAATCTGAAGGTATATTGGCGAACTCAGGGATAAAATAGAGGTTTCACTTCACCTCTAAAGACGTGTGGGAACAAAAAAGAAACCATTGGTCACCTCTGTCCGCACAACATCAAAAAAAATAGAAATCCCATCCGTAAATTCCCACCGTCGGATGCCGATTCTATTAAAAGAGAATTGTTAGATTCCTTCCGCTAACTCCGTCACGTCGGCATACAGAACTGATAAAATGTTGCCTAGCACTACGTGCTAAATATATATTCTTATTTTGCTTTCCACCAAGAATCAAAAAAAAAAACGGCTACGGCCGAAAGGAGTTAAACATAGAGCGTCCTCTATGACTCAATTAATTCTGGCGCTGCGCGATAAGACTTAGTTCTGAGGTTTACTTTAGGTAAATGTTGCTCTGTTTATGACAAATTTGGAAAGGGCCACATTCTCTTCCCTCCAACACAAATGTATATTGTTGAGTCCAAGGTAAATCTACTCCGTTCGTTATAGTTTAACTCGGCCGTCTTGTTGACATAATCTCAACTCAACACCAAGAATTTTCGGTCGTCAGTAAAGTACAATGCATTCGCTGTGAATGGTTCAATGTTTATCAACCGCCTGAGGCCCTTCCGGTTACGCGCCCCCTTCTTCATGGCGTAAATCCTGCAGGTAATGTTCCGGAATGTTCAAGGCAGCTAAACAAACGCCCAGTTCCATTTCACCCCGCCTCCTCCTATTGTGACTGGCCTTGTCCGTAGTAGGTATGCGGTGTTGGCGCGAACTGAACTAGGTCAACTCTGCATTAACTTTTCCTCTGACCTAGATTCCAATCACGTAGCTATCAGGACATGATAACACGTGAAAAATAATTACTCTCAGCATTCAAGTCCTCGAGGTGACGTTTTAAAAATGTCATGCTATAGAGAATAATTTAAAAGACTTCTCCTGCTAGTAACAGGGATGTCTAAAGTCTACGATCAGTAGACCAAACAAGAGATAAGTTGTCCGGACGAAAACTCTCTTGTAAATATATAGTAAGGAATATATTATAATGAAGTGCACTTTTTCCTTACAATTTCCCGTTGGCTGAGGTAGAGAAGTATACTTTCTCTGTCATTTTACCGTGTTAAATGGACGGTAAAGATTAAACCCAACAGTACTTTAAATAGAAAGGGGGCGGGTGCTGCCCTGCCCCTTTCAACCTGTCATACGTGGGGACTTGGTCCGCACGAACGTTTCAGATAGGTATAAATCTGAAGATGAATATGACAGTTCATGAAACGAACCTGGAAAGCTAAAGCTGCCAGCATGTTCCATGTCCCCTGAAACGAGGATAAAAGAAAAGAGTCGACGCCACGGGCTGTGTCATCCCTTTGTAAATTGGAGAGTAAATAGGTGGGGTCTCTCGTAAAAAAAGGACGTACGACTACTTCTCATAAATCGGGATAAGGCGATCACATATCTGATGATATGAGTACACACTAACTCTTATTTGACGGTCCCAAAATAGGAAGTTGGTGTAACTTCTATTGCGAAAAGCTACGAGACGTCTTGTTAAAGGTTCCCGATATTCAACTGCACGTCTTTCGATAGGGTTAGCACAACCCCTCTAAGCAAAATGCAGCTGAAAAAAAAAACCTCCGGGCCCAAAAGTGACCCGGAAGGTCGACCAGCCCAAAAATTTACGGTGCTGATCTAATTATAAACCGGATGTGGCAAATAAGGTCATGGGTTGTCCCGAAGAATGTTCCCTACCTTACGCCGCCGGCAGTTCACACTTGTAGATTATAACGAAAAGGGTGAAAAATCGGGATTCCCGACTAGAGTTTACGCTCGGTAAAAATACTTTTGCGTCTTCTTTTCTGTCTACAGTGGAACAATAAGACGGGGGACTCTTGGCCTACGATATATCCTAGGAGGGTTATTAAAATGATGGATAAATTTTTCCCGCTGGCTTCCTAACCAAATATATGGGTATTAAAAAAGTTTTACAAGAAGCTTTACGGGAAAATACTAGTTGCCTAAGTCCTATAAAAAATAGGGATTGCCTTTGTGTTGCTGGTGAAATACAACCAATTTAAAATAATACCAGATTGTTATGGCAATAGTTATGGCACAAATGTTGGCACAAATCACATGGCAAAAAAATTTGACAACTAGTTAATACACATAAGTGGTCATATGTGATCAGATGTTGATATAAAAACTCTCACATAATCAAAATACACTTACGGACCATCAAAACACCATCAGTGAACATCATTACTCAGATGACGTCACATGAACAATCTATCAACTCAACGCCGCTCCACCTGTGAGATAACATAGAATTTTCCAGGTCAGTACCAGCAACCTAAAATTATTAGGAAGAATCTGAACTCGATCATATTGAAAGAGGGAAGAAAACAATCCCCCGGCGAGCGACCCAATTTATGTGGGATAATAAGTGTGAGCACCATATACAATGGGCTGAAATAAAGTCTAGGGTATATGATTCATTTGGTCCCTCAGGTTCGCCGAACAGGCAGTTGATTCGAGACAGTTTCTTTCCTAAAAGACTCCAGGAATAGAGTAGTTATTGGCTCTTTTGAAAGAAGAATGGGATGATGGTCAAATAGACTCCACCCACATTACCAGGTAAACTACTTTCCTGAAGACTAAAACAGAGAATAGGCCACTTAACCACAGATCTCTATCAAGTTGTTATCCTTGAATAAAATATCTGAGACTGTGTGTTGGTCGACCTCCCACTGGATTCTCTGCAGATATATATATATATATAAACACAGTAGCACATTTCTCTACGACAACAAACAGTGTAACACTGGTCACGTAGACAATGAAAACTCTCCTGACGAACATATATGTTTATTGCCAGAATCTCATAAGTTGGAAATACGAGACTCTGTCTCCCGTACACTCTATATAAACACCAACCAAAAATATACATTCTCAATTAATGTATGTACTGATACTCTAAAAACATCAGGAGAATGTAGAGTCCCTCCACACCGGGCTTCTCTACACTGTCTTTCTTCTCCCACACCAACAGTTCGATGATGACACTTATACTGTTCTACCCTACTCCTCTTCCTCTTCTACCGCTAAAACAGCTGGGCTCTCCCATCCTAATTTTGACCAAACTCCACACTGTGCCACTGAGGTAAACAAAGGTTCTCTGGATACTGATCAAGGTAAGGGTGATGCGGATCGTTGTTATTGATACAAGTCAGTCATAATTGACCAACAAAAAAGAGGAACTGTTCTCAAATGGTCCCTTCTATAAAATTGATGATGGTGCCTGACTTGAAGTCTGGATCACTCAATCTGGACTTGGTTTCGAGAGGATAAAACTATATCTGCATAAAATAAGGGATTGCAACCCTTGAGAAAAACGTCCATCAGTTAGGACAAGTTGTAGCACGAATGCTCCAACGACGTACTGGAGTTGTTGGTAAAGGAAGGACTATCCCTGAGTATGGGTCAGAAGCCAGTTGAATCTCTCCAGGTGATTTCCAGTAATTGGTAAGACGTGCATGCGTAATCTGGGAAAACGATGAAGTCTCAAATGTCTCAGCACGACATTTAACAACCCTAGAGAAGTGTAGCTGGGTTCGTATTAAATACAAATGATGACGACCTCTCAGAAGGAAAGAACCATTCCGTCTGTGCCCTGCCAACATTCTGGAACGTATAAAGCACAGACTCTCAACAAAGTCGCTGGGATCTCCAACGACCGGAAAAAAACTCTCTCTATGCGTTGGTGTCATCGCTGGCTGAACATATATAGGCGATCTCCCGTATCATAAGTGGGTACCATTCTTCGTCGCAGGAAAAAGATGAATACACAATGTCGCAGAGGGACATAGTAATAAACAGGGAGGTTCGTATTGGTTTTATAGTTCAATCCATTGCATATGACTCTTCACATCGAGAGACACCTCCAGTCCGTAAATTGCAGAATATACTTCCTGATATTACAGGGATAAAATGGGCGCCATCTCTCTTCACCTGCCATGAGGAGTTGAACCAAAAATGGAGATAACTCCGTCTGGAGTTTCGTCCAGGTCTTGATGAAAAATAGGGGATTATTTCCCCCGGCCTCCCAGTAATTGGAAGGAATGACGGAGGTCCCTAAGTGCAGACTGATTTCTCCTCTGCACACCCAAGCCAATACTGTTTTGACTTGGAAAAAAATCATCAAGATGGTGTAGACAAAAAAAAGCGGCTTAGATCTAGCCAAATATCAGACCAAACTGTTCCCCGTCGGTTGCCTCATTTGCCTGCAAATCAAAAATGACAAGCTATGAATAATCTAGCTTAGTAAGTGAGCTCATAAGACTCATAGAGACAACAACGGAACATATATAGGGAGAGGACATCCTCCCACCTACAAACACTCCATTAATTTGGAGGACACAATCTGTTATACAACATGCACGGGGTGGGGTGTGTGATTAAAATCGAAGGGGTGGCCATATTGGCGCCAATGACTTGTCATAGCGGCAAGTGGCTAACACTGCACGATTTACGGCAGGAAAAAAATGAGTATTTAGGTATGTGAACCGTTCTCATAAATATGATTGAGCCACGACATCCATGATCCACCAAAATTCGACAAAAGCAATGGGGTGTCTTATCTGTGACCCCAGGCTGTCATACACACCAAATATATTTTCTGCCCCCGGCATATTCTGCACACAGATAAAGTAAAGATTCACACACACATTATATATAGGTGCGTACAGTAACTGAATCTTTAACAAAGGCATTATGCAACACCTGAACACTTTACCATAAAGTTAAGTAAAGCTAGGCTCCTCCCTAAATGAGAGTGAACCAAAAGTGAAGATAGATTGACCTCTGCAGACACAGTACAGAATTTACAGAGACATCATACTCTTCAAAAGAAGATGAAGTAGTGATCACAGCATGATAAGAAAGGGATGAGAATTGTAAGCATAGGAATATTGGACAGTGGTATAGACGTTCAAATCTCAGGCCGGCTTTCTTACAGAAGTAATGATGCCGTAGCAAAGTCCACCAAAATACATACATGACATGTAGTATGACTTTTCATATCAAACAAAGATTGTATTCAATAGTTAACACAAATCTTATCATTCAAAAAACCATAATTATGCTCACCAATGCAACATAGAGGCGAAAATAGCCCCCCAAAAAGGGGCTACACCCTCCCGGGAAAAAATACACGTCTACATGGTTCGAACTGCTAGACTCAAGTGAATATGGCTGGTCCCGCCTGGAAGTTTTACCAGATTATTCCAGGCTATTCTGAGCTATGGGCACATTCCTTGCCTCTATCTGAGTGCGGGCATTCCTTCCCATAAAAGGTAGTGCCAGTCTCTCACACATGAAATCAGTCGTTCCAAGAACCGCTATTACTAATCGTCTGTAAGCTGGTGCGACTGGAGACAGTATGTCACAAGGGGTTATCAGCTTTCTCCGCTAACCCCGAATACTCTCGTCACGTGACGCGACAAGAATTAGCAGTGGTTCGAATCGCAAAAGTGACTTATGAGAGTATGGAGCCGGTCACTCAGAAAGTCGTGGCGTGCTGATGAGCGTAATCTAGCCTAGAAATCAACATACAGCTGAAAGATGCTGGTGTTGACCGCAATATCCTGAAACAGGATGGAAAAGCGAAAAAAAAAAAAAAAAATAACTGGCACGGAGAGGATAAAAGTATCATTTGCTTCGGACTGAGGGAGTTAAAAGTAAATATAAGTCAGTTGGCTAATGTAACATTTGCGTGGGAATAAACAAACAAGAATCGTGATTGGCTGGTGTAATGTAATAACTGTCTTGGATAGAATTAACAAAATGTCACGTAGCAGGTCGGTTGTGAAGTGTTAGCACCATAACATTTTGTAGGCCTGTGTGCACGGAGGATTAGGTGGTCCACTAGCGGACGACGAGTGCGAGCATCGAAGCCTCGTCCGACCGCGCTCATGCTATTGTGAGCGTTTAGAACAGGATTGGGTAAAAATAATTATTATGATTGCATGGATAATGTAAAAGGTCTCTAAAACAGAAAAAAGGAAGTTATAAATATCTATGATTGAGTCGTGTAATGTAACAACTGTCTCAGAGAGCAGAGGTTATAACTATGATTGGACGGATAATGAAATAACTGTGTTAGTTATTTAGTTAGGACTACTGCCGAGTGCGGTAATGTAACGACTGTTAGGAGTAGTTAAACATAACTATGGTTGAGTCAGATAATGTAATAAATAAATTACTAGGACAGAAATAGTTTAAAATACAAGTAACTACGAGAGTTAAATATAAACATGACTGAGTTGGGTAATGTAACAGCTGACTGCAACTGTCAAACATAACTATAACTAAATGGGGTAATATAACAACTGACTGCAACATTTACACACCTTTATAATTGAATGGGGTAACGTAACAACTGATTGCGACAGTTAAACATAACTATAATTGAATGGAGTTATGTAACAACTGACTGCAACAGTTAAACATAACTACAAATGAATGGGGTACTGTAACAACTGACCGAGGCAGTTATCATTACAACGACTGAGCTGGGGATCATGTAACAACCAACCGACTTGAAGATGCGGTGTTAAAACACGGTGTAAGCAGGCGCCTGCCCGATGAGAGAGACAGGTGAAAGTTGGCGGAGCCTGCTTGGCTATGCATGTGGGATGGGATTAGCCAGGGTTGCTGTCAGGTCGCTGGTGTGATTGGCAGTAACAACAGCATTCTACATTTCTGATTTCATCCTGGGGGTAAGTTAGCAGGTTAAAAAGGAAAACAAGTTAGCTGCACATCATTTACAGGACGTCGTAGTCAAAATCATGTTCTGGTTGTTGGTGATTTCTTGGCAAGTTTACGTTCAGTAGGTTGTCATCGCTTTCTGAACGACTGGTTTTAAAAAAACCATCCCAAGGCGGCCTGCTTCCAAATCGCTCGTAGCTGTGTTTCGAAAGCGGTATGCGGGATTGCGAACTGAGTTAAATCCTTCGCAACACTTCCGGCCACAGGACAGGATGTGGAAAGATCTGGGGTGAGTGGGTTATCTGGGAGGATGTAGATATAGAGAAAGTATGGGATTGGCGGAGTGGCTATATGTCATCATAATCATCTTCAACACCCCACCCTCTTTCTCCTCCTCCTCCTCCTCCTCCTCCTCATCATCATCATCATCATCATCATCATTGTCACTACTATATCTCATCATCATAATCATCATCTTCTTCATAATCTTTACTTTCATTCTCATCATCATCATCATCGTCGTCGTCATCATCATCATCATCATCATCATCATCATCATCATCATCATCATCATCATCATCATCATCATCATCATCATCATCATCATCATCATCATCATCATCATCATCATTATAGACAGTAGTGGCAACATTATGTATCTTGTCGACGGTAAGGGTGATCAAGTGTTACCACAACCTCCGTTCTCTAGCATTGTACTTAATATGTAATACTATAGGTGCTGATATTATTTCTACGCCGTGACGCAAAACAGTCCTGGACACTCTCTCTCTCTCTCTCTCTCTCTCTCTCTCTCTCTCTCTCTCTCTCACTCTCTTGCTCTCTCTCTCTCACTCTCTTACTCTCTCTCTCCGTTTCTCTCTGTATCTCTCTATCTCTGTCTCTGTTTTCTATTCTGTCTCTCTATCTCTCTCACTCTTTCTGCCTCTGTCTATTTCTGACTCTCTCAATCTCTCACTCTATCTTTCTCAGACCTTCTGTGTCTCTTTCTCTCTGTGTACAATCTCTCTTTATCTTTCTGTCGGTCTATGTCTCTCTCTGTATTTATTTTTCTCTCACTCTCTTTGTCTCTGTGTGTGTCTCCTTCTTTCTCTTTCCGTGTATTCCCTTCCCATACTAAGCAATAAACCAATCGGCCAACTAACCAACCAGCCAACCGACCAAACATCCGTTCAACAAACCAACTGTCAACCATCTAACCAATCAACCAGCCGACCATCAAACGAATCAACAAGCAAACCACCCAGCCAACCAAACATTACAATATTTCCGTTACCTGCCCAAACTATGGGTAAACATGTTTACTGTTTACTTCTGACGTCTGCAATAAGTTTTCTTTCAGTTTGTATCTCTTTCAAAACTCATTTTGGTGGCTTAGTGCATGTCTAACATTCGTCTGCAAAACCACATGTAGGTGAAGTCGATGGATACCCCTGATTTCTTACTAACTGATAAATTAGATTCAGACAACGAAACCAAATATTACTAAAGGGATTATTTGTTTTTAATTAGTAAAGTACAGGCTTTAAGAATCATTGCACTGGGTGATGTGGTCAGCCTTTATTTTAAAAGAAAATTTGATACCCATTTTAAGTTGACCTGATCTGGGAGCCCAGGATAATTTTAAAATTTCGAATCCGTCCCGATGAGGACAGACCCCATTTCCATTAGGTAGACAGGCGAGTGACTAGCCATTACGTTATTACGGCTCCTGGCTGATTATTATCCAGTTATTAATTTAGATTTAGATAACAAAGTAAAAGGTCAAGAAACTGTTTATTAACTAATTGTTAATTTAGATTTAGACAACGAATAAACACATTGCTAAATGCAAGAGACTTATTATTTGAAGCTCTGTAACTGTTCTATTACATATGCAAAGAAAATAATCAACATTATGTGCCATGCCGATAAGCATGGGCGGTCATATTTCACCTTCTCATACGATCACCAGCCGTGGATCAGCTCTCTCTCTCTCTCTCTCTCTCTCTCTCTCTCTCTCTCTCTCTCTCTCTCTCTCTCTCTCTCTCTCTCTCTCTCTCTCTCTCTCTGTTTTTTTTATTTCGACCATGCCATGTGGCATAGTCATCCAGATATTTACCTCACTGCGCTCGCCTTATTCTTTCCCTCCTCAATTTAACAAGTTGCCATTAAGATCTCCAGTTGACTTTTTTTTTTCTCACAATGTGCCCAACAAATCTTGACTGTCTACGCTTAATTTCTGTAATCAGTTTACTGTTTCATTTCTTTCTTGTAGGACTTGCTCGCTGTTATCCGTGGCGAAGGTGTTACGGACGCGGTTCGTGATCCCGCATACTCGCGTTCGAAACACAGCTTCGTGCGAGTTGGCAGCAGACCGCGTTGCGCTGGTATTTTACGAAATGTTATGGGTGCCTGCCGTTCAGAAAGCAATGGCAAATTACTTAACGTAAACTTGCCAAGACATCAACAACAGCAAAACATGTTGGTGTTCACTGCAAACGTCCTGTAAAGGATATGCAACTAACTTTTTAGGATTTGCTCATTGCTGCCTGTCCATGATATTCTTTCCATTTCCCCCAGAAACCACTTATCAGCTGCCATTAGATAATAAATACATCCACAGAATTAATAGGACACACTTCTTCTTCTGCAGCTTCCTGGTCTAGAGCAGACATCGGCGATCACGACCATTTACAGCGCGAATTGGTCTGATCAGTCACATTCGCTACCGCCAAGGGCTGTAGTTATTATGCCTTTTTGAAGCACAATGCAACAAACTATCATCGTCTGTCAAGACGGCAAGGTGCCAGTAGCAGTAGTAGAAGTAATAGTAGTTAAAAGTTAGTTGAATATCCTTTACAGGACGTAGCAATCAACTCCAGCATTATTTGACTGTTCGTGATTCCTGGGCAAGTTTACGCTCAATAGTTTGCCATTGCTTTCTGAACGAAAGTAGTAGCAGTAATAACTCATTACTGTGAGACAATCTTTGGATATGGTAGTTGGACGTACTGTTAAAGTAATAATTATATTAAAGTTATAATGAATTAATCAAGTGATAGCTGCTACTTTAGATGTCCAAATCTTCATTGTTACTTTCCATGTTTAAGCTACCCTAGAAGGCTAACCCGGTCAATAAATGCCAGGAAGAAGACGGGTGTGTCAACCGAAAGGCGTAAATATCGCAGCTCTGCTGCAAACAGACACAACACAATTATGCCAGAAAAACAATTGGAATATCGGACAAACAAAGAACACACAAGACATGTTTACATTCTAATTGTTAATTTGCATGCCGCCGCTACCTGTGGCTAAGGGGCAGCGATTGTGTTTCACAACCTCGCATGCCCGGTTCAAAAACAGCTGAAGCGATTTGGATGCAAATCGTCTTGCGTTTATATTTAACAATGGTATGAGCGTCGGTAGTTCAAAAGCAATGGCAAACTACTGAGCATGAAATTGTCTAGAAAATTACAAAAGGCCCAAAAATGCTATGTTGATTGCGACGTCCTGGAAATGACATACATTTACCTTTTAACTGCATATGTTTAACTCCTAGTTATTACTGTAAATGATATACAACAAAATGTAACGTCACCTGTTTAACTCCTAGTTATTACTGTAAATGGTATACAACAAAATGTAACGTCACCTGTTTAACTCCTAGTTATTACTGTAAATGGCAGACATCAAAATGTAACGTCACCTGTTTAACTCATAGTTATTACTGTAAAGCACGCTGACTTACAGCGCTATTATTTCGATGCAGACATCCCAAATATAGGTGGTATTTTTAATGACTGTGCAGTGTTTGAAAATATTGCCGGTCCAAGTTTTGTATTTTTAAACACGGCACGGTCATTAAAAATACACCCTGCAGTACTACTACGCACCAAAGTACTACTACGCACCAAACAACCACAATTCCCACCAGTCTAGCAACAGTAGACCGGCTTTCTTTTCCTCCATATACGCCACAAAGAATGTTACCCTCCTGGCCTTAGCTCCAGATAATGTATTTGCATGCTCTTCTCGACTCTGTTTTCATCGATTGATTTACTGTCTGCTTCATTTGTTTGCTGCCCTGGTGAATTTCTCCCCCTACACACCACGCCAGAGAAGACAAAAAGGGTTAAGAAAATGCCTTGTTCAAGCGCGCACATAATTTGCCGCATTCTCTATCTAAAACCGGCTGATCGACCGTTCTTTTTCAAGTGCGGTGCTGATTAGAATGGCGATCATGCTCCATCACAGCGCCTGGTTTTTAGGTATTGTTTGCAAGAACACAGACGGCAGATGTTTGTCGGAGAACTTGATTGCTTGTCACCCGTGTTTTGCCGAGATCTACAAGGGAAGAAACGAACAGCAACACTGCAGTCTGCCACGCTTGTCGTGGGAGGCGACTGAGGAGGGTTGGCGTGAGATTTGCTACCTTATCCTGCAGGAAACTAGCGGCACAGTTAAATCAGGCATGACTAAGGAGGGTTGGTGTGAGATTTGCTACCTTATCCTGCAGGAAACTAGCGGCACAGTTAAATCAGGCATGACTAAGGAGGGTTGGTGTGAGATTTGATACCTCATCCTGCAGGAAACTAGCGGCACAGTTAAATCAGGCATGACTAAGGAGGGTTGGTGTGAGATTTGATACCTCATCCTGTAGGAAACTAGCTGCACAATTCAACCAATCATGACCAAGGAGGGTTGGCATGAGATTGGCTACCTCATCCTGCAGGAAACTTTAACTGCACAATACAACCAATCATTACTAAGGGGGTTGGCGTGAGATTTGCTACCTCATCCTGCAGGAAACTTTAGCTGCACAATTCAACCAATCATGACTAAGGTGGGTTGGCGTAAGATGTGCTACCTCATCCTGCAGGAAACTAGCTGCACAATTCAACCAATCATGAATATGGTGGGTTGGCGTAAGATGTGCTACCTCATCCTGCAGGAAACTGTAGCTGCACAATTCAACCAATCATGAACAAGAATACAAAGAGCTGGGCATTCGCTGGTAGATGACCTACGCTCCCATTGGGAATTGAAAGGCAGACTAGATCACCTGTGGCGTAGGGCATGGCACATGATGATGATGATGTGCTGGAAAACCCTCATGCTGCATCAACATTGTACGCTTCCTTTTAATAAAACGTAAAAGTAAAGTGTGCATACATAATCTAAGTAATAAGTTAATAAACACTGCTCGCCACTCAGAAATAATACAGATTAGAGGAAACATTAGATAAATAGTTGCAAGACGTAGCAGTACACCCCAGCATTTGTTGGCTGTTTGTGATTGTTTGGCAAGTTTACGTTGAGTAGTTTGAAAACACTTGACCAGTGATTCGCAATCTTTTTTAGCCTATGCACCCTTTCACCATATGTTTAGAATGTCATTCCCTCCCTTTCCGAAATGTCACCCCCCACTTTTTCACTCACACACACACACACACACACACACACACACACACACACACACACACACACACACACACACACACACACACACACATAATTAAAGAAAGGGGGAACGATCGCGTTTTGTGTGATCCTGAAACCAGTTTGAGTCTGCCAATCTGTGGTCTTAACCCACCCTCTTTCTTTATGAGGGAGGGGGGATTCTCCATCGGTTGAGAACCACTGCACTAGACAATATAAAAATTGAAAACTAAAATGACCACACCAGGATTCAAACCCACTATTTCCAAATGAGGAGGACATCTCGATGAAGGAGCAAGTGTACTTTGACGTACCCCGACTAAAACCAAAAAAATAGTTACATATCCTTTACAGGACGTCGCAGACAACACCAGTATTTTTACTGTTGTGATCTCTTGGCAAGTTTACGTTCAGAAGTTTGCCATTGTTTCTGAGCGATCAGCACCAATATCATTTCGTAAAAAACCAACACAAGGCGGTCTGCTGCCAAATCGACCGTAGCTGTGTTTCGAAAGCGAGTATGCGGGATTAGGAACTGCATCCGTAACCTCTTCGCCACGGACACTCTGTAAATAATGTGTCTTCGTTGGCCAGTTATATCAACTTCTTGAACCAACATTTATGGAATATGAACATAAATTGTAAACAGCCGTTGAAGTAATATCAAATATGAAATCAAGAATCAACATCATTGCACTCAGGACATTCCCACACGTGCCACGTCGCCTTCTTCACTTACTTAGTTGCATATCCTTTACAGGACGTAGCAGTCAACCCCATCATGTTTTGACTGTTATTCCTGGGCGAGTTTACGTTCAGTAATTTGCCATTGCTGTCTGAACATACTGCCACTCATACCAACGCAAGACAGCCTGGTGCTAAATCGCCCACAGCTGTGTTTCGAACGTGGTATGCGAGATTATAAATTGCATTGGTAATCCCATCGCCGCAGCGCCGGCATCCAGTAAATCACAAACAGCCAAATATGATGGGGTTGACTGCGTCGTCCCGTAAAAGACACGCAGCTAACTGTAACATAGTGTTAAGATGTGGGGTGAGCGACGTGCTTCCAGGGTATATCTCCGCAACGATGTATACATCACATACAAGACACACAGCTAACTGTAACATAGTGTTAAGATATGGGGTGAGCGACGTGCTTCCAGGGTATATCTCCGCAACGATGTATACATCACATAAAAGACACGCAGCTAACTGTAACATAGTGTTAAGATGTGGGGTGAGCGACGTGCTTCCAGGGTATATCTCCGCAACGATGTATACATCACATAAAAGACACGCAGCTAACTGTAATATAGTGTTAAGATGTGGGGTGAGCGACGTGCTTCCAGGGTATATCTCCGCAACGACGTATACGCGGCTGGCCCGACTCAATAATCAGCTTGGAAATGTATGGGCCCACCACAGCAGTGTGACCGGGAAACCAGTTCGATAATAATCATATTATCTCCGACTGATCGTTCGATGAGGTGCCCTTAACTACACCACTCGCTCTGCTATGGGCGTGCAAAAACTCTATAACCTTAAAAAAAAAAAAAACGAAAAACAATTCTCATAGCAGGAGTCTGGTGTGGGCATGTGAAGTGTTAGGACCATCCCAAGCGCTGTTTTGTTTTCTCGATTATAGAGGTACAATGTGGTGTGCTGACTTCGGTCACAGGCGTGGAGCTAAGTTAAGGTCCATGTGATGTGTATAGGGATACCCTGTACCACACCTCCGGCGGCAACGAGCTCTGTGCTGGTTTTACGGGACTCTTGGCAAGATTTCTGCTATATGTCCACCATGAAGACGACGACGACGAAGAAGAAGAAGAAGAAGAAGAAGAAGAAGAAGAAGAAGAAGAAGAAGAAGAAGAAGAAGAAGAAGAAGAAGTAAAATTAGAGGTCAGCAAGGTCGAGAGGTGTATCCCGCCATTGCGTAAAAATTCCATTGCGCTGATGGCAGCATAGTAATTTCGTTTCCCTCACCGAGCAGTTCAGCGTAAATGTTGACTTCTCGTTCAGGAAGCAATGGTGAATTATCCTGGAATATCAACATGGGGTTGATAACAACATCCTGCAAGGGACATGCAATATACTTTGGATAGTAAAATTGGGATACCATGCTGTTCTTATGACTGCGTTTTGTTCTCTGTGAAACAACGAAATATGCTAGGGAAATATCCACAACTGACCTGCAGTAATACTAAGCGATTCACGGTACGTTGGACAATTATTAGTTACTTGAAAAAAGCACATTAAATTTTTGTTCTTTACCCCTTCTTAAATAGTTGTTATTTGTACCCACCGTGTCCTAGTTATTTGAATATTTATTTATTTAATTATTTATTTATTTATTTATTTATTTATTTATTATTTTGCGCTCGCTCGCTTTGAACTCAAGCGTAGTCCATACACACTTCTAGTAGTGCAGGACTGAATTTTACTGTGGATTAGCTTGCCCTATTAACAGTGTCCCTCGCCATCAGGACGAACCCACTCCGACTTCAGAGGTACTTGTAATTAACGTCCCCAAGTCAATGACGACAGGCCAACACTTTAGTCCAACTGTCCGGTGGAGGGGTTGAACCCCCTACCTCGGCATCAGCACACCGAAGGCTTAAGAAGACGCGTTCTTATCCATTCGGCCTTGCTGACCTACTTCAATATTTATAACCTCTGTCCTGTACGTGACCTTAACAATGACTTGCCGGTATTTTCCAACTCCACTCTACGAATGTATCTGCTCCTCAACTTTCTCTTTCTTCTCCCTATCCGCCTTGTCGTATTGTTGTTATTGTCTCTATCGCGATCGTCTTGCTGTTGTTGTTGATGTCGTCGTCGTCTTCGTCGTCGTCGTCGTCGTCGTCGCAGTCGTTCTTTTTCTTCTTCTTCTTCTTCTTCTTCTTCTTCTTCTACTTCTTCTTCTTCCTTCTTCTTCTTCTTCTTCTTCTTCTTCTTCTTCTTCTTATTATTATTATTATTATTATTATTATTATTATTATTATTATTATTATTCCACTAAAGGTTTTTTTTTTTATTGCATGTGGCAGAATGAGCTACAGCAAATCATAATGTATGGTTTACAAATCAGACCAAACTATTGCTTTATTAATTATCTATAACATAAATTTAGTCATGACAAACGCTTACTCTTTAACCTGAATAGCCAAAGTAAGCTAAAAGAGAGCGAGAGAAGAATCCTGGAGTAGCCATGAATTGCATCTACAATAATAGAAGTTGGGAGTACCGCTGAATTGCACCGGGGTTTCCCGTTCTGGTTCCGCCTCTGTCCGCAGCATGACAAGCCGCCAGCCGTGAGCATTACCCAAAGCACGAACCCCACATCCATTCCAACCCCCTTCGCTTTCTCAAATACACCCCCCTTTTTTCCGCCCCCTGAACCAAACCTCCACCAGTTGTCTCTGGAAAAATTGCACTCCTGGTCTTAACGATGCAGTCCGAAAACGAACACACGCCCTTCAGGGCACAAGACGACGACTAAACCACTTCACCACTGAGATATTTAAGAGTTAAAGATTAACCCATATTCCCCCTATTCTTTGGTAATTTATCACAAGAGCATTGGTAAATTGGCTGAGAAATAAATAACTGTTTATAAACGTACCGGTGTTACCTAAATACCAAGATGAAGGAAGAACTCAATTACAGATTTTATTTTGCTGCACCATTACAGTTTTTTTTGTGTGTGTACAGGACGAGGGCAACGAAAGGAGGAAGGAGGGAATCTGACTAGGCAGTTAAAGAGTTAAAGATTAAAACTGTCGGCTTAGCACATCCTTGCCTGGGACGAGTTTGGAAACTCTCTTGCCGGCAGCTAAGTTATCTCTGCCTTTGTGCGCGGGAGACATCTAATAAACTTGAGGATTTATGAGACCCCTAACTGTTGACTTGTAAGACCAGCCCTCAGTAAGCATGATATATTACCACAGAAGCCAGCTTTCTAGCTGCCTGCCCCCCCCCCCCTCTCTCTCTCTTTCTCTCTCTGTCTCTCTCTCTCTCTCTCTCTCTCTCTCTCGCTCTCTCTCTCACTCTCTTTCCTGTCCTCGGTATAAACTGAATGCGGTACGCATCAGAAACGTTTAGGAATGTTTCTTTTTTTCTCCCTCCCATTTTCTGTTTCCTATTTCTGATTGTGCGTGTGTGTATTTCCTTCACCCCTGCATGTAAAGCATATTTTGTGTTCTTTCGACTCTTGAGCTTGTAATGTGTAAACATTTGCTTTGTTCGCTTTCAGAGTTGATTACTTTTGTGCATATTTTATTTCTCCAACACGGCGTCTCACATGTATTGTCTGATGACTAACTATTAACTAATTAAAGATACACTAACAGATGAAACAACATATTTAAGCATGTTTGAATGGATTTAAGTGTGGTTCCAGCCAGGAAGGCCGTATGAAGGAACGGATCCGACGTGTTTACAACTAGATAATGTGGGCGATAAGTATCTACACATTACGATGTGTGCTGAGAGAGGTGGAACGTGTAAGGGTATGTCCGGAGTACAATTGAGTACAAGCTTATTTTTGTAACTTTGTAATTTAGGGATTCTATAACTTGAGTAAACAACTGTGCCATAGTGAATTGTCATTACATTTTCATTACAATTGTTTCTATTTTTCCTCCTTCTCTCCGCCACCGCCTCGTGCTTCCTCTACTTCTTCTTTCTCTTTAATCGCTTCCCCATTTTAGTTTCCTCCTCTCATGTTTATTCTTCTTGGGGTTGAACCTTCAAACTCGGCATCAACATACCGGATGTTTAAGAACGAGCGGTCTTATCCATTCGGCCATGCTGGCCTCCATTTATCCTTTAAATGTGTTTCTTTTAACATTTATTGGTTATGCGTCTGTCTATCTAATGAAAACCTAACGTAGCACAATGACTGAGGCGTTTAGTAGTCAGTGTTAACTTTGTGCAAGTAGTTTAATATGGTGATGATGATGATGATGATGATGATGATGATGATGATGATGATGATGATGATGATGATGATGATGATGATGATGATGATGATGATGATGATGATGATGATTGTGGTATAATAAAACGTCCTTACCCTTTCCTATTTATGGACTCCCTTAAAAATAAACAAACCCTTACAACTACGGTTTAAGTATCTTACTGAATATAGGATAAAAACTAACCCGTAGGGTAGCTAAATTAATTTGGCCTTATTTTGGCCTACATACCTGGCCAAGCCCGGTGAGGGTGAAAACAAAGACTAAAGTAGCCATTTTAGTTCAGACAAAGGAAAGGAAACAGACGTGCTTTCCCCGTGTGGGGAAAAGGTATTTTGCCTTTTAAAACCATGATTCTCTTCAAGCTATTGGTATGTTATCTACATTATTAAGATATATTTATGTATTACATAAACCAGTATGTTTAATTAAGAATTAGTTACAATTCTCTTAAACCAGGCTGGATGATGTTTACTAAGGAAACACAGGTGGGCGCCACGCTGTAATTTTTCCTATGTCTTACAATTTCAAATCCTTATGTTAATATCTTTTATAGGCATTATGAACTTATATCTAACTTTATAATCTACGAATATTATGTGTACTATAGAGTATCAACTCTCATGTCAGAAACTCTTTTCAATTTAGGAAAGACTTCTGATTCATACTTCAAAGAAGAAAACTAGTTTCTGCCAATTTCATAGTCCTATGAACAATAACTTCTATGCAATGGAACTATATATCCCTATCAATGCTTAGAAATCTGCAAATAATCTATGTACTGTAGAGATTGGACTTTCAAGAAACATTTTCTCAATGAAGAAGCAGACTCTTGATTTCATACTGCACAAGTAGAGAACTGGTGTCTGCCACTTTCAAATATCCTATGTAGTGTAAATGCACTGGTAAGGATGTCTCTGAACTTGTTTTATCCATGCGGGGACATACAAATGATTACGCGTATTCCTGACTCTTAGTCAGGGGATAAAATATTTTGCCACATCATAATCTGTAACTTAGAAAAATAGTGCTAAATTTGAGTACCATTCTTTTGTTAACAGATTAGTAACCACTCCATATGAGGGTGAACATATAATCATTTCATAAAATAGTGTTAGGGACAGGCCATGTTTGAATATAAATTCATGAACAATTAAACGCGTGATGTAAATGCATGTTCGGATAGGATTCACTCCGCATCACCTCACTGTAGTAGGAACAGAAGCGAAGATTGATGTGAATAAATTGCTTGAATAATAGCAGTCCTTGACAAAATATATCACAGCGACTACTATCCTCATCTGCTGTACGCAGTGGGGGAAAACAATGTATGTTTTAAGTTATGGATTAACCCCTGAGAAACCCAAAAACAAAGGCTCCCTGCATCAGCATTATGATTAATTATTATGTATGAGTATCATGTACTTAATATCAGAGAAATGTACATGTATGTCTTTTTTCTGGTATGAGAATTTTCTTTGTTCTGATTGTTACTTTTTACTGTGGGAATATACATTTTAATGTTGCACCGTGGGATTAGAGGATGTTGATGTAAGAATACATATGTATGTCAGTACTTAAGAAGCCAATGGTGAATAGTCTTGACCTAGTGATGATTATAGTGCCGAAATGAAGACGCGGCATTAGAAACCACAGGGATTCTGTATAGGCTATTCTCTTCAAGTAATGAGAGAGACAATATCAACATGTTGGATGGACAGAATGACTTCACCCATCCAATAGTCCCAGTAACAACAGAACAAAATATAAGTGAGAAAATACCTTACTCACTATGAAGAGTCAGAATGGCTCTACTCAGCAATGAGGGACAGTGGAACATGGACACCCACTCCTTTCCTCTTCTCCCCTTGGTGTTTTGTATTTGTGTTTGTAATTGTGTTGTAAACCTTTTACCATAACACAGTAGGTTAATGCTAGTGTTGTATTCTTGTCATCCCTTTTCTATAGAAGAGAAGCAGGTGGTGGTTGAATTTGGTGGGACTATATCACTAACACTGGATCCTGGGTCAACAGCCATAAAGTGAATGTCCAAACCATAGTCTGGATCTAGCAATACCTCAATGTTTACTGCGGCGCTCAATAGCTCCATAGCGAGCAACAGAAAAGTTGAAGATAACTGATTGGGTGAGTGATTATGTCCTATTTTAGTAGGAAGATCCAGGATGGACTTCAAGATCTAATAATCTACAAAGATGAAGATCAACAAGTAACTGACAACAGTGACTCGTCAGTTATACGTTTGAGAAGTATCATCTATGGCCTCATCATTCAACAAAATCAGTGAAACTATGGGACAATCCTTCTACAAGTTATTAAAACTAACAACAGTGAGTAATCTTCAACTGTTGGTTGGATTACCAAGTTAATATCCACAATGGATAAGTCTTCGAAAGAACATCTCACAGCTGCAAAAGTCAAACATAAGGTTCCAGCCATGCAACACCAAGTTCTAGCTATGAACACCAACTCAAACAAATGGGAAGAAGACATTGAACCAATACAACCAAGGTGCCAACTGAAAACCATACCTACACAAGATTACCTCAAGGTTCCCAAACCTGAACACATAAAAAAAAAGACCATATGAAAGCAGCTAGCGGAGTAAATGCCTCTACGCCTGCAACCACAGGAATCACCTGATGGCTTGCAACCCTGGATATGTGGTGGAGTCAATATTCTTCAGTTCCATGCCTGCAGCAGAATCCTGGAATTAATTCCAGATGAACCAAATGAATAACAAGCAGAATTGTATGTCTACACTGAAAGTAAATAATGAATCAGAACTCTGTGCTGGTCCCATGTCAGCCTAAATGCCAATAACGGTGGAATAGGTTATAGACTGATGACTAGGTGGGTGAAAAATCTGTGGGAACAAAATTGAGATTCGGATATTATAAGCCGAGACGCTGAAAGGTAGGCATCCTTTTCATCAGATATGGTGATATAGGGAAGAGCCTTAGTCCAAGACCAAAGATGCATCTCCTGAAGGTATGACCAACCCAGGCCTCAATTTCACACTGACACCGAGCCGTTCGCAAAGAAGATTCTTGAATTCAGCTCCACGGAGGAGATATGTGGTGAATTATTTCATAATAAGGATTATAAGTTGTTCCGCAACAAACTTCAGTGGACATTAAACATGACTGTGAGTATTTATTGCTGTCACGGATAAATATGGACATTAACTGCTTTGCACTGGAGACGAATACCCATCCGCAATGCCTAAATGAACACTATAATTAATTAATTTAATTATTAGTATCAACTGTTTTCATGTGTGTGTTTTTTTCTTCTATGACATATAAAGAGTGTTATTGTGGTATAACCAATGATGGTTAGGTAAATATTATTTGACATCAACTCATTATTTTTAAATATGATAATTGTACATGGTGTCAGAAACAAATATATATGTTGGGTTTCTGCACCTAGACCAATGTGATTTTATCTAGGTACAATGAGTCAAGTTAGCAGAACCAATTTGTGGTTGTTATGTTGTTTGTGATAACATTGTTGTTGTTTTTTTGGGGTCACTGGGTACTATGTTGTAATACTGCACATTATTCCCATGCCTGTCTGAAAATGCATAGTGTTTATTACACCTATATATATGTAACTGCAGATCTTGAGTTAATACCTGAAACTGTTTGTCCAAAAGTGTTGTGTACATCAAGTAAATGTGGTGTCCAACAAGTGGTTGTTTATATGTTGTGAGCAATCAATATCCTTCTAGCACCATAGATAATGTAAAGGGTGATGAAGTGGGAAGGGAAACCTACACACAGATGCCATTGTTTCAAGGATTGAACTCTTTTCTCCTGAGATTTGTGGTAAATATCTCTGATCACCCTGCATTCTGACCAGTGACCAGAGAATCAATAATACCCCCTAGACATTTTAAACGAATTATTCTCAGGAATTAAAATCCACATCCCACAATGATAAAAATAATAATAATAAAATTAATCATAAACATCATGTTAACATGATGTCATAGCGACACCACATTGTGCAGTTTAACTTATTTAAGGTGAAAAAAATAGGCTGTAAAAAAAAAAAAAAAACACTGCAGGAGATCCTCCTCCTTGAACGTCAAGCATTATGTGCCCACATTGCCAACGAATATTTCAAACTAAAATAGGCCTTACTAGCCATCTTAGAACTCACAGCTCCAAACCTTCAACTTCACCGGTTGAAATGAATGGCCATCATCATTCTTGATGGACAATCACCATTAATATTTTGTGTCACTATGGTGTCGTTTGTAAAGCACACTGGTAATAATTATTTTACCATCACATCACTGGGCAATCTGAAGATGTGGTACTGGGTCTCTCTTGACCTGATCAAACGGATCTCCATGTGTGACATAGTCAGTAGGGCGCTGCCGCCTGACTTCCCATAAAATATTCTCGCTTTCATTTTGTCTCTGAAACTGAAATCCTTTGGTGATATTAAACGCTGCAGCGGTTTAGAAAGAGCAATAATAGAAGATATGGTTCCGCTAGAAGCGGCAGGGGTCGGTAAACAAAACGGCGATAACAGGACATTAAAGACACCCAGGACATGCTTGAGGTAGGGGAACTGGTGAAGGATTGACTGGACATCTTTCCGGTGGGTTGTAATGACAGAAAATTTCTGCAAAGGCTTGTCGTATAAAAGAGAAACGTGTATGCTCAGCCTGTGGTGGCTTGTATCGCTCGAAACGGCGAAGGTCAAGAGCATATGATGGATTTTGCACCCATTGCTTGTGGGCGTGCGAGGACATTAACAGGCTGATAGACTGGCTAATGCCGCTCGTTTGGGAGGTTGAAGTGGAGAAGACACTCTGGGATCGAGTGAACAGTACATCAAAAGAAAGAAGAACACACCAAAAAAAAAAAAAAAAAAAACGGCTGGCGTGGGTGATCATGCCTCTCCACAGATTACGATCTCCGACGTAGTGGATCGATTCGTGTGTTGATTCCCTTGAGTGCTATGACACAACACTTTCGAGAATCTTCTCACGCTGTCTTTTTCTTTCTCTCTTTCCGCAAATCTTTTCAGGTTGTCACAACATGTTCCAGTTTATGTCTTCTCATAATGTGGCCAAAAACGATGACTACCTCGTTCTGATGTTTGTGATAAGTTGTCTTTGAGCCTCAGCTTCCCTTAAAACGTCCTGATAGCCCATTATAGCTGTCCCATTAATTGTCAGCATTCTTCTATAAAACCACATCTCCATGGCTTCCGGAGATTTTCTCGCCTTTACTAATTGTCCAGGATTCGCAGCCGTATGTTAAAACTGGTTCTATGTAACATGTAAGAAGAACCCACACATGGAGAGGATGATTCAGTGGGGAATGAGCAGAGGGTCTGGACGTCAATCAACGCTTAGGGAAAAACACAGATGGACATTCTCAGGCTGCCCGACACCATCAGACTGGGAACTCTTCATTGAGTGCCGAAGAAGGGAGCAGAACATGTGTGAGAATTTGTAATTTGCAACGCTATTGATTCTTGATGTCGTATTCTTGTTTATATTCACACTTGCTACAAGATGATGATAACTCATTTCGTGAGTCTGTTTCTATATCGAAGCGATGTCACGAAAAAAAACAGCCTTGTTTCGAGGCAATGTGGATTCAGAACTACGGGGCCAAGAGATGAGTGTACCAGCCACCATATTAAACAAGGATATATATAAACTGGAGAAATCAGGTCACATGTCTCAAAATATCATTAAATGTCGAGAAAATATTTCCACGACGGACCATTAATCAAAATAGAGTAAAATTGACGGAAATGACGTCAATACACGATGACGTATATCCATAAGCCAACTCTGAGTTGTCTACGCGGAAGACATGGACATGGATAAAATAAGGTCACCAAGGGAGACGATCAATCAAATAGGTCAAAATTGATTCGTGTCAGTTTGGTACGTGTGCATTAATGTTTGACAGTGGATGTTCAAACTAGAGCGTGGCTGTGCGGTTTAACGAGCAGGTTTGCTCTTCTGACGGCCGCTTTCTGTGTTCGTTTTACATCAGGTCAGCTGGACTTCTTGTTCAGAAAGCAATGTCAAACCATTGAACATAACATTGTATAGTAAATACTCAACAGGCAATAGGGGCAGGGATTGATTGCAACGTTCTGCAAATGACACGCAGCTTTTTGTTTAATGTTCAAGCTAGTGTAGTATTGCAAACAACCTGCGTTATGATAAAGACATGATTTTGATCGATGGAAATGAGACTTAGTTACAAGAAATGGAAAATATAATTGCAGAAAAAGAAGTAATCACAAAATTTATTGGCCTGAATATTATTTGGTATTTCACAAAAATAAGACAACGGATGATGAAACCATCTTCCGATCTTTGGGTGAAGAATCGGACCCAGCATTCTCGAATAAGGGCTGAATACTCGGAGGATTCGTGGACAAGTTGCGCACGTTGAAATTTCCTCGACCGTTGAAAATCGAAAACTGAATGCTAGGTGCAATCATTGTCAGCTTTGTTTGTAACTGTTTGTGATTTTAAAATTCATGGGAAAGACCTTTTGTGAAAACATATATTGGAAACAACAAGATGCCATAAAGATTGATAACGAAGTAGGTCAATATCAGCCTATTAAGAGAGGTGTGAGACAGGAATGTTTTTTTCGCTATACAGTGAAAATATTTTCATAAATTTAGAATATATGAGAAGAATCACCATTGGAGAACTTAGCATCAATAACATTAGATATGCGCATGATACAGTATTGATTGCAGATAATGTGCAGGGTTTGCAACATTTAATAAATGCGGTTGTTGCACAGTGAACAACTAAGGTTAGAGATACATTGAAAGAAGACACAGGCTGTGGTCGTCACCAAGAAGAAGGATGCAATATATAAGTAAATAAAATATTCTTAAACAAGTGAATCGGTACAATTATCGTGGAACAGTCTGATGAGAGATGCCTTGAAGAGATTAGCACAACAATCGCAATGACGAATGATCTTTTGCAAAATGGAAAACACACTGATCAATAAAAAGATGCCATTTGCAACGATAAAAAGAGTTTTGAAATACTACATAGAACCTGTACTTTTGTATGGATGTGAAACGTGGACAATGAGCAAACAAGCTGAAAAACATCCGATGACTGTGGAAATGTGGTTTCTGAGGAAATGCAAAGAATACCATGGGTTGACAGAAAAACCAATGACCAAGTCCTACAAGAAACAGATGAAAATCGTAAACTGATGAGAGAAATTTGACGTAGACAGTCACAATCTTTTGGACACGTTATGAGAAGAAATAAAATGAAGAACTTGGTGACAACTGGCAAGATCGAGAGGAAAAGAACAAGGGAATCACAGAGAAGTAAATACCTGGATGACTTGGCTACGTGACATGATCGAGACAAGTACACAGATCTGATCCACAACCCCGGTGATCGGTGATCGTGTGAGATAGCGAAACATGACCGCCAACGCTTACAGCACGGCAGATGATGATGATGATGATGATGATGATGTGATGATGATGATGATGATGATGATGATGATGATGATGATGATGATCTAGGCAACATCACGTTCATTAGATTGCCATTGCCTTCTGAACCACCGGCGCTCGTACAATTTGGAAAATTAACGTTTTCCACATCCCCTGCAGCTAATTTCGAACCCGGTATGCCAGACTGTTAAGCTTCGTTCACTTCCCGGAAGTCACAGGACGTCTCTGGCGCTGCCCAGACAATGTATAAATTATAACAGCAACACTAAAAACATATACAACATGTAGGATTCTGCTTTTACACAGACGACGATCCTTGCCAGTGTGACTGGGTTGAAATTCTCCTTGTGTGACCTATAAAGAGAGACTGAAGCACTTACGGAGATATCCATGTGCAATGAAAGTGAATCTTTACAAATCACGCCAATCTCTCGTAGCTGAAATACAAATCTAGCACACCAAGCAGCGACTACTTGCGACAAACAGCCTTTATTTCTCAATCCGGAAACAAATCTGCGGGCAGACGCCTGCAATGGTTTAGTATGCCAGCACGACAGTGGCTTTTTGTCTTTTAAAGCAGATACTATTACATATTTTAATGAGTTTAACCAGATTTATCACGTACAGCGGTGTGACGGAGTTTGGTTTGAAAACATGCAAGCTCGCAACGCTGTAGATAACTAACCGTCTAAGATGTCTGCAAACAGGGAAAGGTAAGCCAAATTCTATGAGAAAACAAGCAGTGTTTGAACAGATCAGTGGAGGAACTTTGCTAAAAAGTTGACAAACCTGACCTTTCGGCTTGTAATACATGGAGTCAAGTTTACGCACCTTGTCCTCAGCCTATGTTCGGGGCCCTGTGTCATAGCACGTTCCAGGATTACAAAGGTAAACAAAAGCCAGGGAACAAAACCGGGGTGGGCTTGTACAGTTGATTAGGTCGAAGTGGCAGGGGGAATTAAAAACATTAATTTCCGGTTCCAGTGATCACACTTTGTATCTGACTGTATGGCTGTCTGTCTGTCTATCTGTCTGAATGTGAGTCAGTCAGTCTGTCATCTGTGTGTCTCTCCATTAGTCGATCCGTCTATATGTATGTTTATTTATTTACTTATCTGCTTACATGTCATGTCTGGTTCACGACCTGCCTCCTTGTCTGTCTGTCTGCCTCTCATTTTGGTCACTTGGCTACCCGCCTGTCTGACTGTCTGTCTATTTGTCTACCTACCTGTTTATATATAAGTCTATCTGGTTCACGCCCTGCCTCTTGTCTGTTTGTCTGTCCGCATGTCTTCTTCATATTTGTCTGCCTACCTTTCTCTCCATCAGTCGCTCGGCCTGTCTGCCCGTCCTATTCGTCTGCCTACCTGTTTACATTTCTATTTGGTTGGTGTGCTGCCTTCCTGCCTGCCTGTCTACCTGTCCGCCTCACATACGTCCCTCACGTAACCCTACATGATGCTCTCAAAACGAACTCACAAGCTTTCAAAATCCGACATGACGCAGC